>JAVJAQ010001527.1:0-162000 GCA_032362365.1 Zygogramma bicolorata | reverse complement strand
CAAAACGATATGTGTCGTATTCTTGAATCTGTGACTGTGAGGTCAACGTTCCCGGGAATACTTGCGTTCCCCTAACGTCACCCACGAGAAAATCCACTCCCGTTGTTTATTTTCAACATCTAACCTCAAATTTTATTCTTTGTGTGTTATCATTTTTAAGAATTATAAATTCTAGTATTTCTTCAATCTATTTCTTGTTTGGGAAATATTTATATTTTTTGCGTTAAAATGAATGCAGAAAATTTTAATGATTTAATCCTCGATGATATTCTTCGGGAGAATCTAGAAGATGCAGTTGAGCAAATGGAAATAAGAAGAGATGTTCTACCTCAAAGGGATCCTTTTTTATTGTCCGATCACAAATTTATAAAGCTCTTTAGAGTATCGAAAGACTTGTGTCAGGAAATAGTGGCAATGTTAACTCCATATATTGTCGCACCAACACGAAGATCAGCCTTAACAGTAACTACAAAGGTAGGTACATATTTGTTTTACGCTAAGTATAAGCATACGCATTAAATGTAGTTATTCATTTAGTTGTGCTTGCATATCCGTGATGAATGAATGGATCATAATTAAATATTTGGTGTTTAACCAAATGTTGTATAAAAATACTTGTAGCAAGAAATATATTTTGCAGGTATTAGCAGCATTGAGGTTTTATGCATCAGGCAGCTACCAGGAAATCACTGGAAGTAATTGCTCCATAGCTATAAGTCAAGCATCAATGAGCCGTTGCACAAAAGAAGTAACTAATGCCTTTAACAGACCTGAAATTCTCAGTAGAATAGTTCACCATCCTTCCAACATTGAAGAACTTGAGGCACTACGTACAAGGCAAGTTTTGGTTAGGTGGATAATGCAAATTCATTTTTCGTCATATAAAATATTACAAAATATCAGATTTTATTTTCTTCACATTGCAGTTTTTACAACAAATTCAGATTTCCAGGGGCAGTGGGTTGTATTGACTGCACCCATATTAGTATTGTGGCACCACAGGATAATGAACACATTTATATCAAGAGAAAGGGTTATCACTCTCTTAATATTCAATTGGCAAGTTGAAACTTTTTTTAAAACAATATCTGTGCATTTGCTCATACGTTCTATAATATGAGAAGATTTGTAATGGTTATTATTTGATAGAAAGTTACTCCATATAAAAACTTCTGCTCTCTAAAAACCAATAATTGACTGTTTCTGTTTACTTGAGTTTGAATTGCTTAATATTGTGTTTTTAGAAAGGTTTTGAAAACTAACTGTTTTTATAAAATTTGCGATAAAATGTTTCCCTTATGTAGAGAGCTTCAGCAAATGGAATTTCCTTGTAACATACCTCCTAAAAAACATTTGGAGTAATATTCTCTTCAAAAATAAAAGCATCAGGAACTTTTATATTTCCCTCTACTGCTACTGGTGTTAGGATTTCAATCATTTTTCCATCCATAGTTCCATAGCCTGTGCCATTTATGTATTTCTTTTCCTTTGAAATTTTATTTTTCACATTGTTTCTTAAGTCTCTCGATGTCTATGAAAAAAAGGCTAAGTATTTTGAAAATCCATTGCAATAAAAGCTAATATTTTATCTGGCAAATGTTTGATCATGCTGTAGGTGATCAAGTCATTTCCTGGTGCTGAGTCTCGTTTAGTTCGAAGAGCCATGGAGTACTCCTCAATACTAAAAGGCAAACTGGGAGAGTGCAAATAGTCGGTTGAAAGGAACTGAGATTCAAAAACTGATTGAGTGAGCGCGTGAAGGAAATCCACCGCAATGTGGGATCCCAGAGGGGCACCTCGTCGTATGCATTGTCTGGATTTAGAGAAGGCTCGGAAGGAGGACCATACTTTAGAAATTGGGGTAGAGGGAAATAGTTGAGTGCAGAAATCACGAATCGGAGAATTATTCGAGTGTGCGCTCGAACTCGCTTAACGTTGATAAAGTTTTCCATAGAAGGGTGGGCCTTATATGATGAAAAAGCAGCCTTGCACTTGGAAATGGCTTCGGAACACTCATGGTTTCACCATGGATGGCGTGGTTTGAGTTGTTTATATTTGTTTCTTGGGAATCGCGATATCTGCAGAAGAAATCATAGATTCGTAAAGCGCAGAGTAGGATATCTCGTTGAGAGGTAGAGTCGGGTTCAAGAGATCCGTGTATCTAGTCCAGTTAGTTACTCGAATGTTGTAAGAAGTATTTCGCATACCATGAGAGCATGTGTCCTGAGACTCCGTCTGGAACGAGCATATAACTGGATAGTGATCGCTCATAACCGCATCATATACAAGGTCCCAATGAAAAGCAAAAGAAAGTAGAGGGGAACATATATCAATATCAGGCGCGCTCACATTATTGTTAGGTGATGCGATGCGCGTACCCCTACCGTTATTCAAGATGCTCCATCCCTGTGAATCTACTAGATCGAAGAAAATACATCCATTCCGATTATTTATAGTGGATCCCAGAGCATGGTGTTGGCCATTCAGATCCCCCAGTAAAAAAAAGGTTTTGTAGATACCTGTATAGTATTCAGTAGAATATTAGGAAGAAGAGCAACATCGGTAGGAAGGTAAATATTGAAGATCGAAAATTTCGCTAGTTCTATACCGAGAACTTGCATTTTTCGAGGAAAGGGGATATGGGACAAATTCAAAACATTGTATGGAAAGTGCGTGCAGATGAAGAATGCCACCCTGCCTTTCCCGTCCTCCTTATCGAGTCCTAAGCAGTCAAATCCACTAATGAAAACATTGTGTATGTCTTTCAGCCAGGTTTCGTTAAGAGCGACAATATCGATTTTGTGGTCTCTGATAAGGGACACTAAAGTATCACGATTGCTGAAATAGCTTCTTATGTTCCAATGAAGAACCATAAGATCCATTGTGAAATTGAAAACAGGAAGCCAGAATCAAAAACAAGGTGCATGTGTAATTGGCAGTGTCGTGAGCTATAAAACGTTGGTAATTCAATTTGACCGAAATAGTACAGCCAAAATCGTATGAAGTATGGAAACATGGGGGTAATGAACTGGGTGGAGGCCTCTAGCGGTCCAGGTTGTAGGGTAAAAAAAAGAAGATGAGGGAGAAAGCTGATCTTTTATATTAAAAGTATCCATGTTAATGTCTGGAGGTTCCCCTCCACCGGTAGGTGGAGGTTCGGTCCCCATACTAAATCAAGCACTATACACTACTTGAGATGCAGAAGCAAAATATATGTAGTTTTCTTCAACGAGAGTCACTAGGCTCATTGGTTCTCCTGTTAAACTTCAGTGAGACAAGGAAAACCGACAAAATAACCTCGAAATGCACCAACACAATTCAAAATCAACCCTCCAACTTGCTTTGTCGAAATTTTGTTGACTAGTGACAAGTGACAAGCGGTCAGTATATAGGATATGTTCCGTAAATCGTTTCGGTTAACCTGGTTAGAAATAGTGTCCCGTCAATCAAAGATTTTATAAATTTTATATTTACGGAACGCGGTTCCTGTCAAAATCGCTGTAACCGGTGAAACCGACATGTTTATACCTGATTAGAATAGGCGTGGTCTGTCAAAGTTGTCATTAAAACTGTAACCCGAACAACTGCTGAATTTTATCGGTTACAGTGGTAATTTTGTTACAGGACGCTTATATATGTACTTTGAGTTGGTCACAGTTGGTCTGTCTATGGTGTATTTCGCTGATGTTTTGGATGTGGTTAGTTGTGAGGACGTAGATTGGCATTATTTTTACTTTTTTATTACTTGTTTTTTTGTATTCATTCTTGATAATCTAAGAAAATGATGGAACATTTGTTAGAGGTAAGAAATTTCATAATTGCTGAATTTGTTGATACTTATCAAGGTTATGTTTATAGGATGGAAAAATCTATTCCTGTGAATATTGCCCTACGGCTTTAGGAACATTGAAGATTGAATGAAAAACGATGTTTTGAATAAACATTTCTGTTTGTCGAGTGCAGTGAATGTTATCATGAGAAACGATACTTCAAAAATATATCGCCATGAGATGGCCAAACTCTCAATACTTGAGGATGACAAACAAAAATCAAATAGCAGGGTTTCTAGTGAAAGAGGTGGAGTGTGCCTCCTCATCCTCCCTTCATGGTCCATTGACGTTGAATGAAAGTGAGACAAATTTCAACTGGACTGATAGCACAATAAAATTATTGATTACTTCCTATTGTAATAATAGGGACAAGTTTGACTCCCCGCATTTCCACAAGAAAATTTTGGGATATGATTTCGAAAAATATGAAACAACATGGCGTAGATATTAGTGGGTCTAAGTGCGACCAGAAGTGGAGAAATCTGAAGAAAATGTTCGATAAAGTAAAAACAGAGCGAAATATGACTGGAAATGGAAACGTATCTTGGCCCTACTTCGATGATCTTCAAGAATTTTATAGTAAAGATCCTCGTTTTGTCGTGAAGAGACATATTGATAATGATGAAAATACTGAAGGGGTAGGACCAAGTAAGAAAAAGAATTTCTCTCCTGGGGAAAAAAGTAGAGTTAAAACTATAAGTTTGTTTGAAGTTGAAACAAGAAGGCAAAAGAGACATGAAGAAAAAATGGAACTGAAAAGAGAAATGTTCAATTGGTTCAAGGAACATTTAAAAAAAGTCTGATTCTTTTTTGAAGATACCAACATAACTGTAATCACTACTTAGTCAGGTTGTGATTAGCTAATATTGTGATAATTAATATTCTATATAAAATGTTATGTAGAGTAGATTTAGATTTGTTCCTGATAGATGTAGGATATAAATGTATTTTTTGAACATACCAACATAAGTGTTACCACGACTAAGTCTGTTTTTGTTATTATTGTGATAAATAAAATGATATTTTAAATGTTATGTAAAGTTGATTTGGATTATTTTTCCTGATAGTTGTAGGGATATAATGTTTCTTCTGTAAATTATTTTGGTATATTGCGATCAAAAATATATTTGAGTTTTCACATGTTAAAGTTTTTCCTCATCCTGACGGTCCCTCAAGAGTTCTATTTACGTTCTCTGTAAGCTTGCACATATTTATATACACTTTCATTTTTTGAATAAGAAACAAAATCTTGAAATTATAAGTTATTTTTTGCTGCTGAGAATCATCAAACCATTCTAGGCATAGAATGAGCAGAGGTTATTGAAATTGGTGAGATTTGTTGGTGCTGCATACACGTGACTGATAAATCAGGAAAAGTCGTATTTCGTGTAAATGGATTCATTTGAAAATCGCCGAGTGCTTTCGGCTATTAAGCCATCTTCAGTGCTATACCTGCAAGTAAGTAATAGTTTTATCCAATTTTCGACTATCACTTACTTGCAGGTACAGCACTGTAGATGGCTTAATAGCTGAAAGCGCTCTGCGATTTTCAAATAAATTTATTTACACGAAATATGACTTTCCCTGAGTTATTAGAATTGTCAGCATACAATTTTAATTACAACTACATAATGGTGATAACAATATAAGTATGTGTTAAAGAAACGAATATTCAGGATAGACTGTTTATTTGCAATCCGTTTCAAAGCCAAGTACATATAAAAACGACAGGTGTTTTTGCTAGAACTAGCAAAGCGAATACCTGCGTTTATACAGGGAGGTATGAACGACCGAGTATGTGACATCTCCCTTTTTTAATATCGTGATTAAGAATACAGAAGTCTGTCTGGTTTTTTGATAATCCTACCTGATGATAATGTGCTTGGCACATTATGAATTTCATCTGTGGTGGAATTGAATAAACTGGTATCTGAACCATTTTCGATATCATTTGGCTCATTTTATTCAGTTGACATTTGATTATTTTGATTTTCTGGTGAAATTTCCATAAATCTACGATTTCTTGTTATTTGTGAACCATCTTCTCTTTCAACTACATAAGAGCGTTCTCTCTTTTTATCGGTTATTTTACCAAACGACCAAGATGAACCTAAATTTTGCTGGAATCTCACATGATCATTGACATTCAGAGGTTGGAGTTTTTGACAATTTCTATCGTAATACATTTTTTGTTTTTTTCTCATACTATTCATAACTCTGTCGTGATCTTCAAAATAAATTTTGAGAGGTCTCAACTCTTGGTCTGTTGTTCGAAGAATGTCTCTCAGGTTACGTGACATCATCAACTGGGATAATGAAAACCCGCTTTCATTTGGTGTATTCCGATACATTAATAAAACAAGTTCAATTTCTTTTTTCTCTTCCTCAGCTTTTCGCATTAGCTTTTTTATTGTTTGTTTGGTTCTTTCCACCATCCCATTTGATTGGGGATAACGTGGACTGGAAGTTGTATGTGAAAAATTCCATTGTTCAGAAAACTCTTTAAATAGGAATGAATCAAATTGTGGACCCCCATCCGAGACAACCATTGCAGGAATGCCCCAACGCCCGAAAATGTCTTTCATGTGTTTTATTACTGTTGATGAATGTGAATTTGTACCCAATGGTATCATCTCAACCCATTTTGTATAATAATCTACTATAAGTAAATTTATTTGGCTTCCCAAATTTAAAATATCACATCCTATTTCATGCCAGGGGAGGTTATGGATATCGTGCAGCAGCAGCTCTTCTTTTGTGTTGGATACTCTATATTTCAAACACGTTCGACAATTCAGTATTTCATCTGTTATCTATTGGCACATCTTGGGCCAAAAAAATGATTGTTTCGCACGATTTTTGCATTCAATGATTCCAAAGTGCACATAGTGAATTTTCTCAATGATTTCGGATCTCATTTCACTTGGTATGATTATTTGATTTCCTTTGAATAAGATTCCATCATTTTGAACAAGTTCATTTCTATATTTGAAATAAGGTTTAATGAGATCTGGAACCTTTTTGATGGATTTTGGCCAACCATCAGTAATACATATTTTCAAAGTTATCAATTCCATATTCCCAGCCGTTAACCTAATTAGTTCCATATACTTTTTAATTAGTTATCTTGCAATCATTTTCTATGAGACACACATCTAATTCATTTTAAAATTTGTACTCAACAGCATTTCGGCACACAGCACGAGATAATGCATCCGATACAAACAAATCCTTGCCAGGCTTGAAAACAAGTTCAGAATCAAATTTTTGCAATTGCAGAACCATTCGTTGTAAACGGGCCGGACACGAAACTAGTGATTTCTTAAATACACCCAACAGAGGTCGGTGATCAGTTTCCACAACAAAATGTTTACCATATATGAACTCATAGAACTTCTCACACCCGAATAATATTGCAGCCAATTCTTTTTCTATCTGTGCCCACCTCTGTTTGGTTTATGTTCATGCCTGGGATGCATACGCTACTGGTGTATTGTTCTGTAAAAAACAAGCTCCCAATCCATCCTTACTCGCATCCACCGAAATAACTACCGGTTTATTAACATCATAATATTGTAAAACCGGACTTTTTACCAATTTATTTTTCAATTCTTAGAACGACTTTGTATGTCTGTCCGTCCAGTGAAAAATAACATCTTTTTCAAGTAATTTCCGCAGAGGAGAGTTCAAATTTGACATATTGCGGACAAATCGTCCCACATATGTAATAATGCCCAAAAATCTCTGGAGATCTTTTTTATTCTGTGGTTGTGGAAAGTTTTCGATAGCACTAATTTCATCTGAAGTGGGAAAATACCCATTTTTTGTGAAAGTATGCCCCAGAAAAGTGATTTCCGATAATCCAAATTCGCACTTCTCTTTATTGAATGTAACGTTATATTTTCGAGCTTTCTCAAATACTTGTGCTAAGCGACGATCATGTTCCTCTTTCGTTCTGCCATATACAATATATATTTCTGTTCCCTCAATGTCAAAAACTGTCCGTTTTTGGAAAATTTCTGGAGCTGATTTGATCCCGTACGGCATTCTTAGAAAACGATACCTCCCATAGGGGGTTGAAAAAGTGCACAGCTTTGAACTTTCCTCGTCGAGACGAATTTGCCAAAACCCACTATTTGCGTCAAGTCTACTGAAAAATTGTGCTCCTGCTAATTTCGAAGTCAATTGATCTATTGTAGGCATTTGAAAAATTTCGCGCCTTATAGCTAAATTCAAATCGCGTGGATCTAAACAAATGCTCAAAGAATCATTCCTTTTTTTGATGATCACAATTGAATTAACCCAGTCTGTAGGTTCATTGACCTTTTTGATTATTTTCGATTTTTCTAAATCAAACAAGGTTTTTTTGAATTTTTCCAATAGAGGAAATGGTATTTTGCGAGGAGGATGAACAACAGGTTCGTAATTTTGTTTTTGTTCAATGTGATATTCACCAGGCAAACATCCTAACCCTGAAAAAATGTCCCTATTTTGAGTTATGATTTTTTCGTGGTAAGTTGTATTGATTTGCCTGATTGTATCGATTCTCTCGATTAAAGGACCACGCACGTTTCTTATGGAAAATGGCTTTCCGTGAATTTGTCTGAAATTTTGGTATGGTGTAGATCTCGATGCACTGATCAAAAGTGTCCATGGGCACAGACTCCAAAAATGAACAGTTTTCGAGATATGGCTCTATCAATATCAATTTTTTACATTCTTGTGGATTTTGGCACATAATCAGGTCCGTCTTACTCTTAGGAAAAACGGAATTTATTGGATTTCGGTGCAGAAAATGATTGAAACACAGTTCTTTTTTCGTTTTAGAAACACCCATTTGGAGAAATTGTCATACACTGCTCGTCACTGACGATGTAACTGGACTATTTTTTTCGAATTTTATATTCCGAAAAAACACCTTTTGAATAGCTCTAGGTATCACAGAAATACATATATTCGACACATTCCGATTGGGACATTAGAAAAAATAATATTCGGTGAACACTTTATGAACTGAATATTAAATATATATTTTTTTAAATATTTTTCTGGTCGCAAGAGAAATAGTGGAGAATGCAAGATGAGCATATAAAAAATCGTATGTATAATGTTCGCTGACTAGATAAATACTCGTATCGAATGGAGTTTTTTTATACCGAGTGTTATATATCAATCAAGGGAATACATACCCAATAATCATTTCTAATCATTAATTGAACCGTTAAGGCAAACGGATCCGTGAAAATGTCTAAATATTTGATACGATGTAGAACTCGATGCACTGTTCGAGTGTCTATTACTGCAGACTACAAAAATGGACAGTTTTCAAGATATGACACTATCACTATTCGATTTCCTTTATTTTTTAGATTGTGGCCCATAGTCACTCAACTGTTATACTCAACAATAACGAAATTCTATTCATTTATGTGCAGGAATTGACTAAAAACAATGGTTAATCCGTTTCAGATTGACCCTTTTGAAAAAATGTATTTACACTGCTCGTCACTGACGATGTAGCTGGGCTATCATTCTCAACTTTTGTATTTCCGTATTAGTAGAAACAAAACTTTATAATTTCTCTAGTTATCACAAATATACCTATATTTGATACAATTCGAATGGTGCATTTGGGAAAATAATATTTGACAGGCTCTTAATCTGATTTGATTTTTATTTAAATACTCTCCTGATCTTCAAGAAAATAGTGAAAAACGCAAAATGAGCATCTAGCAAATCGTATTCATGTTATGTATTCATGTACGCGGACGAGATGAATACTAGTATCGAATGTAGTTTATTTATACCGAGTATTAAATATCAAGAGTTTCACGGACATCAACTACAGAGCACAGAGTCAAGACACAAAAGTCTGACAGTGATCATCTTTACAGAAGTAAAATGAAGGTGCATTCACTGAATAGTGAGCTCGAACAAAAAATGTACGGTTTGAATAAAATCTGGTAGAGTACTATATAATGATGTGGTTGCTATTGTAATCTTATTCTATTTGTGAGAGGTCAGATTGAGAAATAAATAATATTTTGGCTGAAATGGTTAAGGCTTTCGCGGCCGAGGTTATTAGTATAACTACCTCTCTTCGGGCTTGTAGGCCGTCGTTCTTTGGAATTTCTTCCTGACGTTTCGCTAGCGCGAGTGACCAGCTTCTTCAGAGGCTTATTCATCTCCGATGACTCATCGGATTTTCCTTATAGATCATGATGGCATCTATAAGAGCTGAGATATTCAAACGTTAGGAATGCGGCGGATAGAACCCCATTTCCGAAAAACCTATCTGAAGTAAAGGAAAAACGACTGCAATGAGTTCGAGATTCATGCATGGTTTGCGATTAAGTAGCAAATATTCAAAGATTGCCAACACTCATTCTCAAGAATATTTAATCAACGTCAAGATTTTGCTCCAACAATTTAGATGGAGACGGTTGAATGTCTAGATTAATATTGCCAGGATTTGGGTCTACAAACCGACACACAGTTGTAAATAATTCTTCGATGCGCACAAAGTAACTTCTTGATCTGTTTTCCGAAGATTGTTTTGGAATCATTTCAAAAGAAAAAGTCTTTCGGTAATCGTATGCATAGTCATGCAGGATTTGACCAAATGAATTGTTGAAATAATTTTCTAATATTCAAATCATTAAGCTGTGAGTCAAGCAATGTCCACAACCATAAAGTTACGTTTCGTCCGCAAAGAGTTGGATTTGCTGTCAATTACCAGAGACATCAAAACATTTGCATATACCTTGCATAACCAGGAACCGTACTTATCATCATAATTTTTATGAAGAATTAGAATGTTTGATGGAGTTAACACAGTTAAGTCATGAAAAATTATAGAACTTATTTTAGTGAAAAATTAGTATATTTCAGTGAAAGTAGTTAAGTAACTGTGTTTCATTTAGTTCATTATCAAAATCAATGATTTTCCTCACGACATATCAGTAATTGTTTACCTTCAACTCATAAATTGTTCAACTGAATAAGCTATTGCCTTCAACAAATAAAGGATCCAGATATTTTCACGGATCCATTTGCTTCAATGATTCAATTATCAATATCATTAGTAATGTATTTCCTTGTTAATATTGATCTTTAGCACTCAGTATAAATAAATTACATTCGATACTAGCATTCATCTCGTCCGCGTACATCATGAATACGATTTGCTAGATGCTCATTTTGCGTTTTTTACTATTTTCTTGAAGGTCAGGAGAGTATTTAAAAAAAATCAAATCAGATTTGGAGCTTGTCAAATATTATTTTCCCAAATGCACCATTCGAATTGTGTTGAATATAAGTATATTCGTGATAACTAGAGAAATTAGAAAGTTTTATTTCTACGAATACGGAAATACAAAAGTTGAGAATGATAGCCCAGCTACATCGTCAGTGACGAGCAGTGTAAATAAATTTTTTCAAAAGGGTCATTCTGAAACAAATGAACAATTGTTTTTAGTCAATTCCTGCACAAAAATGAATAGAAATTCGTTATTGTTGAGTATAACAGTTGAGCGACTATGGGCCACAATCTAAAAAATGAAGGAAATCGAATAGTGATAGTGTCATATCTTGAAAACTGTCCATTTTTGTAGTCTGCAGTAATAGACACTCGAACAGTGCATCGAGTTCTACATCGTATCAAATATTTAGACATTTTCACGGATCCGTTTGCCTCAACGGTTCAATTAATGATTAGAAATGATTATTGGGTATGTATTCCCTTGTTACTATTGATATATAACACTCGGTATAAAAAAACTCCACTCGATACGAGTATTTATCTAGTCAGCGAACATTATAAATACGATTTTTTATATGCTCATCTTGCATTCTCCACTATTTCTCTTGCGAGTAGAAAAATTTTAAAAAATATATATATTTAATATTCAGTTCATAAAGTGTTCACCGAATATTATTTTTCTCATGTCCCAATCGGAATGTGTCGAATATATGTATTTCTGTAATACCTAGAGCTATTCAGGAGGTTTTTTTCGGAATATTAAATTCGAAAAAAATTGTCCAGTTACATCGTCAGTGACGAGCAGTGTATGACAATTTCTTCAAATGGGTGTTTCTAGAACGAAAAAAGAACTGTGTTTCAATCATTTTCTGCACCGAAATCCAATAAATTCTGTTTTTCCTAAGTGTAAGAGGGACCTGATTTTGTGCCAAAATCCACAAAAATGTAAAAAATTGATATTGATAGAGCCATATCTCGAAAACTGCCCATTTTTGGAGTCTGTGCCCATGGACACTTTTGATCAGTGCATCGAGATCTACACCATACCAAAATTTCAGACAAATTCACGGAAAGCCATTTTCCATAAGAAACGTGCGTGGTCCTTTAACCTAATACAAGCTTCAAGCCCCAAAAGACTATCAAAATTTGACTCAACAATGTAGAACTCTATTATACATTCAGTGGTTTTCACAATAGAATTTTCATGTACATTGATTAGTTTGAAATTATTCAAAGAAATAATATTTGCTTCGGCTCCCGTATCTAGTTTGAAGTCCACATATGCTGCATTATTCACCAGTAAAGAAACATTCCAAGATTTATTCAATCTGTTACCTTCATTTCCTATACTATATACGTATACACAGTTTTCTTCTTCATCTCTTGATTCGGTTTCAATTTGATTCACTCTTTTTTTTGACACACGAGCGAGCTTTTGAATTTTGATAGCACCCTACGGCTAGTACTTCCATTCCACAGTCGGTTGTACTTGCCATTTGATTAGATTGCTCTCGAGATTTTTCTACTGCTAAACATAGGTTCACAGCTTCTTCCAATGAAATTTCATTTTCTTGAAGAAGTTTTTCCCGGAGATTTTGACTCGCCAAGCCACATATCATGATATCTCTTACAAGATCATCTTTCATATCGTGTGAACCGTGAAACTGTATAGTCGATGTGACTTTGCTCCGTTTTATTTTCAAGTTTTGTGGGTAAAACTGCGAACTTTTCAATTGTGTTTTACATCAGAAAATTCGTTAGGTTGTGATCTACATTCTCGAGAACTAATACTCTGTCAAAAGTGCATAACTACCGACGTATGAAATAATTAGGTTCGATAATATTCAATCGTTTCAATTTATAGAGCAAGAGACAAAAAGAGGGTTCCGTTTTTCTGCTGCCATGCCCGAGAGCTGTAGTTTTTGTATTCTGCAAGTGACCCGCACAAGTCCGGGCATCGTCCATAGATATTCTAATAAGTCCGCTCACTCTCAGCAGCGACCCAAATCATCACCGTCCGTCCTCGCGCGTCCCTTGCCTGGCCGGTCGGTCGTCAGTGCCCGTCTGACGGGAGAGCCAGTTTAACAGAGTGTCTCCGATTGAACAGTTCGCATCGTTGCGGCCAGTTATACTTAGTGCGTGAAATAAACATTCTATTGGAACTTTTATTCTTGTCGTTATTTGAACATTTTTTAAAGAGGAAAGAAAGTTACGAATTCTCTGGAATTTATTTTTGGTTGGAGGCTTACTATCTCCTCCGTTTTGAATTTATGGAAAAAAATTAAAATTGAAAATTTTAAATTTTTATTGACGCGTAATCTCAATCAGGATTGTCTCGAGAATTACTTCGGTCAAATCAGAAATGCTTGTGGAAACGCTAGTAATCCAACTGCCATTCAGTTTACCAGAGCATTTAAAAAACTTTTTGCTAAAGGATATTTTCACGAGACAGAAGGAAGCAATTTTATGGAAGACAGTAGCGATATTTTGCTTAATATAACATCGGAGTCATTGAAAAATATTGAAAGTTTTCAGGAAAAAAATTACGAAAATATTTCTCCAATTATAAAAATAGAATCAACCGATTATAGGAATTTGATATCAGAGAAGGGAAATGCACTGGTTTATGTTGCTGGATATGTTTTACGTAGATGTCTCTTTGAACATTCTTGTCATATTTGTTTGGAATACTGTTCATCGTCCGAAAGAGACAAGTCTACTTCATTTTGTGAGCTCAAAGCTTACAAAGGTAGTAAAAATATATTTGGTGGCTTAACAGTCCCTCCCAATGATTTTTCGAAGTATTTAATACAGTTACACGTACAGGTGAAAAATTATTAAAATTTGCGACTAGAATCACTTCTGCGAATGAGAGGTCAAGATTGGGTGAATTTGGTACAATTCAATTGACAGTAAAAATGTAAAAAGAACAACAATTTCAAAAATGTAGGAAACGGTAGAACCCAATCTCTGGTTTCTTGTCTATTAGAATAAAAATGAAAGGACATTTACATACAAATTCCCAGATTTTGATACTGAAATATACAGAAGTATATTTCTGACCGACGAAAAGTTCACTGTGTTAGCGACCGTTGAAAATAAAATTAGGAAATTAGGAACTCACTTACTTCCTGCACTCAAATAGAGTTTTGATTTATATATATATATATATATATATATATATATATATATATATATATATATATATATATATATACATATATATTATATAAACAAAATATATATTTCAGTATCGAAAACTGGGAATTTTTATTTTTATGTAAATGTCCTTCAATTTTTATTTTAATAGACAAGAGAACCAGAAATTTATGTAAGTCCAACCGTTTTCTACAGTTTTCAATTTTTGTTTGTCCCTTTTCACATTTTCACTGTCAATTGAATTGTACCAAACTAATATACTCAATCTTGACCTCTCATTCGCAGAAGTGATTCTAGTCGCAAATTTCAATAATTTTTTACCTTGTGTGTATTTATATCTGATTTACTGTAACTTTGTAGTACCTTGACGATGACTTTATACAAGTAGAAACGTCGGCAAAGAAATAATAGTAGTTTCAGTTATTCGACCTAACTCCAACCAACCCCCAGCTGAATATTTGAAATGTGTCTAAATATATATGCCAAAGTACTAATAGATTATAATTATACTATTAGGATATACTCAAGAAAACAACTAATCACTATTCAAGTAGGTAATATGTAAATAAAGATTATTCATCTTCATTTTTTCTTCATTGTGGAGTCCTTTTATAAGTATCTCACTTTTTACCTGCCCATAATTTAAGAAATCAGATGATTCATGCCAGTTATTAAAACGAAATATTCCTCAATTTATTGTTATTAGAATCTCATATTATATAATCATCTCAATGAAAGATCATACAAAAACATAAATAATATATAATGAATATGATCAACACTTGACGCCTGACCCTCGTAGACACACTTTCGACTAAACATATTGTTCGCGCTGCTGACTGACCCTCGTATAACGTACTTCTGCTAGTAGCCCGCATGATTTACGACCGCTCGCAAAAAAAGCGGCATATTTTACCCACATCAAAGGAGTTACCAGACTTATTAGAATATCTATGGACGATGGTCCGGGTATCAAGTGTCAAGGCCGTTGCCAGAAATACTTTCATTTGAAATGCGTGAAACTGCCATCTACGTTTAATGAACTCACAGCTGATGGAGTGTCATGGACTTGTAAACAATGCTTGGAGCAAGTTGATCAGCAAAAATCATCTCTTGATGAGCTGATGGACAAGTTGGATCTCATGTATGGGGATATGTCAGAGATGAAAAAGCAACAAAATGAAGTTTTCAAATCTCTTCAATTTTACGGGGAGAAAATAGACGAATTTAACTCTCAGATGATTGAGGTTAGGAAATCCATGAAGCAGTTTGATAACTTGAAGTTGAGGTTTCTCTCTTGAAAGAAGAGCTGGAGTATATGCAACAACTGACCCGTAGAAATAACATAGAAATCTGTGGCGTCATTGAGAAAAGAAGTGAAAATATAATTGATATCGTTAAATTAATAGGGAACTCAATCAATGTTGAAATTGAAGACCTAGATATAGAACACGCTCACAGAGTAATAAAATACTCAAATAACTCTGATAATGCATCTCCAAAAAACATCGTTGTGAAGTTTGTTTCTCATAGGACGAAGAACATATTCATGGAAGCTGCTAGAAAAGAGACAGGGAGAAAGATCCAATTATCTAATCAGGCAACCCCTGTTTACATCAATGAACATTTATCTCCCCATTATAAGGCGATATTCAAAAAAGCGCGGGAATTCTCTCGACTTTATAATTATAAATGCTGTGGGATTAAGGATGGCAAAATATTCATGAAAAAGTCTGATGCTACCAGGCCACTCCTTATAAAAAACGAAGATTTTTTGATGAGGCTGCAACAATAACTTACATTCACCTTGCAAAAGTATTTTGATTGTATTCATCCTCTTCACTTTCCGAGACAGTTTGAGCATATATTTTCCAAATACCAGGGGCTTGAAAACTAAAACCGAAACCTTCCTAAAATCTACTAGTTCCTGCCATTTTGACATTAAATGCATTTGTGAGTCATGGCTCAAGGAAGAAGTATCCAGTGCAGAGTTTTTTCCGGCCAGCTACAATGTGTTCAGGCGGGATCGTGACTTAGTGAGAAGTGGTAAATGTGATGGTGGTGGTATACTCATTGGTGTCACTAGTGCCCTTAACTCGAGCAATCTATCTGAGTGGTGTACGAATAGTATAATTGAAGACCTGTGGGTATCAGTGCAACTCAACGAAGGTAAGAAACTTCATATCTGTTGTGTCTACATTCCACCATATGCCGTTCTAAATAATATTATACTTTTCATGAGAAACCTTAATAAAATCATGGAGAAAAATAAAAATGATTTTTTTCATTGTGATCGGGGATTTCAATCTGTCAAATATAGACTGGCACCCTGATGATTCCAGAAGAAGTTTCCTTCCTGTTGGTGCTAACGATCCTATCAGTGAATACTTTATTGATGATTTTGCTTTAATAGATCTCAAACAATTTTCGGGCATTAGAAATGTCAACAACGGAATATTGGATCTTGTCCTTTCAACACCTCTGGAAATAACAGTTAACAAATGTTTATCACCCTTTGTCAGCGAGGACCCCCACCATCCCTCCTTAGAATTATCGGTAAGTCTGATATCACCTAAGTATATGCAACGTAACAGTTATAGCCGACTGAAATTCGCTGAGGCAGATTTTGCTGGAATGAATCGGGATCTGACAATTCAAAACTGGGATGAACTCCTCCAGAACTGTCCCGTTGACGCGGCTGTTGACAGGTTCTACGGAGTGATCAATCACTTGATCGACTTATATGTCCCTCGCAAAATAATATCGAAATCAAAATTCCCCCCGTGGTTCTCCCCGCAGACTAAAAACGTCATCAAGCAAAAGGAAAAATTCCACAGAAAATGGAAAAAATGGAAAAACCTCGAAGATCACGATATCTTCTCAAACCTGCGCAGAATCGTGAAGTCAAATATTGATGAAGATTACAAAACCTATGTCCGATACACTGAAAATAATGTTGAATCCGATCCTAGAGCCTTTTGGTCATTTATTAATAACAAAAAAAATACAAAATCTCTACCAGCTCTCTCAAATTTCATAGCAAAACTGCGTCAGATGCTAAATCAGTGCGCTCTCTTTTTTCAGAATATTTCCATAGTGTTTTCGAGACCGACTCCTCGCCACCTGATATCCCTGTTGACGAAAAATGTCTGAATAATATTTCTTTATGTGTCATTACCAAGGAAGAAATCCGGAAAGCTATCAATGATTTAGATAAGAATAAAGGGCCGGGACCTGACAATATTCCCCCTCTTTTCATCAAGTCGTGTGTTGATAATCTCATAGATCCTTTATTTATAATTTTCAACCAAAGTTTAACTCCTGGTGATTTTCCGAAATTATGGAAGATGGCACAGGTTGTCCCAGTGCACAGAAGCGGTGATAAAAGTGACGTAACAAACTATCGACCTATATCTTTACTCTGCCATCTAGGTCCGCTTCTGTTCAATATTTTCATCAACGATTTAAATGCCTGCTTTGTGAATACAAGAATTGCTCTCTATGCGGACGACTTGAGAATTTATAAACCTATAGCATGTGCCGAAGACTATCTGGATTTTCAACATGATTTGAATTCTTTCTCAGATTATTGCAAGCTTCTCAAACTTCACTTGAATATGAACAAATGTTTCAAAATAGTGTTCACGCGGAGTTCATCTCCTCCCGTTTCTGAATTATACCTATGCGGAGAATCTCTTAAGGAATCAAAACTTATTAAGGATCTGGGAGTTTTTTTAGATACCAAACTCAACTTTGAGAGACACGTTGAGAACATTGTACAGAAGAGTCGGAAAAATCTTGGCTTTATTCTAAGAGCAACTGAAAGTTTTTCTAAACCTGATGGTGTAATTTCCTTATATAATTCCTTAGTGAGATCGACTTTAGAGTATGCCTCGATCGTCTGGAATCCCCATTATAATGTTCACTCTAATCGTATTGAGAGGATCCAGAAAAAATTCGTTAATGTACTGAACTTCAGATTCAATCAACCCCGTCACTACTTCTCATATGAACAGAATCTCAGATACTATAAAATTGAGAAACTTGATACGAGACGAAAGTTCTTAGATATATGTATGATTTTTAAAATAGTAAACAATACGCTTGATTTCTCGTTCCTCCTCAGTAGTCTCAATTTCAACTGTACACAGCACTTTTTCACGAACAGGCCTTTATTTGTGATAGGTCAAAGCACAACGAATGCACACCTGAATTCGCCAATCGCCTGAGATCCTATAATTCTGTTGTTGATAATATTTCTGATCTGGATATTTTTTCCTCTTCTATCATAAGTTTCAAGAAACGATTGAAGGTGATAATGTTTTGAACCACCTCCATTTCTCTATTGAAGCAGATCTGTCTATATTTGACATCTCTGATTTGATCGCTTGCATCACCCTGGAGTTCTGCCGTTACTCCTATGTAACCCCTTGTACTTTACTTAAGTATTCAAATACTCTTTCATTGTTATTTTACTTTTAAGGCCGAGGTCTCAGTTAGGTATATGTGCTGGTTTTGTAATTTTTCAAACTGCTATGATTCTGCTCAATTACATGGTATCACTAGGTTAACTTTATGAATGATGTTAAGAATCGACTCTTGTAATGGATACAACCAAATTGGTTGAATATCAACTCATCAATCAATGGTCACATTTATTCTGAATTGTTATTATTATTTACCTGTTAGATATAAATCCTGCGTATCACATCTTAGTTTATAGTCAACTTTCACAATCTGTTTACTTTATTGTTTTATTTCGTGCTACTCTGTAATTGGATGGGTCAAACCATCTGTTGAGTAGCCTACTCATGTAAATAAATAAATAAATTATTAAAAAAAAAAAAAAAGATCACCAAATTCGCACGATTTTGCCTTATTTTTCAGATCAGTGACAAACTGTTCAATACTCTCATTAGTACGTTGTTTTCTGGTAAAAAATACAAATCTTTCATATGACAGGTTTTTCTTCGGAAGGAAATGACCTTGAAACTTATTCAGAATGGTTTGAAGCTTATCTTTGTCTTCTCCAGTGATAAATGTGAAAGTATTGTAAATGGATAGTCCTTCTTCTCCGATATAATGTAACAGCTGTGCGATTTGAACTTTCTGATCCTTCTTGTCAACTTCTGAAGCGACGAGATAATTTTCGAACCTCTGTCGCCACATCTTCCAATTCTCCGCTAAGTTGCTGCTAAAGTTCATTTGAGATATTCCTCGATTATCCCCCATTGTGAGATTATCTATCACTTGTGTTATAATCTAAATTTTCTTCAAACATAAGATTTATCTTTTACTGACTGCGCCATGTTAATGAAACAAAAATTCAGGATGGATTGTTTATTTGCAATCCGTTTCAAAGCCAAGTACATATAAAAACGACAGGTGTTTTTGGTAGAACTAGCAAAGCGAATACCTGCGTTTATACAGGGAGGAGTGAACGACCGAATATGTGACAGTATGCAATATATATTGCAAGATTATCATTGGGTGAAATTGAATTTTCTAAATACGAAAACAAAAAAATAAACTGGGTACACACCAATATCACAATCAACAGAAATAACAAAAAAATGAATTCCAGTTATTTGCATTCAATACTAAAATTTGTTCCATTGATTGGACTACCTACTGTTACTATCTGTCTAATAGAGGCCCAAAAAATGTTTTGCTTCTCGACAGCAACTGAATCATTTAACTGAAGGATTTGAATAGGCCATAATAGAAAGTTGCTCCAGTGCATTATATTCAAAATTGTATTTTCTATTCACATAATTTTGTTTGTTTTTACATTAATCAGCGGGGGCCTATTTTCTGAATCAAAATATATAATCTTGAATAATCAAATTTATTTTTACAATTAACATTGTTAAGTCAATTTAGTGCATTCAGTTCTTGACAGAGTTCATTTCTCTTGATTGCGCCTAATAACTGTCTTTCCCTCTGTCGTCTCATATATGTTCTTCATTTGCCTCATGTCCGTCTTCAGCTGGAGTAATTTCAATGTTCAATATATCATTTTGTAATATGCATATATTATGAAGTACGCAGCAAGCAATTACATATACAGGGGCCCATTCTTGGCACCTCAAGTCTAGTAATTCTTTCAACGACCTGAACCGTTTTTGCAAGAGGCAAAAAGCTCTTTCAATAGTAGTCAAGGCAGTAGCTTTACCAATATTGAAACGTCCACATATCGACCTAAAATAGAGTAATTTAAATGAGTTCAATAACTCTATTAGCACATAGTATAGTACCTGGATTCTTATTTGTAACCACAATTACCTAAAACAATCTGGAGTCCCAAAATGCCAAAGAGCAATCAATAGTTGTACTCAGGCAGAAATTGTATGTCTTCCTCTATCTTGTTCCTATGATGAAATCTGGTCGTTAATCAACTGAAGAACATGGTTAAAAGTATTTCTGTTCATTCGAAAATTTTCCCGAAATTCTGCATCAGAATAAGCATCCACGATATCCATATAATTAGCAATTCTTTGTCGAGAAACCATAACTGAAAAAATACTGATGTTATGACTTCCGATATAGGCAACATAATCAAGCTATTTGAAAATATGGGGGACTCGTTTGAACAATTGAAGAAGGATATATTAAACATAAAACACAGTATAATTAATAAATGAACCATAATGGCTTACTGTCCTAATATTAAGGATGGAGTAGTACAGATGAACTTACCAGCAACAAATATCTAGTTAGCGTAGGTATTCAATTGATTTTTTTATTATAATTGTCGGAACACTGCTCTCCATAGAGATTTCACTTACTCTGGCGTCTTCTCTGGTCTTCCTCTTCATTTTCGCTTCTAGAAGTATCAGAATCCAATAGTACGTTGATAAATACTCCCATCAACTGATGATCCATTTCAATTTCAATGAGCAAGGAACGAAAATTATGAGAATATAAAAAAATTTGAGCAAATACCAGGTTTATAATTCTAGTTTTGTACACGAGAATCTCACAAGTGAAACTAATATGAGGCACCACCACCATGCCCCTCCCCCCCCGGGGTTGAGCGCCCAGGATGACGTGATGCCATATCCAGTTGCCTGGATACGAGACCTCGCCGTCCTCCATTTTCCTTTCCACCCCCGCCCTCTCAGGAGCGGGCCTCACCCTGCTGCTGGGCACTTCAGCAAGATTGAAATCTAACCCGCTTTGGTTGGAAATCAGCCTTCAGGTGCTATTGCTAGTGCCTCTCTTCTTTGGTTTCTACCTGACTCTGCTGTGTTGCAGTTTTTGCAAGGTGGTCCCCCCGACCTCTGCGGGACAGTTCTCGCCTGTAGCTGATTAGTTTATGTGTTAATGTGGTGTGAAGTGTACTCACCCGAGTCGCTGGAGCGATCTTTTATACTCACCTAAGCCGCCGGCGGGCGACTCTTGGATGTGGTCTCAGGTTCTGCTTAGAAGGCCTCGGGTGTTTGGCCCTCTCACGGAATCTGGGATCGTCCATGTTCAGTGCCTTGTGGAGGTCACACAGCGCTGGGTTTGGATTGCTCCTGATACGCTCGAAGACGCTTTCGGCGTGGTCTCGCAGATATTCATCGACGTGCCAAATACTGAGGTTCAGGTCCCGGTAGATGTATCGGTTGGGGCAGTAATAAGGAGCGTTTACGGCCGCCCGCAAGCAGACGTTCATAAACGTTTGGAACATTGATCTGTATGACTGCGCGCAATGGCCCTAGGCCGCCGAGGCATACAGTGCAATGGGAAGCAGGATCGTTTTGATAAGAAGCAGTTTCACCTGGAGATCCATGTTACTTCTGCGACCTATTATGGGATAAAGGTTGTGCCGTGCGGCTTTCGCCAGGTTCAACCTCTGTCGGGTGTGGGACCTGAAAGTCAGCTTGTTGTCCAAGTCGACTCCGAAGTATTTGGCTTTGTTGGTCCATGGGATTTCTCGACCGTTGTGGATGACGTGTCCTGCGGGTTCTACTCTCCTCCGTGATTATAGTATCGCCTGGCTCTTGTCAGGGTTGATCGCTATCTTCCATAGACTGGCCCATCGCCCGAGTCTATTTACTTGCTGTTGCAGGTAACTCGTTATAATAACGTGGTTGGAGGATCTCGCCAGCAGCGCTGTATCATCAGCCATTTTGGCCACGAGTCCGTAGTGCCAGACCCTATCGAACGCCTTAGAAACGTCTAGGAATATCGCTCTTGTGTGGTGTCCTTTTGCTAGGTAGAAGCCTTCTGTCACAAATTCGACCACTCTTAGAACTTGGAGTTCTGTCGAGTGTTCCGACCTGAATCCGAACTGTTCGTCTGGCAGGACGTTCAGTACTTCTGTCTGTTCCTCGAGTCTTTTCACTCTTTTCAGAATGACGCGTTCCGCCACCTTACTCATCGAGACTGTCAGACTCATCGGCCTGTGGTTCTCTGGGAAGGTATGGTTCTTGTTTGGCTTCGGGATCAACTAATATGAGGCACAGAAAGACATTGGATTCATATAGTGCCAAAGAATACAATTAATAATTAATTAAGGTCAAATGAATCAGGTAGGTAAAATTTCTTCTTCTAATTTTCAATAGAGTCTTTTTCCTTTTATCATTATGATTCTGTATGACAAGTGACAAGCTTTCCGTATATCGAAAATTTCAGTAACCGCTGTCAACCGGCCAGAACCGCTCTGGTTAACCAAAACGATTTACGGAACATATCCATAGGAAGCTGCAGTAGCACTCTGTAACTTGTATTACAAAGCTAAAGCGAAGCGAAGAAATAACATACGCTTCGTTGCACTCACGACAATACACGACGTTGGAGGAGTTACATTTGGCAACGGCGTGACGGAGTTAAGAATTTGAAAAATATTAGATAGTTTTGGAAGCATGGAAGCACAGAACGGTCGGAAGGTTTTCATCTGACGAAAAGGAACCAATACTACTTTTTCTTCAGTTTTTATATATTCAACTATTTCTTTGATTATCATAAGAGTAGATGACCAACGCCGCTTTATCCTCATAAGGCCTTTTTGGCTCAGCTGTATGAGGGTGTTGGTTGGGGTGGGGGTGCGGGGCAGCGTTGCAGAGTGGGGCCGGTGGACGCCATTGTGGCATCGTGGGCGGGGGGGCGCGACGTGGGCCGGGGCGCGCCCTACGTGGGCCGGGGTGCGACCTACGTGGGCCGTACCTCGCTGCGATTGGTTCTAGGCTGGCTGTGGTTGTAGGCGGCTGGCTGTGATTGGTTGTAGGCGGCTGGCAGTTATTGGTCGAGGGCTCTGTGGTTATGAAAATGGCTGCTGGGGGTCAGTTATTGGTTGAGGGCTCTGTCTGAAAATGGCGTCTCTGCTGTCATTGGTTGAAGGCGTCTGATGACAATGTTCATCAACTTTAAAAACAATTCGCTTCGAAAATCGTGATTCAAGGCAACGAAACCGCATGGCTGACGCAAATGTCGACCACAAATACAGGAAATTTGAAAATTGATAGTGATATGTGGAAACCTCTGTGACCACTATGAAAGGAAGTTTGCAAATTGATAATGATATCTGTTAACCGCCTTGACCACTTCGACAGGAAGTTTGAAAATTGATAATGATATCTATTAACCTCTGCGACCATTGTGACAGGAAGTTCAATTATTGTTATCAACTTGTTTTTCCAGTCTGAGGTTGGCTGCTGGTCGTCATTACTGATAACAAAATGTGGTCACAATGAATGGCCCCGAACGATATGAAATTTCATCAATTTTGGGGACCCTGAGTGTAAAAAATTGCCGAAACCTGGAGTCGAACCGAGGGTCTTTAGATTTTCAGTCTAACGCTCTTGCCACTGAGCTATTTCGGCTATGTAAATGAAACAAGTATATAAACAAATATTTTATTTAGAAAACAGTGTGATCACATTGGGAAAGCCAAAATCATGCGAATCTTGTATCAAATATGGTTTTTCGATGCATTTCATCCAAAATTGGTTCAATCGATCGGGATGATTGTGTAATACGTCTCTGAAAACGCATTCGGTCGATCGGAAAATACTCCCAAAATTTGCTTCTTGATTGTCTGTATGCAAATTGCCACACATACAAGTAGTGCACTTGATTAATATCCTCGCTGAACCTCACCCTCTTCATATTGCGGCACTTTGAACTTCAATAGATATTTGAGTATAAATTTGAAAATTTGCATCAACGATACACTTGTAATAAAGTATAGTAGTCCTGCAATCGTTTTTATATCAGATTCGAGACACAGCTTGGCAGGTTGTTGTTCAATTTTCTTCCAATCAGGTAAGTCTCCAAAACTGCGGTCTTCAAAAACAAGTCTCAGCTTGTAAGAATTGGAATGGGCAGGTATTTCGGCACTCAAAACATGCAGATGACCTTCATTCAGTGCGGTCGGAATCATTGGCATCCAATTTGAAGGCCACGTGTCGTTTCTATAGCCGCTAGCATTTTCAAAGGTAACAAACACTTTGGTCACTTTATCCGGCGGATTGATGTACAGAATATTGGAAAAAATGGCAGACAAGATTATATAATTTGATCTTAACACGGCCATTGCAGACAATCAACTGATCTTCCCAATCGACTCACTCATACATTTATGAAACTCAAAGACATGAAAACATTTTATTTTTCAGAAATAGGTACAGGTGTTATTCTACGTGTAGGTTTTACATTGAATTTAAATCTATTTAAATTGAAAAATACATCGTTCCATGCTGCTACCAACGGTGATCTGAGCTTCTTGAATTGTTCCACTAAAGATGAAATTTCAGGATCGACTACCATACCATTTGCTGCGTTATCCACTTCCATATTTTGAAACAGTGTATCAGACTACAGCGCACTTTTTGACCTCTATGATTCATACACAGAGGTTTCTCAAAGGAAAAAACTGGTGGCTGAGTGGTTGTAGCTTGCTCAGTATGAAATTTTTCCAAATTAACAATGTGTGGTGGTTGTGATGTGTATTGGGCAAAGTAATTTTGGAGAATGTCGAATTTTTGATGTCCCTTCACGTATATCACATCAGCATCATCCAACGTTTGCCAAATAATATTCAAATCACAGTAGTCGACGAAACCATCGGAATATCGCAAGCCGTGCACGTTCTGCTCAACATATCTCACTTGACGTTTCTCTCCAGCAGAAAGTGAACTATATGGCTTCGGAGGCTTCAGCAAAAAATGATTCGTCTGTGCGCCATCGGTTATGGAAATTTCTTTGGGGTAAAACACACCACTCAAATCAAAACCTTGAATGTCTACTGCTACAACCTTCATCTTCAGAGTCTTTCATACAACTGATCGTAACCTCTCAGATCTCTTCAAGATAAATGTCTAACTATCTCACTCAATGGTAAATTTTCTATAACACAATCGTGAATGATGATACAGTAGGCACGTGTGTTAGCTGGGAACCCATTTTTAGCTTCAATATCGAGCTTCACATCCACGGTGCTCGACTTCATGAATTCAGCCCTTTTGGAAACATCTATCACGAAAATGGCTCGATTTTTGAATGTTATGTAATCGAGTAATGGTTGTTTTCTCGGAGTGTTCATGTAGCTGGAGTAGAAGTCTGTGTAGGTGCGATGTGCCTCAACGAAATCGCTTTTTTCAAAATCCAATCTCATTCGCTCGTGCGGGTAGATGTCACTGTTCAATGTCAATCTGATGTCCATTATATCAATATTATCAAAATATGTGGGATCTTTATGCAAGTTGTCCACACGGCCTGTTTGGAATACTGTGATGATATATCGAGGGCTCTCCATGGCAGAAGCAGTTTTGACAGCCCAAATTTCTTTCGTTGATCCCTCAGTCAATGCTGGTAGTTCGTGAAGTTCCCATTTTCGAAAGGGTATCATTATAGGTGTATCAGCTTTGATGGATTGCAATAGACTCAAACGAATTTCATCATTAGGGAAAATGTGTTTCACTTTCAATTCGATGCCATCGATTTTCAATTGGGCAGTAGTCTTTCCAGGTGCATTGGCAGCATCTTTGATGAATATGCTGTTGTTATCGTTGCGTGCACGAACCAAACGTAGAGACTGTTTACCGCATGTAGCAAAAGTATAGTCATTGAAAATGCCCTGAAGGTGTTTCAGTGGAATGTGAAAGGTGAAAAATCCATCATCATTTCGTAGAGATCCATTGGGATAATTCCATCCAGATGTACACATGTGGCTGGTATCGTCTGCACTATAACACAAGTATCCTCTGAGTGTACTCACTATTCCAGGATTACGAACTGTATCCAATTCTTTGCCATTGAGTTCGTATGAGATAGAGTCGAAAAAGAAAGCTGGTGCATTATTAACAAAATTAACAGTTCCATCTCCAGCAGTTTTTTTCATTGTTCCTCTGATACTTATCACAGCATCGTACATGAGTAACCATGTTTCACTTTGTTGAATGGAAATTTCAACAATATCATTGTAGCCCAATGATTGCAGAAATCGCTGATTTGTAGCAGAAAGTTTGGAAGTGACCGACCTGTTGGAGGGCTTCTTCACTACTGATGGTGTGGATGTGTTGTGATTGGATATATCATCAAAAACCAAACCCATTACAATTTCTTCAGAACCAATCTTATGACATTAAGTTCACCTCTGAAATCCACCGGAGCGAAATCTTGATCGAGAATGTGTACCGTAATATTGTTTATTTCACCTTTGCTCGACACAGGTAGATAGATCAAATTCAGTGGAGCTTCGTCGATGGCAAAACCGGGATCGTCTCTGGGTGCAAATTCGTAGATGGTATGTGAAGGTCGTCCGTTGAAATATGCACCCGCAGTTATATTACAATCCAGGTGAATTGTTCGAACTTTAACAATTTTCACTGGTAAATCAGACTTATGAACTTGACCAGGTTCCAGCAATCTCTCTGAAAATCCCAGTAATTTTCCAATGCAGTCCGCAGGTCGGAAATCAATGGTATGTACTTTGCTGTATATTTCACACTCTAGAGTATTGAGATTGGCTTTCAGAGAAAATACTTTATCAGTTATATCTTCTTCCTGTTCGTCAGTTTTCTTCCTTTTGATATCCTGGGGTTTTTCTATGAATTTCGTTAGGAATTTGGCAATGTTAGTGATTTCGTAGGAACCAATGGGAATACTGATGATTTCTCTCTTGGTCTTATCAGCGTTCTTGAAATAGTAGAACTTTCTATTACCCTCCTCTATGTTTGGGATGCTGTTGTACGAATGGAAACCAATCAATACCAATCCGTATTCGGAGTCAGGGTCCAAGGAAATTGGGTTGGTAAAGTCACTGCTAGCTGTGGAAGTATGACTTGTCAGTGTGACAATCAGAGACATGACTGAACCTCATTATCGGCTGCTATTAGTTTTATAGAGGAATTCCAAGCACAAATGCCCACAATTTGTCTCATTGAAATTTTGATAGCGATCATTGTTGTATGAAATTTTGACATTGCCCAGATATTTCACCAATTCCACAGGTGGTTTCAAATTGCCAAAACTGTCGAAATATTCCACCTTATTGCCTTGTTTGCGGTAAGCTACCCAATGTGTTCCTTCGTTCTTTTGAAGGTCCAAATTTATGATGGCACATTCTTTGTAAGCAGGTCGAGTGAAATTTGCGAGTTGATCACGCATGAAGACTCCCTTGAAATGAGGAATTTTCAAACGTTTCACATATCGCATCAACTCCACATCGTAGAGGGCTCTATTGGGCAGCTTCAACGGGAGTTTTTTTGTTTTCGCAGGAAAATTCCATAGCCACGACGACTTTTTCTCAAAAATAATCCTGAGCCCTGTTTTCCGATCTCTTCCATTGCCTTGTTGTGCCGATGATCTTCTTCAAGTTTTTTCTTTGCATTCTTAGCATCAATCACAGTCTTGGCAACTCCTGCAGCACCACCAGCTAAACCACCTAGAGCGCTAAGTGCAGCAAATATTGGTATCAAAGGTAGAATACCACCACTTTTTCCTTCGATTGGTATTATTCGAGGTACTCGAACCTTCTGACGACCACCAATACTGTTGATGTGATTTCGTGCTGTACGCATAGCCAAAATTGAAGCTTTTCTCAAATTATTCTCACTCATATCAGACAGTTGATGAGGTTGCAATTGTTTTCGCAATGATGAGGAAATTTTCTGCACAATATTCTTTTTGAATGATGGCTTCTTCACACCCATACCGAGTTTGCGTTTGGTCTTCATGGCAGTAGTTACGAACCAAGAGGCTGCTTTCTCTCCCAAACTAGCGTCCTTCGATTTGAATCGCTCCCAAGCACTGTTCTCCAACTCCAAATCAGCCTTATGACGATCTTCCAAGGACTTGTTTTGAGAGTAGGCTATGTCGTGGAGGCGGCAGGCAGAATCTAGACCATTTATGCCCTTTTGACCAAGAGCTAACCTCTTCTGCAGTTGTGTTCCAGGTCCGCAGTATTGATATCCAGGCAAGTGTAATTCGAATGGAAGTTTATTGATTAGAGTGTTCACAATACCACCACCTTGCCGTTCGAAGGTTAGCATTATACTGACAAATGTGCTCAGAGTAACTGTGTATAAAGAGATTCAGTCCCAGAGGACGGTTGAATCTGAAAGCATTAGTCGCGTTCAACGAAGCGTTAGTCGCATTTAACGAAGCGTCAGTCGCATTTAACGAAGCGTTAATCGCAGTTAACGAAGCGTTAGTTGCATTTAACGAAGCGTTAGTCGCAGTTAACGAAGCGTTAGTTGCATTTAACGAAGCGTTAGTCGGAGTTAACGAAGCGTTAGTCGGAGTTAACGAAGCGTTTAACGAAGCGTTAGTCGCATTCAACGAAGCGTCAGTCGCATTTAACGAAGCGTTAGATGCTTTTTCCACAGTTTAATGTGAGCCGCCATGAAGGTTACCCAGCAAAAATGTGCACTTCCTATTGAAAACTTGGATTTTGTGAAAGTGTCGAAAAATAGCAAACATGGTGTACTATTACCCGATTCTTTCCGAGCTATATTTTGCGGCCCAAGTGGATGTGGCAAGACCAATGCCATGCTGAGTTTGTTATTCAATCCGAATGGCGCTAAATTCAAAAATGTCTACGTCTACTCGAAATCATTGTACCAGCCCAAATATCAGCTACTTCAAGATGTGTTGGCAAAGGTGAAAGGTATGGGTTACTTCCCCTTCAAAGATAATGATGAAATAATCGACCCGGCTGAAGCTCGAGAACATTCCATATTCATTTTCGACGATGTGGCTTGCGATAAACAAAATAAAATTCGAGAATATTATGCAATGTGCCGACACAAGTCAATAGATGCCGCCTACCTTTGCCAAACTTACTCGAAAATTCCCAAACAATTGATTAGAGACAATTGTAATATCATTGTATTATTCAAGCAGGATGATATGAATTTGAAACACGTCTTTGATGAACATGTCTCACCCGATTTCACCTACGACGAATTCAAGACAATGTGCTCGAAATGTTGGAACGAAAAATTTGGTACTTTGGTCATTGTCAAGGATTTCGATAGGAACAATGGCAGATATCGCATGGGATTTGACAAATTTATAAGAGTGTGATGCTGAAGTAATTCCTCAGTAGGCATCATGCCATCGACAAGTATAGATGATCAAATTACTGATGCTGAACGTAAATCAAAAATAAATCAGTTAGCAAAAGGAGTGCGAAGGAAATACTTGGCACTGAAATTGGGCAAGTCTGAAGAAGATGAAGCTATTCAAAAATTATTCCAACCCATAACTGAACCGCTGAAACAAATTGCTGCTCACTCAGCACCCAAACGAAAATTGAAACCACCCCCACTGAGACCGTTCAAATCGAAATATGTCAAACAATTGATAAAAACAGAACCTGAAAAAGTGGAAGAAACGCAGCAGCATTTAGAACCCACCAAATTTCTACAGCTGGAAGAGGTTGCTACTGCGGATGCTGAAGAAGAAGAAGATGAAGATGAGGTATTCGATAGTTTGGAATCAAATCAAAAGATTCCGGAGGATGTATTGAATGATTATCTAGAACAATATCCAACAATGTCACGGGAATATATCATGGAATATTTGGGTAAAAGTGAGCAAATTGATATGGTTTACGGCCCTATATACGACTTTGTTTCTTCAAAATGGTTCCTAGGGGGAAAGGAAATTGATTTTCGCGAAGGAAAAATCATAACAGAAGGATATAATTTCAAAGAAACACCAGGTCTGTATCAATTGCTATTTTATGATTACCCCAAAAAATATGAGAAGGAAGATTTGGAAAATTATAAAAGGATTTTGGAGTTGACAACACCTCATCTGAATAGTCTTGGACGTATGAAGGGTACTATCAAAAATAAATACAAGCATATCATCAGACCTCTCTTCCGACACCACACTACTGGGAGTGGCATTCCAATCGATAGTTTGACATTCAACGAAAAACCAGTTGAATATGTGTATTGGGATGATGTTAATGAACTGGTCGACAGGTTGAGACTTCTCACTGCATCTGAATCGGCAGGTAATACATCTGTACATAATGAGATCGTGGCAATTATTGAGGAATTGAAGGAGGCCGGTGTCATCCAATAAATTCAAATGTTCCACCTGTACTGCATCAGTCTCATTATGAGTATCAACAAGTTCGGTTACTCTGCCAAATCGGTATCTGATGAAGAGCTGCAAGGATCTTGTGAGTGCTCAGGTATAGTCTTAAATTATACTCACGATGGGAATATTGATGCAGATTTTTTAAAAATAAGTAATGTCAAGATGCCAACAGATGGTGAAGATGTGGCCAATAAGAAATATGTGGATAACTCTACGAATAACTTGCTTGAACAAATTACACGAGAAGCTTTGGAAAGGGGGAAACTTGCCTCACTTTGTGCACAGCGAAAACAAGATATAGTAAATGCTATGAATTTGAGAAGTAAAAATATTCGAGAAGCCATGTTACTTATCGATAAACGAATTGCAAATACCGATGAACAACTTGCTGATTTCAAGATGAAAACTACATCTCAAATGGATAATCTACACAACGATTCGGTTGCAAATATGAAAAATATTCAAACTGCCATGGTAGAACATACAAATGACATCGACAAATTAACTGATGAACAAACCACCGTGAGTACTTATGTAAAAACTATTGCAGAACAACACAATAAAGGTTATACTCAGATTGAGGAAGTATTGACTAAACATGAAAAGGATATCATCTCAATGAAAAAGGATACAACTTTATTGGCTGATGATACACATTCGAAACTTACGGCTGCCATACTTCAACATAACGCTGATATTACCAAAATAAATTCAGATATACTTGAGGTAAAAGCTACCATCGATGCCTTGGTCGAATCGCAAAAAGACCGTTTGATCACGCCGAAGCCAAAATAAATTCGCAGTATAGTATGTGCCATCGGAATGGAAGGACATTCAAAAGAGAAAATTCAGCTGGTAAATGAACTTCATAGGACAGTTCGCAAAAACTTTCCACGTCGTCGCACCATAATTAAGGGTTTGGATGATTTGTGGCAAATGGACCTTGCTGATCTTCAAAATTATGCCAAAATCAACCGAAACTACAAGTACATTTTGGTTGTCATCGATACCTTTTCCAAATACCTATGGGCTGAGCCGATCAAAAGTAAAACGGGTGCAGACGTCACCAATGCAATGACCGAAATTTTGAAAAAGAGTGGAGGACGATGTCCCAAAAATCTACAGTCAGATTTGGGCAAAGAGTTCTACAATTCAACGTTCCAAAATTTGATGAAGAAACACCAAATCAATCATTATAGTACATATACTGTGAAAAAAGCTGCTATTGCCGAACGTGTGATTCGAACTTTGAAAGAGAAACTCTTCAAACACTTCAGTTTGAATGGCTCCTACAAATGGTTGGATATTCTACCGCAACTCGTGGAAAATTACAACAATCGCAAACATCGCACCATCAACATGAAGCCCTCGGATGTAACGAAAGACAATGAAAAGCACGTTCTCAATACTGCCTATAATTTCATCAAAATTGCTACTGGACGAAAAAAATTCCAAGTCGGTGATATGGTTCGAATTTCCAAGGCCAAACATATTTTCGAGAAAGGTTATATGCCCAATTGGACGTGTGAGATATTCCGCGTAGCAAAGGTCAAAATTACCAACCCCATAACCTACTTGTTGGAAGATTTGCAGGGACGTCCAATCAGTGGTGCTTTCTACGAAGAAGAATTACAAAAAACAAAAAATCCCGATGTGTATTTAGTGGAAAAAGTCCTTAGGAAGAAGGGAAATAAGGTCTATGTGAAATGGTTGGGTTTGGACAAATCACATAACAGTTGGATTGATGCGTCAAATCGTTTGTAAAAAACAAGCACAATTCAACAGCTTCATGGGGGCCTTTTCCCCCTACCGGATGCACTCGATGGTATAAATTCATTTTGATTTGATGAATTATGATCAGTCTCCAGCAATCATGTCTGAAGAGCGTAGTGAGTCACCAACTTCTGATTACGCGTCCGACCACTTTGACTATGATGCCGAATTGGAACGTGTCTGCCAAATTTACCAAGAAGCCATCAAATGTGAACGTTTCTATATACTCAACTCAGTGTTCAACTTTGGTGCAAATTTATTCAACTTGCATTGTGGCCTTAGTCCTGCACGAGGCTTCGAACCAGCTGTCAAGATGGTGTATTCGCTGAACGCTGATTGTCAAATGTCCTTCAATACCTACGAATGGGGCGTATTCATCGGTTTGCTGAGTAGATTATCGCCTGCTGCGACCATGACCCTAGATTGCGGTGACTCCATCCACATTACTTTGAAGTGCAGTGAGGATATGAAGTTATGTGTTATATCCAAAGACATTGAAATGTTTCATTTGTTGGAGAGTGATGTATATGAAATTTTGCAATTAGACTGTCTAATTACCAAAAAATTTAGTATGTTGTCAAAAATGAAATTCTCCGAATATTACCATAATCTTTTGCAAACAGCTGCCAAAATATCCAAGTAGGTGAACAACCAGAATTCTGGCCCATTTCAAGGTCACATCTAGCGATTGGAGTTGGAAGATGACATCGGTACATGTGGCGGTACATGGGAACGTGTCATGTTCTGGGTACGGCGATTGGAGTTGGAATATGACATCGGTACATGTGACGGTACATGGGTACGTGTCATGTTCTCTCCTGCAGCGGGCAAAACTTTTTTATTTGAAGAGATATCAAAAAATTTCAATTGGAAAAAATGATCAGCGTCGAAAAATAACAAAGACCTATTGTTGGAGAAAAATTAAAAAAAAATTACTTTAGATTCTATGGGTGTTTATTGTGTAACATGTCGGTTTTTTTCGGACACTCTGTAGACCATACCGTTGCTCGTAATCGAAAAACAAAAAAACTGTCGTGTATGTCTCAAAATACTCTACACTTTTCAGTCGAAACATTCTTTTCTAAACCGATCGGAAAATGGAAAAATCGGGAAATTTCTGAAATTCATGTTTGGAGTTTTTTTTTGTGAATATCTCGGAAACGGATGAGAAAATCAAAAATCACCAAGAGTAAAAAAATGATCACCTTAGTGTATACTATGAAAAACTTCCAGACATTTTTTTTCTAAAATCAACAGTACGGGAAATATGATTTTTTTTTTCAAGAAAACAAACTATATCTCCGAAACCACTCACTTTATCAAAATTTGTCATGGGAGTGAAATTGTAGATCTCGTCGAATACTATGAAAACTTGAAATCATTTTTCCTCTAGATTCAATAGTTTAGGAAATATCGACGAAAAGCTGTAAAATTCAATCGACTCAAAAACGACTTTCCGAGGCGTTTTGTGCCAAGTCGTTCAAATTCATGATTTCTTTAAGGCTAAAGTGAATTGTACTGAATTTTTCTAAGGAGTATTTTTTAAATATCAGAGAGTTGCCCACCACTCATTTCAAACCCTGAAATATATCAAACTCTGTTAATTTTCAAGAAAAAGTCTGTTTTTACGAGAAATTTCTATTTTTTCTGCTAGTTTCCAGCAAGAACTCTGTTGTAAAGAATTTCTCATACCTGTTATGGGGGAAAGGCTATGTTTTTGTCAAAGAAATGAATTTTTGAAAACGTGAAGCTTTTTAAGTTTCTTTGTTGAAGGTTATTCTATTGCACCTATGAATAAAACATACCTTTTGATCGAATGGAACTGCACGCCCTCGATTCAACAACAATATCCCAATTTTTTCTCTGACAATGGGTTCACAAAACCGCAATACTTGTTTCACTATACAGTAGAATAGGTCATCTACAAGCACTCAACACTAAAGGGCACACATACTGATCACCAATTCTTTTGCACTATTTCTTCATCAATAAATGACTTTCTATTCAGTCGTGAAAACTATCTGTTATAATGATATCGCTCGCTCGCTTATCTCCATTGTTTCCGTAGATGCGAAGGCTGCTGTGTTTGAATTTTGCTGTGTGTAATGAAGACATAAAATTCATGCTGAGAAATATTTTGTTTAACGAATTGACATGATTACGGATTATAGAAATTTTAGAAGGTATAAAAACATTAAAATATTCCTAAATCATAACATTGCCGGTCGAACCGTGTGTTTTCTATATTGATGATTTAACAGGGAATTGTAACAGATGACAAAGTGATATATGACGGAGAAAATTACTACTGAACAACCGTAAACGATACATACTTGGTTGAGCTCCAGTACAACGTTGAAACAGCTACAGTAGATATATAACGATAGTCTCAAAAAGTGTTGCAAACTAACAAATAATAACAGAGTTATCATGAAGATTTTCTGAAAATATTAGGGATCAAATTGGAGCATCCTCTAACATGTGCGAGGCTGTCACCAAATAAAAAACAAACAATGTACCCACTCAATTGTTGAAAAAATGATTCAATAGCCTCACGAAAACAAAACTATTTAGGTGAAAACGTTAATTCAATAGCAGGGTTTTGATATATTTCAAGTACACATAGTAAAACAGAGAAAAAAGTATGTAGGGTTACGTCATGAAATTGGTAGATATATTCAGTATGAGCTTTGTGAAATTACTATTTCAAACGTATAAACATTTAGTAGAAAAGTAGATTATGAGTAAAATTCTAATACATATAGCAAAACAGGTTGAAAATAAATACACCATTTCGTCACAAAAACAGACATTGTTGATGAAATCGTTGACTTATTGACAAAGTTCTCCTAACATCAAAGTATATCGGATCAGAGATAGAAAATATCCACTGAAACCTTAAGAAAATCATTCGAACAAACACGAAAATCTCAAGAAATTGTCAAATTTTTCCTAACACCAAAGTATATCAGATCAGAGATAGAATATATTCATTGAAACCTTATGAAAATGATTCACTTATGAGAAGCTCAAGAAATTGCCAAAATTTATGGAATCTGTAAAAGATGGTGAAGGGATGGATACTTGATACATCTCTAGTGAAAGACCGAAAAGAATTTCAATACAGCGTTTTTGGTTGAAGTGAAGAACCAAACAATTGCTGAAGGTATCAAGAATGTACAGAAACATGAATTCATTAGTCATATAACGAACAACATTGAAGCAAACCAACATATTAAACACTCTGTGTCCTAAACAATTCCATTTATAATACCAATTGGGCAATAATCTTCACCTGTTCGGTTGGCAAATCGTCTTGAAAATTGATTCAATACCCTCAAAGAATTCATAAGTATCAGTGATATATTACTTTTGAGAATTTCTGTGAAGATAATAAAGATATAGGAATTCAAAATATTTATATATTTGTTTTATAACTATCAATATTGGAGGAATATCAGAAACCCGAGTTGGCGGTATTACTATTCATAAGGCTTATATTTATTTTCGCAAAAAACGTGAAGTCTATGAGACCAAAATAACTGTATTTTACTGATTAGGTTAGTGTTACGAAGTACTTTCACTCAGTGTTGAATGCCAAAATATTTTGGCCAGTGTTCACAGGTATGATATATAGATATAGCAGGTAGGTGTAGTGAAAATTGTGCAAATTCGTTTCTTTGGGAAAAATACGAGCAGACTTCCATAACATTTATGAGAGAATCTTTACATTTTGGATCAAATGAGCTCACAAATGTACAAGGTTGGATGAAAATCAAACTGGCATCAGAAGTTACATTTGATGATGTTTGGCAAACAATATCCTCAATCTACTAATCAAACTCGAAAGGAATGAATACCGAAACATTTACTTTGGGTATTACGACCGTAAGAAAAGATTGAGATGTTGTGAAAATGCCACAAAATGACTAGGAAATACTACGAAAAACATTACAAATACATCAATAACACAAATGACTCTCTGGTGAATATTGAGTCTGCATTGGATACACTACACTTTCGAAGCCAAGGATATACCGAAAGAGGAGACATTAGCCCTGATTCAAAGATCTAGATAGAATTGTTATTCAAATTTCACAGTGAAAATACATGTAAATGTATTGAGAATTATGTGAATTTTTCTTTCCCAAAACATTTCTGCTAAAGTACCCAAAATCTGAGCGGAGCAATAACTGAATATTATTATCGCAAGTATTTCAAATTTGGTGGGGGAGAAAGTCAGGTGATTCATGGAAATCGTCAACTTTCATCTCAAATGTGCGACGCGTCGACTTTCGTCTCACATGCGCGACGCTATCCGTCTCACTTGCGCTGCCTGATTACTAGCATCTCACTTGCGCTACCCGCCGAGTATCGTCTCACTTGCGCGAGGCGTCGAGTTGTGTCTCACTTGCGCGACGCTATCAGTCTACTAGCATCTCACTTGCGCGACTTGAATACCCATTCAAGTTAATTACGATAAAAATTGTTTCTCATGGTACAAAAATTCTCAAAAAGATGCTATGGATGTTCTACATATCGGACAAATATCACAAGTGACAGCGCAATCAAGCATGCTAAATGTTTACATGGCATGAACACCACATTCATTTCATTTTTCAAACAAATTTTCACAAGTAATACTGTGATCTATATTTGTGGAATTTCGAAGTCGAATTCGGATTTTTGAGTTGGCATTTATCATGATAAATTCGATGCTTAGTCCAAGCTTCAAGCAACCTCGGGTCGCAGCGGAAGTCGATCACTTCTGCCTGTATGAAAAACTCTACTTCATCAGGAAAATTTCATACTCATGAAATATCTGAGAACATGACTTGAACCGAAGAGATATATCCCAGTACCAAACATGAACAATGTGATATCATTCATAACAAAAATATTCATGGGTATACTTGAAGACTGGCTTTATATCAAATATTCAAAAAATGAACAATTTGTTCAGGCCAGCCTCAACTCTCCTACACTGTAGGTTGACGGACTAACACCTATTAGAAAACAAATACTCCCCTGGCTAATACCACGAAGGTCATTGGATTACATTCAACAGGTGTTAGTGCAGGATTCTTCACAGGAGAAATTCCACATATGCTCTTGGCGATACAACAACCAGAATTGATTTTCAATTATTGGGACGGGACACACTTGCAGACCGGTTTCGGGCTGTTTGGCCTCTCGTCAGTGCAAGGCAGTGCCATCATCAACATAAGTCGATGACTTCCCATAATTAAAAATCATATTCGAGTAGAGTATCTTCCCTAGACCTAGCCTGATACAAACAACTAGCAAAATATCCGTTGCTGCGCCATCTACCCGTAGACTAGGTACTAAACAAGAGCATATCCGCATGGTCCCAATTCCTTGTACAAGGGAAATACGAATAACAAAAATTTTCATGGGTATGCTTGAAGACTGGCTTTATATCAAATATTCAAAAAATGAACAATTTGTTCAGGCCAGCCTCAACTCTCCTACACTGTAGGTTGACGGACTAACACCTATTAGAAAACAACTACTCCCCTGGCTAATACCACGAAGGGCATTGGATTACATTCAACAGGTGTTAGTGCAGGATTCTTCACAGGAGAAATTCCACATATGCTCTTGGCGATACAACAACCAGAATTGATTTTCAATTATTGGGACGGGACACACTTGCAGACCGGTTTCGGGCTGTTTGGCCTCTCGTCAGTGCAAGGCAGTGCCATCATCAACATAAGTCGATGACTTCCCATAATTAAAAATCATATTCGAGTAGAGTATCTTCCCTAGACCTAGCCTGATACAAACAACTAGCAAAATATCCGTTGCTGCGCCATCTACCCGTAGACTAGGTACTAACCAAGAGCATATCCGCATGGCCCCAATTCCTTGTACAAGGGAAATACGAATAACAAAAATTTTCATGGGTATGCTTGAAGACTGGCTTTATATCAAATATTCAAAAAATGAACAATTTGTTCAGGCCAGCCTCAACTCGCCGACTCTGTAAGTTGACGAACTAACACCTATTAGAAAACAACTGCTCCCCTGGCTAATACCACGAAGGGCACTGGATTACATCCAACAGGTGTTAGTGCGGGATTCTTCACAGATTTGAATTGAGTCTGAAAACATGCAAAAATACCGAATTAAGCATGTGCAGACGATTGCAAAAGTTTTGAAAAAATTACATGTGATAATGAACTGTATACGTGTAGAACATATAAACATAAGGTTGAATGAATCCAAAAGTTTGAAGGATTTTCGACAATTGCGCTAGTTGAACGAAACACATGACAAAGATATAAAAATCGAATCTAATTGAATACGTAACACCTGCAGAGCTAAATGAAACACAACCAATATATCCGAAAGTAATGCTGGAGACCAGAGTCCAGACATTACTCCAACATATGTAAGTCAAAACAGCATGAAAAATGGAATATCTGAGTTCAGACGAATGCAAAAGTCTACGAGAATACATGACGGAGCATATCGAAAATAAATTATGACTGAATGTGATATTTCAGTTTGGTACAAAAGAATCAAGCCTTGACGTTTGAAATGGTTTTCAACAGCATTATCCAAGATAAGACGAATACAAAGGACCATTGGAGTACATGACAAACACAATTTTGAATGAAAGAAGTCGTGAAACGAAGCAATAGCTCGAAAAACATGTCAAATATTTCAAAAATCATACGTGAAAAACATGCTATAGTATCGAGTCTAGACGAGCGCAAATATCTCCAATGCATGGTGAATATATCAAGCTCAAGAAATAATGCAGAACTCTAAATGAATCAAGTCTTGTCGATATACATGGCCTATATGCGTAAATAACTGCCATATAAAACCTATACTCCAAAGTGAATCAAGTCGAAATAAATGCCTGCAACCGAATAAATAACAATTACATAGAAATCTCATCAAAATAAAGCATCTATTCCGAAATGGATCGATTTGAGACAGAAATATTCATCCAATTGAATGACAGTTCAGTCAATCGAACGCCAAAGATTGCTTCATTCCTGCTGTATTACATGAAAAATTTATGAAAAAAACTGAGATTTAAAAGTAATATTCCCGACAGTCCATCTGAGTGTTCATGTGCGTAAATGACTACCAAAGTCCAGAGGAATGAAGTTGATCTATAGGGGATATGATAAATATGCAAAAAAACAAACGATACAGAACAATGATTTGACCGATTGTCCTGCAAATATACTGAAATCGAAAAATAATGATTTGCCTGATGACCAGCAGAAATACATAAATCGAAAAAATTATATCATCATTTGAAAGAACAAGTGTATATCTGAGCAATGACACAACAAAGTTTATATTTATAAATCTTGAAAAATGAGTATGAAAAAATTTTATTTGTCCTTGCGAATCAAGTCCTAACGATTACAACTAGCTCACATATTGAGATTGTGAAATTCCTGAAGATAAATTTCAGAAGGAAGCAATTTACTCTGACGAGTGTCTACTGAACGCTGTATAAATATGTGAAAATCATATCATAGTGAACGTCAACCAAGCCCACATGAATACGATTCGTTTGAATGAATGTGAAAGTCCTACATATCATAGAATCATGGCTACAGAATTCCAACTGAGTCAATCAATTTCAGACGAATGCAAGAATCTGACTGAAGTTCATCTGATTATAATACGACGAACATCGAAATCAATGCCGTGGCAACTCAACTCGGACAACTGAATTTTAATAGCGGAATGATTGAAAAACTCTGATTGAATCAAATCTAGATGGTTCTGATGAATTCCTCATCACCAGGATTAGGGCAGAAATTCATACCAACTCAATGGAGACTAATGCAGGAATCCAGTGAAGCCCGCAACGAAGTCATCAAACTCAACCTGCACGAATGCATCAATTCAGCTGAGGTTCATACCAAATATAGCAAATTTCAAATTCGAATGAACAACGCATGTAAAAAAAATCGAGTAATTACAGCAAGAATCCAACTGAATGGGCCAAATTCTGATCATAACCTTTGCTCAAACTAATACATACCAACCACATCGAGAATCAAATATAAATGACGGTATCAGTCGAGCAGAACAAACCGAAAATGCTTAGAAAATGTAGAGTTTCATCGGATGATACCCTCAAAATCCAAGAAATTCTGACGCTGAAATTGTGCGAACTGTGTTGCATTGGTTTAGGATGGTTCCATCAAAGTTCAAATATCAAAAGGCATAAAAAATAAAAATGAATCGGGTTTCTGATATTTCCAATATTATTAGATATCAAAACAAAAATGCGTTAGTCGCATTTAACGAAGCGTTAATCGCATTCAACGAAGCGTTTAGTCGCATTTAACGAAGCGTTAGTCGCATTTAACGGAGCGTTAATCGCATTTAACGAAGCGTTTAGTCGCATTTAACGAAGCGGTAGTCGCATTTAACGAAGCGTTAGTCGCATTTTACGAAGCGTTAACGGACGTTAGACGTATTGGGGGGCTCCGAAATTCGAACCATGTCACCGACCTTGACATTTTTCGTCCGTCTAACGTCCGTTAACGCTTCGTAAAATGCGACTAACGCTTCGTTAAATGCGACTACCGCTTCGTTAAATGCGACTAAACGCTTCGTTAAATGCGATTAACGCTCCGTTAAATGCGACTAACGCTTCGTTAAATGCGACTAAACGCTTCGTTGAATGCGATTAACGCTTCGTTAAATGCGACTAACGCATTTTTGTTTTGATATCTAATAATATTGGAAATATCAGAAACCCGATTCATTTTTATTTTTTATGCCTTTTGATATTTGAACTTTGATGGAACCATCCTAAACCAATGCAACACAGTTCGCACAATTTCAGCGTCAGAATTTCTTGGATTTTGAGGGTATCATCCGATGAAACTCTACATTTTCTAAGCATTTTCGGTTTGTTCTGCTCGACTGATACCGTCATTTATATTTGATTCTCGATGTGGTTGGTATGTATTAGTTTGAGCAAAGGTTATGATCAGAATTTGGCCCATTCAGTTGGATTCTTGCTGTAATTACTCGATTTTTTTTACATGCGTTGTTCATTCGAATTTGAAATTTGCTATATTTGGTATGAACCTCAGCTGAATTGATGCATTCGTGCAGGTTGAGTTTGATGACTTCGTTGCGGGCTTCACTGGATTCCTGCATTAGTCTCCATTGAGTTGGTATGAATTTCTGCCCTAATCCTGGTGATGAGGAATTCATCAGAACCATCTAGATTTGATTCAATCAGAGTTTTTCAATCATTCCGCTATTAAAATTCAGTTGTCCGAGTTGAGTTGCCACGGCATTGATTTCGATGTTCGTCGTATTATAATCAGATGAACTTCAGTCAGATTCTTGCATTCGTCTGAAATTGATTGACTCAGTTGGAATTCTGTAGCCATGATTCTATGATATGTAGGACTTTCACATTCATTCAAACGAATCGTATTCATGTGGGCTTGGTTGACGTTCACTATGATATGATTTTCACATATTTATACAGCGTTCAGTAGACACTCGTCAGAGTAAATTGCTTCCTTCTGAAATTTATCTTCAGGAATTTCACAATCTCAATATGTGAGCTAGTTGTAATCGTTAGGACTTGATTCGCAAGGACAAATAAAATTTTTTCATACTCATTTTTCAAGATTTATAAATATAAACTTTGTTGTGTCATTGCTCAGATATACACTTGTTCTTTCAAATGATGATATAATTTTTTCGATTTATGTATTTCTGCTGGTCATCAGGCAAATCATTATTTTTCGATTTCAGTATATTTGCAGGACAATCGGTCAAATCATTGTTCTGTATCGTTTGTTTTTTTGCATATTTATCATATCCCCTATAGATCAACTTCATTCCTCTGGACTTTGGTAGTCATTTACGCACATGAACACTCAGATGGACTGTCGGGAATATTACTTTTAAATCTCAGTTTTTTTCATAAATTTTTCATGTAATACAGCAGGAATGAAGCAATCTTTGGCGTTCGATTGACTGAACTGTCATTCAATTGGATGAATATTTCTGTCTCAAATCGATCCATTTCGGAATAGATGCTTTATTTTGATGAGATTTCTATGTAATTGTTATTTATTCGGTTGCAGGCATTTATTTCGACTTGATTCACTTTGGAGTATAGGTTTTATATGGCAGTTATTTACGCATATAGGCCATGTATATCGACAAGACTTGATTCATTTAGAGTTCTGCATTATTTCTTGAGCTTGATATATTCACCATGCATTGGAGATATTTGCGCTCGTCTAGACTCGATACTATAGCATGTTTTTCACGTATGATTTTTGAAATATTTGACATGTTTTTCGAGCTATTGCTTCGTTTCACGACTTCTTTCATTCAAAATTGTGTTTGTCATGTACTCCAATGGTCCTTTGTATTCGTCTTATCTTGGATAATGCTGTTGAAAACCATTTCAAACGTCAAGGCTTGATTCTTTTGTACCAAACTGAAATATCACATTCAGTCATAATTTATTTTCGATATGCTCCGTCATGTATTCTCGTAGACTTTTGCATTCGTCTGAACTCAGATATTCCATTTTTCATGCTGTTTTGACTTACATATGTTGGAGTAATGTCTGGACTCTGGTCTCCAGCATTACTTTCGGATATATTGGTTGTGTTTCATTTAGCTCTGCAGGTGTTACGTATTCAATTAGATTCGATTTTTATATCTTTGTCATGTGTTTCGTTCAACTAGCGCAATTGTCGAAAATCCTTCAAACTTTTGGATTCATTCAACCTTATGTTTATATGTTCTACACGTATACAGTTCATTATCACATGTAATTTTTTCACAACTTTTGCAATCGTCTGCACATGCTTAATTCGGTATTTTTGCATGTTTTCAGACTCAATTCAAATCTGTGAAGAATCCCGCACTAACACCTGTTGGATGTAATCCAATGCCCTTCGTGGTATTAGCCAGGGGAGCAGTTGTTTTCTAATAGGTGTTAGTTCGTCAACTTACAGAGTCGGCGAGTTGAGGCTGGCCTGAACAAATTGTTCATTTTTTGAATATTTGATATAAAGCCAGTCTTCAAGCATACCCATGAAAATTTTTGTTATTCGTATTTCCCTTGTACAAGGAATTGGGGCCATGCGGATATGCTCTTGGTTAGTACCTAGTCTACGGGTAGATGGCGCAGCAACGGATATTTTGCTAGTTGTTTGTATCAGGCTAGGTCTAGGGAAGATACTCTACTCGAATATGATTTTTAATTATGGGAAGTCATCGACTTATGTTGATGATGGCACTGCCTTGCACTGACGAGAGGCCAAACAGCCCGAAACCGGTCTGCAAGTGTGTCCCGTCCCAATAATTGAAAATCAATTCTGGTTGTTGTATCGCCAAGAGCATATGTGGAATTTCTCCTGTGAAGAATCCTGCACTAACACCTGTTGAATGTAATCCAATGCCCTTCGTGGTATTAGCCAGGGGAGTAGTTGTTTTCTAATAGGTGTTAGTCCGTCAACCTACAGTGTAGGAGAGTTGAGGCTGGCCTGAACAAATTGTTCATTTTTTGAATATTTGATATAAAGCCAGTCTTCAAGCATACCCATGAAAATTTTTGTTATTCGTATTTCCCTTGTACAAGGAATTGGGACCATGCGGATATGCTCTTGTTTAGTACCTAGTCTACGGGTAGATGGCGCAGCAACGGATATTTTGCTAGTTGTTTGTATCAGGCTAGGTCTAGGGAAGATACTCTACTCGAATATGATTTTTAATTATGGGAAGTCATCGACTTATGTTGATGATGGCACTGCCTTGCACTGACGAGAGGCCAAACAGCCCGAAACCGGTCTGCAAGTGTGTCCCGTCCCAATAATTGAAAATCAATTCTGGTTGTTGTATCGCCAAGAGCATATGTGGAATTTCTCCTGTGAAGAATCCTGCACTAACACCTGTTGAATGTAATCCAATGCCCTTCGTGGTATTAGCCAGGGGAGTAGTTGTTTTCTAATAGGTGTTAGTCCGTCAACCTACAGTGTAGGAGAGTTGAGGCTGGCCTGAACAAATTGTTCATTTTTTGAATATTTGATATAAAGCCAGTCTTCAAGTATACCCATGAATATTTTTGTTATGAATGATATCACATTGTTCATGTTTGGTACTGGGATATATCTCTTCGGTTCAAGTCATGTTCTCAGATATTTCATGAGTATGAAATTTTCCTGATGAAGTAGAGTTTTTCATACAGGCAGAAGTGATCGACTTCCGCTGCGACCCGAGGTTGCTTGAAGCTTGGACTCAGCATCGAATTTATCATGATAAATGCCAACTCAAAAATCCGAATTCGACTTCGAAATTCCACAAATATAGATCACAGTATTACTTGTGAAAATTTGTTTGAAAAATGAAATGAATGTGGTGTTCATGCCATGTAAACATTTAGCATGCTTGATTGCGCTGTCACTTGTGATATTTGTCCGATATGTAGAACATCCGTAGCATCTTTTTGAGAATTTTTGTACCATGATAAACAATTTTTATCGTAATTAACTTGAATGGGTATTCAAGTCGCGCAAGTGAGATGCTAGTAGACTGATAGCGTCGCGCAAGTGAGACACAACTCGACGCCTCGCGCAAGTGAGACGATACTCGGCGGGTAGCGCAAGTGAGATGCTAGTAATCAGGCAGCGCAAGTGAGACGGACAGCGTCGCGCATGTGAGACGAAAGTCGACGCGTCGCACATTTGAGATGAAAGTTGACGATTTCCATGAATCACCTGACTTTCTCCCCCACCAAATTTGAAATACTTGCGATAATAATATTCAGTTATTGCTCCGCTCAGATTTTGGGTACTTTAGCAGAAATGTTTTGGGAAAGAAAAATTCACATAATTCTCAATACATTTACATGTATTTTCACTGTGAAATTTGAATAACAATTCTATCTAGATCTTTGAATCAGGGCTAATGTCTCCTCTTTCGGTATATCCTTGGCTTCGAAAGTGTAGTGTATCCAATGCAGACTCAATATTCACCAGAGAGTCATTTGTGTTATTGATGTATTTGTAATGTTTTTCGTAGTATTTCCTAGTCATTTTGTGGCATTTTCACAACATCTCAATCTTTTCTTACGGTCGTAATACCCAAAGTAAATGTTTCGGTATTCATTCCTTTCGAGTTTGATTAGTAGATTGAGGATATTGTTTGCCAAACATCATCAAATGTAACTTCTGATGCCAGTTTGATTTTCATCCAACCTTGTACATTTGTGAGCTCATTTGATCCAAAATGTAAAGATTCTCTCATAAATGTTATGGAAGTCTGCTCGTATTTTTCCCAAAGAAACGAATTTGCACAATTTTCACTACACCTACCTGCTATATCTATATATCATACCTGTGAACACTGGCCAAAATATTTTGGCATTCAACACTGAGTGAAAGTACTTCGTAACACTAACCTAATCAGTAAAATACAGTTATTTTGGTCTCATAGACTTCACGTTTTTTGCGAAAATAAATATAAGCCTTATGAATAGTAATACCGCCAACTCGGGTTTCTGATATTCCTCCAATATTGATAGTTATAAAACAAATATATAAATATTTTGAATTCCTATATCTTTATTATCTTCACAGAAATTCTCAAAAGTAATATATCACTGATACTTATGAATTCTTTGAGGGTATTGAATCAATTTTCAAGACGATTTGCCAACCGAACAGGTGAAGATTATTGCCCAATTGGTATTATAAATGGAATTGTTTAGGACACAGAGTGTTTAATATGTTGGTTTGCTTCAATGTTGTTCGTTATATGACTAATGAATTCATGTTTCTGTACATTCTTGATACCTTCAGCAATTGTTTGGTTCTTCACTTCAACCAAAAACGCTGTATTGAAATTCTTTTCGGTCTTTCACTAGAGATGTATCAAGTATCCATCCCTTCACCATCTTTTACAGATTCCATAAATTTTGGCAATTTCTTGAGCTTCTCATAAGTGAATCATTTTCATAAGGTTTCAATGAATATATTCTATCTCTGATCTGATATACTTTGGTGTTAGGAAAAATTTGACAATTTCTTGAGATTTTCGTGTTTGTTCGAATGATTTTCTTAAGGTTTCAGTGGATATTTTCTATCTCTGATCCGATATACTTTGATGTTAGGAGAACTTTGTCAATAAGTCAACGATTTCATCAACAATGTCTGTTTTTGTGACGAAATGGTGTATTTATTTTCAACCTGTTTTGCTATATGTATTAGAATTTTACTCATAATCTACTTTTCTACTAAATGTTTATACGTTTGAAATAGTAATTTCACAAAGCTCATACTGAATATATCTACCAATTTCATGACGTAACCCTACATACTTTTTTCTCTGTTTTACTATGTGTACTTGAAATATATCAAAACCCTGCTATTGAATTAACGTTTTCACCTAAATAGTTTTGTTTTCGTGAGGCTATTGAATCATTTTTTCAACAATTGAGTGGGTACATTGTTTGTTTTTTATTTGGTGACAGCCTCGCACATGTTAGAGGATGCTCCAATTTGATCCCTAATATTTTCAGAGAATCTTCATGATAACTCTGTTATTATTTGTTAGTTTGCAACACTTTTTGAGACTATCGTTATATATCTACTGTAGCTGTTTCAACGTTGTACTGGAGCTCAACCAAGTATGTATCGTTTACGGTTGTTCAGTAGTAATTTTCTCCGTCATATATCACTTTGTCATCTGTTACAATTCCCTGTTAAATCATCAATATAGAAAACACACGGTTCGACCGGCAATGTTATGATTTAGGAATATTTTAATGTTTTTATACCTTCTAAAATTTCTATAATCCGTAATCATGTCAATTCGTTAAACAAAATATTTCTCAGCATGAATTTTATGTCTTCATTACACACAGCAAAATTCAAACACAGCAGCCTTCGCATCTACGGAAACAATGGAGATAAGCGAGCGAGCGATATCATTATAACAGATAGTTTTCACGACTGAATAGAAAGTCATTTATTGATGAAGAAATAGTGCAAAAGAATTGGTGATCAGTATGTGTGCCCTTTAGTGTTGAGTGCTTGTAGATGACCTATTCTACTGTATAGTGAAACAAGTATTGCGGTTTTGTGAACCCATTGTCAGAGAAAAAATTGGGATATTGTTGTTGAATCGAGGGCGTGCAGTTCCATTCGATCAAAAGGTATGTTTTATTCATAGGTGCAATAGAATAACCTTCAACAAAGAAACTTAAAAAGCTTCACGTTTTCAAAAATTCATTTCTTTGACAAAAACATAGCCTTTCCCCCATAACAGGTATGAGAAATTCTTTACAATAGAGTTCTTGCTGGAAACTAGCAGAAAAAATAGAAATTTCTCGTAAAAACAGACTTTTTCTTGAAAATTAACAGAGTTTGATATATTTCAGGGTTTGAAATGAGTGGTGGGCAACTCTCTGATATTTAAAAAATACTCCTTAGAAAAATTCAGTACAATTCACTTTAGCCTTAAAGAAATCATGAATTTGAACGACTTGGCACAAAACGCCTCGGAAAGTCGTTTTTGAGTCGATTGAATTTTACAGCTTTTCGTCGATATTTCCTAAACTATTGAATCTAGAGGAAAAATGATTTCAAGTTTTCATAGTATTCGACGAGATCTACAATTTCACTCCCATGACAAATTTTGATAAAGTGAGTGGTTTCGGAGATATAGTTTGTTTTCTTGAAAAAAAAAATCATATTTCCCGTACTGTTGATTTTAGAAAAAAAATGTCTGGAAGTTTTTCATAGTATACACTAAGGTGATCATTTTTTTACTCTTGGTGATTTTTGATTTTCTCATCCGTTTCCGAGATATTCACAAAAAAAAACTCCAAACATGAATTTCAGAAATTTCCCGATTTTTCCATTTTCCGATCGGTTTAGAAAAGAATGTTTCGACTGAAAAGTGTAGAGTATTTTGAGACATACACGACAGTTTTTTTGTTTTTCGATTACGAGCAACGGTATGGTCTACAGAGTGTCCGAAAAAAACCGACATGTTACACAATAAACACCCATAGAATCTAAAGTAATTTTTTTTTAATTTTTCTCCAACAATAGGTCTTTGTTATTTTTCGACGCTGATCATTTTTTCCAATTGAAATTTTTCGATATCTCTTCAAATAAAAAAGTTTTGCCCGCTGCAGGAGAGAACATGACACGTACCCATGTACCGTCACATGTACCGATGTCATATTCCAACTCCAATCGCCGTACCCAGAACATGACACGTTCCCATGTACCGCCACATGTACCGATGTCATCTTCCAACTCCAATCGCTAGATGTGACCTTGAAATGGGCCAGAATTCTGGTTGTTCACCTACTTATCCAAACAATGTACTTCAGATTCAGAAAGTATTATATATGCCTTATGTGATTTATGTACTAGTTGTGAAAGCTATTGTATGCGTGAATGTATGTATTTTATTAGAGATAAAGTTTCAATTGATTTTGATAGGAAAAAATTTGAATAAATATATTAGAGGACATCTTGCGTTTCATTTCAGTTGTGTACTTCAAACAGTATGGAGGTGGAAGCTAGAATGCAAGTGAATTTCAACACCTATGTCGATAGACTTGAAACTTTTCGTGATTGGAAGTCTGAATTCCCGAAAGATAAACTTGCTGATGCTGGATTCATTTATACTGGTAGAGATGATGTAGTTGTGTGCCCAAAATGTCACATTGAAGGGTTTAGATGGGAGGTTGGAGATGACCCTCTGATGGATCATTTCAGATGGCAGCCTGATTGCACATTTTTCGATGAGGAGGGGGAGTATGTCAGACGAAAAAGACGCCCCGTATATAAAGATAAGGTTAATTTTGATGCCCGATTGAAGACATTCGACGATTGGCCGGTCGCTCTTCAACAAAAACCTCATGACCTAGCTGAGGCAGGATTCTTTTATACCGGCAGAAGTGATAGAGTCAAGTGTTTTTACTGCGGACTCGAGGTGAAAGAGTGGATGCCTGAAGATGAAGTTTGGACTCAGCATGAAATATATCATGATAAATGCGAATTTTGGAAACTTAAAAATCCGAATTTCGAACTCAAAAATTCCACAAACATAGATCACAAGAATACTTGTAAAATTTGTTTGGAAAATGAAATGAATGTAGTGTTCATGCCATGTAAACATTTAGCATGCTGTGTTGATTGTTCGATAACATGTGAAAGTTGTCCAATATGTAGGGCTTCCATTGCATCTTTTTTGAGAATTTTTGTGTCATGAATCCATCACTGTTTAACAATATACATTTCATGATCTTTCTAAATATTTCATCCCCTCGAAAGGAATATGGTGTCAGATCATCTTGGAAAGGATACGATTGTCGACGAATCTGAAATTAGCGTTCTGTGTCAGATCATCTTGGAAAGGATATGATAGTTGACGAATCTGAAATAAGCATTCTGTGTCAGATCATCTTGGAAAGGATACGATTGTCGACGAATCTGAAATTAGCATTCTGTGTCGGATCATCTTGGAAAGGATACGATTGTCGACGAATCTGAAATTAGCATTCTGTGTCAGATCATCTTGGAAAGGATACGATTGTCGACGAATCTGAAATTAGCGTTCTGTGTCAGATCATCTTGGAAAGGATACGATTGTCGACGAATCTGAAATTAGCATTCTGTGTCGGATCATCTTGGAAAGGATACGATTGTCGACGAATCTGAAATTAGCATTCTGTGTCAGATCATCTTGGAAAGGATATGATTGTCGACGAATCTGAAATTAGCATTCTGTGTCGGATCATCTTGGAAAGGATACGATTGTCGACGAATCTGAAATTAGCATTCTGTGTCAGATCATCTTGGAAAGGATACGATTGTCGACGAATCTGAAATTAGCATTCTGTGTCGGATCATCTTGGAAAGGATACGATTCTCGACGAATCTGAAATTAGCATTCTGTGTCAGATCATCTTGGAAAGGATACGATTGTCGACGAATCTGAAATTAGCGTTCTGTGTCAGATCATCTTGGAAAGGATATGATAGTTGACGAATCTGAAATTAGCATTCTGTGTCAGATCATCTTGGAAAGGATACGATTGTCGACGAATCTGAAATTAGCATTCTGTGTCGGATCATCTTGGAAAGGATACGATTGTCGACGAATCTGAAATTAGCATTCTGTGTCAGATCATCTTGGAAAGGATACGATTGTCGACGAATCTGAAATTAGCGTTCTGTGTCAGATCATCTTGGAAAGGATACGATTGTCGACGAATCTGAAATTAGCATTCTGTGTCGGATCATCTTGGAAAGGATACGATTGTCGACGAATCTGAAATTAGCATTCTGTGTCAGATCATCTTGGAAAGGATACGATTGTCGACGAATCTGAAATTAGCATTCTGTGTCGGATCATCTTGGAAAGGATACGATTGTCGACGAATCTGAAATTAGCATTCTGTGTCAGATCATCTTGGAAAGGATACGATTGTCGACGAATCTGAAATTAGCATTCTGTGTCGGATCATCTTGGAAAGGATACGATTGTCGACGAATCTGAAATTAGCATTCTGTGTCAGATCATCTTGGAAAGGATACGATTGTCGACGAATCTGAAATTAGAGTTCTGTGTCAGATCATCTTGGAAAGGATACGATTGTTGACGAATTTCTGTGGTGACCTCCCAATTTCAAAATCAATTAATACTACATACGTGCGATGGAAATGTTCAGTTATTGATTTGCAGTCGAGCACTCAACAATGTCTCTCATGAAAGTAATTCGTGATTGTGATGTGTCACAGTGGTCCCAAGGATTAGTGAAAGTTGAATTGAAGGATATTTGTAGACAATTCAACATTGATATTGAACATGATAACAGAAATGCTTTCTTCTGGAATATCAATGTGACCAAACACGTGAAATTAACGGAAGATGTGTTGGATTGGCTTGGCTATTCTGGGACATATTCTCAGAAAAAGTGGGGTGTGACTCGATTATTGAAGAAAAATTCTCATATCGAATACAAGACAGTTAACGATGACTTGGACTCTCGAAAAAGTTATTATATTTTGGATGCCATAGATTTCGAAGGACTACTTATGCAGATGCGATCTTCGAAAGCCATCGAATTACGACAACTATTTTCCCTAATGAAGTTCATCCTCATAAAGTATTGTGAGTATGAGAAATACTTCGAACAGCATCGAGCTGAATTTTTGAGTATTCAAAATTCGCAACTCCTCGACTCTGTCAATGATTTGAAGGAAATAATATCTATCGAGGCACAGAAGGCAGAGTTAGATAGGAAAGCTGTGGAATTAGACCGTCAAAGAGCAGAAGCTAGTCGACAAAAACTCAACACCCAAATAGAACAGAATATTTCAATTTTGAGGGAAACAATTGCACCAAGATTGACTCCCCTCCCAATTAATGCCAGAAAACGCAGAAGTCTCGGTTTATATGAGGTAGAGCATGAGAAAGAATGGTATCTGATGAGACGTCAGGAAGATGGTTGGCATGATGCTGAGAAACGTCTTAAAAGAAGAGGTATGGTTCCATTGAAGAAATGGGCAAACGTCTCGCACCCTATTGATTTCAGTAACGCTATTAAACATCATTTGCAAAAAGAAAAATTATTCAAAACCTTTGGTAACAAGATTCGAGTGCGAAAAGAAGAGGATCAAATACCGAATGAATATATTGTGAAAATTGTTGATCAAACTCTACACAATGATAATACTGCACTTACGCTTGCACAGAAAAATGAACTTATTATACAATAAAACATCAATTTACTGTTTTCGTTTTATTTTCACATACCATTTCCCATTTCAAATTTATTGATTTTTACTTCCAAACTTACAATCTTGTGTAAGGCCCAACCACTATCTCTCTCTTGAAATTCTGAGAGTTTGTTCGAAATAACATCAACAACATGTTCGAGAAACCATTCCTTCAGATCAGTTCCCAAATCAATGATAACATTTTTTGAATGGAAATATTTGAACTCCTTGATTTGAGCAGTAACATTATTCTTGATGAATTCTCCGCAGAAGGTAGTGTTGACTTTCATTGCAGGCATTTGTCTCAAGAGTCTGCTAATTCTGTTCTTGAAAAGGGAGAAAGCGTCCTCGAAGAATGGAATGATGTCTTTGTGTTCAAAATTTATAATCACAGCTGTACGAATACGTCCATTGAATATTGATGTTACTTCCTCCCATTTGACTCGGTGAGATGTCTTCTCCGTTAATGCTCCACCCACAGTGTGTAAATTGCCAGATCTTTTCAATTGATTTCGAAAAGTTTTCAGGTGACCTGCATTACATTGAAGTTTCACTTGAATACCATGATTGACTTTTCCTTTTCGAATTGTTTTATTAACTTTTCTCAAATTTTTGTTAATTATTTTGACAAGTTCATTTGTGGATTCTTCCGAATTTTTCTCAAGTTCCGAAAGATTATTTTGACAATATTTAACAAGTTCATCACTAGTACGAGCAGTTTCACACATGATCAGTATCAAGTCTTGAGCTCAACTAAACCGAAGAGTCAAATTGTTTCACATTTGTATAGGGGATGACTTACAACGAAAAGAATTTGGCTTTTTCGAAAAATGTGTATGTTCCCCACTATTTTCTGGATTTTTGGCGAGTAATGTCTTTTGGTAATATGATATTCTCAAAGTATAGAAAAAGTTGTTTAAAATGAGTACACGCAGCCGTCTGTAGGGCCCCAAATAACGGAGATAGCCTGTGAGGCCTTTTAGGCATCGGAAATTGCTTAATTATGTTTCTTGACATTGGGACGAATCCACTGATACCGGTTTCATCGAAATCCGACGACCGGAAGTTGGAACCGGAAGTTGTCAAATTTGGACTCTCCTTGACGAATATATAATTTGTTTTGCTCCACGATGAATTTTAGCATAGCGGAAGTGAGTATTTTTCGATGAAACATGAAAATAATCGATATGCGTCTTGTGCCTTACAGCGGTTTTGAAAATTCCTCATTTCCGCAGATATCAAAATAATCACAAAACCAATATCTAACCAAATTGAATTATCACGGGAAATAATACACGAACAGGAAAACCATTATCTCAGGCAGATTATACTATCTCAGGAAACATTTCCGCTCAGAACACTCAACTTTCCAACCACACTGAGTTATCACAGGAAACAACATCCGAGCAGGAAAGCCACTATCTTAGACAGATAGCACTATAAAAGGCCTTAATAAAAAACCTTTTCGGAATCAGGTCGCGACATTGACTTACATATAAGCATTCGTTGATAATGGTTTGAGGCACGTCTAAATGTTTTGGCAAATATCACACTCAGTAAATCGAATGTGTTATAAAAGAAGTGTCGTGGCTCTGATTCAGGGGAGATTGTTAAAATAAACCTTTGATCGGGGAATTGGAAACAAATCTCTGACTTGTCAGATGTAGTCAGTAAAACGATTCTGCCCAATAGGGCAAGTAAATTCAGTGATGTTGAGTGTTCATTTTGTAAGTATAGGTTTATAATGAATGATTGTCGTTTTGAGTGAATGTGTTAATCAATAAAGTTTATATTTATGTTTCTCACCAACTGATTTCATCCTGGTTATCACAAAGACCATCTGAGCTAATTCAACCCCAAGGAAGGACCCAAAGTCCTACCTTACTTCCCGACATGGTGGAGGTGCCTCGCTTCGATTTCGAAGATTCATTCTTCATAATGAATCTTAATGAAGTACCCTCGTGAAATTTCGTAATTTAAAGTTTTTTACTGAAAATTTGTGATAACCGCATGAACAGTTGTTTTGAGAATGTGTGTGTGTGTGTTAAATGTGCGATTCTAATTTCTCATTTTGGTCATTTTCAGTATGATTTGTGTGATTGATATTTTTTTTGAGTGAAATGTATGTGTTGTTTTTTTTCTGGGAGTTTTTTGAGATCAATATTGAAAATAAATTTTTTTTCTAACAATTTACTTCATTCATCTCTCAATAGGTCATTATGGGCTGAAAATTTCAATTTTTCTGTAAAATTCTTGAGTGATGATTATTTGATGTCCTGAATGATTTGACTCAGCTTGAATGGCTTCACGTGGCGTGAAGGCTTGGTATAAATGAGTTTGTGTGATTTTTGAATATTATTTTTTATGAAAAAATATCTGTTGGGCATAATCGAATTTTAATGAAGTTGCAAAAATATTTCGATAAGTGTTTAGTTCAAGAATCGATGAAATGAAGATTAAGTACAGATAATTATGAGATATTCTTTTGCATTCAGTAAGTAAATCAAATAATTATATATTCAATGGGTAACGTAAATAATGTGGATTGATAAAGATAATCATTTATTTGTTTCAAAATTTTATCCGAATGAATATAATTTGACGAACCGATGAATCTGAAGTATGCCTTATTGCTTATGGATTGGTTATTATTTTGAAGAAATAACGTTATTTTATGAATCATACTTGAGAAATTACGAAATATGTCTTGAAAGCACTGCCTAGCCACCAGTGGAGATACAGCTATTTGCAACAGCTCTCTCGGAAAGGCATATATATCGTGAGGAGCTAAAAAATAAAATCTTTGACGGTGTGAATACGAAATGAAAGTAGTGGTTCACAACAATGATTTTATATATTTTTAGTTCCCATTTCCTCAAGCGTTTAAATTTTTTTTGCGAAATCTAATTGCATATCAGTTCGTTATTGGAAGTGTGAATTTTTTTCAAGGAAAAACTGGATTTTTTTTTGAGAAACAAGTTGATATAATGAAAAATCTTGAGTGTCACAAGAAGAGTTGAAAATACTGAAGGAAGTTTGTGTCTGAACTGTCGAATATGGGGAGGTACTCTTGGAAGAATTGCGTGTGTTAGCGCTGAAAGATGACCTTACCCAAAGTGTTAATTGTTTCTGAGAAGAATATGGAAGATGACTGAAATAAGTTGAATATTTTTCTTGATGCTTCACAAAGGTGAAGAAACAGTGTATATGTAATGTGTATTGATGTTCGAGTGAACATTTTTATGAGTAATAGTTGTTCAGATGATATATGAAAAAGTATTTTCAAGTAAGGATACGTAATCAATCATGTTTCAACTGGTTTCTCAAATATTCTTTCACATATAATGATAATTTCGGGAAAAAGAAAATCCGTTGGGATCAATGATTTGCAACCAGAGATCTCTCCGAGAAGTCATTCATGAAGTCATAACTGCTCTGTTGCAAATTTTAACATAAGCAATAAGGATTACTCTGCATGATAAAAAAAAAATTTAAAAAAAAAATTCGAATTGTGTAGATAAATTATCGTGAAAATTCGCCCTTTGGTTATGTGTCGATCATAGTGATTTCAATATATTACTTCGAGTTGATGCGAGAAAAAACAGTATTTTTGTTGTGGTTTCAAGAATTTGATACATAGGAGAGCTTGGTAGATGTGTCACCGTTCAACATGAAAGCTTGCCTTGAAGTTTATGGAAAAAGAATTAGTTATTGTTGTTTGTGTCTCGTTGTATAGAGGGACATTGTCATTGAGGGGAGCTTGGAAGAGGTGTTACGGGTCGACATGAAAGCTTAGCCTAAAGTTTATGGAGATCATGATATGTTGAGTAAATGAGTCGAGACGTATGTGATATTATGATGAAATTTGAATAGTATTTTTTCGCAACTCGAAGTGATGAAAGGAAGTAATCGATCATTGGAATTGCAGGGCAATCACGAAATTATATTGAGTAGAAAAATAGTTGAGAGATGCATAATAATGCAGGGTTTTTCCTATGGTGTCAGTATATAAAAGGTTCAGATTCGTCAAATAATGAATGTTTCAGTAATTTTAATCTGTTACTACATCACTGAGTTATTTGAAACACGATTCATTTAGAATATCGTTTTTGAAAAGACTCATTGATTTCTGACCAAAAAAGAAAAAGTTGAGAAAGTTGAAATGTACTTCATTTATCTCGTCATCAAACTTGTTATCGAACTAATTTCCCTTTTTGGTTCAAAATAATAGTCCCAAATTGTCTTTCTCTCAGCGCGTACGGCGCAGGTTTTTGCTGACTTGTTGACAAAACATAAACATTTAGGTCAATGTTCCGAATCGATATACTTACATATTTTATATTGAGTAGCAGTATTCATTCACCAAAGAGTTCATCGAAATATTTTCAAGGCCTAGGTTATGACACCACCTCGTCAATATTAATTATGCTGAAGTAGGCATAACGGAGTTCAAGTTACTGTTTTGAAAATATGAGTTTGTAATTATTTACGTTGATTGTTTTGTTACTCGAGTTGTGATTGAAAATGGAGGAATAGATAGTTATTCATTCAATAAACATACATTCTGAATTTTTACTGCCATTAATTTTCCTTTTCATGTAAAATTACGCCTCATATCCAAGAAGATGCTACCACCCGAGAACAGAGGAGAGGCCAGCTTGTTGTTTAAATCCATGGACCATCCGATATGAATTCATAGAATCCGTGATGCTGTGTTAAAGGAACAAAGATAGGACGAATGATCAGCGGGCTCCATCCAATTTGGCTATTTGTGAACTTCAGTCAACGAGTCGCTCGAAGACGTATGCTTCCAATGTTCAATCCAGCGCTATATTGGTAATTGGAAAACCATACCACATAGTTATCCAGGATGCTGGGGAGGAACACCAGATCAATAATTGGTTCAGTTACAAGCCATCCAACAATCCAAAGTAAAACGCTGAACCATCCATGGGCATTGAATTGTCTTGACAATGATATCGTCCTGAGTTTGAAGCTGAAAGAGATCTGCCGTCATGTCAGTCTATTCCGGTAGTATAACACAAGCCACCTATTGAGAAAGTGAGCTGCAAAAGTCGAAAGCAGAAGGCAAGGGAGCGCTGCATCAAGATTAGCCAATTTCGTTAGTTGTCCAGACTCTTATTCCCACAAGGGTCTTCTCCAAACAGTAACAGAAAGTCGGAGCAGTTAGGAAGATTTGAACTTTTCCGTTCCACTCAGTAATCAGGATGAAGTGAAACTGGTCCATGGAAGAATGCAGTCGCCATCAGATAAGGTGAATTATTTCCACAACCAGGGTGGCCAGAAGAGAGGATGAGGAAATGAGAAATGTAAAATGAGCAGTATTTTGCTTAGATAGAAGATAGGGCATCTTGGGAGAAATTTTAGGAGTGTGTCTAGGTTTCTAGCCATTTGCTGTTTGTTGGTATTTGTAAAATTATCTATTCTTTCATAGTTCGAACGATGGAATTCATCTTTAATGATGGGGGCCATCATTCAGAACCGGGGGGCATATGTCGTATAAAAGGCCTTAATAAAAAACCTTTTCGGAATCAGGTCGCGACATTGACTTACATATAAGCATTCGTTGATAATGGTTTGAGGCACGTCTAAATGTTTTGGCAAATATCACACTCAGTAAATCGAATGTGTTATAAAAGAAGTGTCGTGGCTCTGATTCAGGGGAGATTGTTAAAATAAACCTTTGATCGGGGAATTGGAAACAAATCTCTGACTTGTCAGATGTAGTCAGTAAAACGATTCTGCCCAATAGGGCAAGTAAATTCAGTGATGTTGAGTGTTCATTTTGTAAGTATAGGTTTATAATGAATGATTGTCGTTTTGAGTGAATGTGTTAATCAATAAAGTTTATATTTATGTTTCTCACCAACTGATTTCATCCTGGTTATCACAAAGACCATCTGAGCTACTTTAACCCCAAGGAAGAACCAAAAAGTCCTACCTTACTTCCCGACACTCAGGAAGCATTTCCGCTCAAAACACTTATCACAAAACCCAAACTTCCCTTTGATTCAATAAAAATTCCCCATTAGATCATAATTAAAAACCATATTTTCACCATATATGGTGTTGTTGTATTGTAACGCCCTCCCAGCTGAAATCCCCCTAACATCCAATGCATTCATACCCTCCCCTCATTTTTCTTTAACGTTCCGCAAAAATATGGAGACTCAGTCATTTCACTCACTATTTTCTTCAAACATCATGAGTACTGCTGACGAGAACAGAGCAAAATTTTGGGAGTATATTTCCCAAAAAATAAATAGATATACTCCACCGCAACACCTGTGGACCTACTTGAATGAGAAGTGTGTGTATGAGGTATCAATTTAGTGCAAATATTCATTAATATTTTTTATAGTGGTTTGGATATTAGTGATCTACCTGATGATATCACAGTGCCACCTGAAATATGTGAGGAAATAGTCAGATCCCAAAAAAATCGTCCTGCGCCACTCAATCTAAACCTTTCGTAAGTAATATGCCTTCATTTATTTGTTAGATATTAACTTTATATTTCTGCACTAGATATGACCCTATGCTGCTGTTCAATAATTCAATGTAAGTTTTGCAATTGGTTCCATTCAATTGTATAATTATTTTCTTTTCATTTAGAGTTTATATTATGCTACCAACACCTCATCCGCTCGTTACTCCAAACAATACTAAACGATGTGTAAATTGCTGTAAATTCTACTGTTTTTGTGAATGGAGTATAAAACAGCATAGTGGTATGCATGATCTATCAAATTGGCAATGTGATGAGCCAATGTTTATATCACCTGTAAGTGTTTTCAATTGATAAACTTCAACATACAGTTCAAATACCCCTTCTCGAATCAATTAACATGCTCAGAGTTCAAAGACCCCTCCCCGAATATTCTGTACACTCTCTATATATTCTAAATATTTGTTTTTACTTACAGCTTGCCGGACAACAGACAACCACTCCCAACAGTCCCACCCATAACAACATTGATGAACACAACCAACAGCAGTCACAAATATTTCATGTTTCTTCTAGTTTTACTTAGTATTCAATATATATTCATAATAATTTTAATTATTCACATCTTTCACGCACTGTAATCCTATAATAAACGTATGCACATGATCTGTGTTTATTCACTGAAAGGCTGAATACGATTCATATGCTTTGAAACATTCGTAATCAGTTCAAACCGCAGAATTATTATCTGACCGCTCACACATATTTATGCATTTGAATGAAATATTACATTCTTATGCAGAGTGGATCAATTGGAATAATAGTAGAGTAATTTTGACTATTATTTTTGGAAAAAATTTATACAGAGTGGAACAAAATTTTGAGGTTATAAAATATTTTAGGTTTTCAGTCAAAAAAGCATGATTTGATACCTGAAATGGTAGAGTAATTTTGACTATTATTTTTGGAAATTTGATCAATTTTTCAGAGTGGATCGAAATTTTGATAACTGATCCCCAGCAGAGACGTCATTTTCAGAACCAATCACAGAGCCCTCATTCTTTCGACCAATAACTGGCCCCCCAGCAGCCATTCAGAACCACAGAGCCCTCTTTCGACCAATTACAGAGCTCCAGCCGCCTACAACCAATCACAGCCAGCCGCCTACAACCACAGCCAGACTAGAACCAATCGCAGCGAGGTAAGGCCCACGTAGGTCGCGCCCCGGCCCACGTAGGGCGCGCCCCGGCCCACGTAGGGCGCGCCCCGGCCCACGTCGCGCCCCCCCGCCCACGATGCCACAATGGCGTCCACCGGCCCCACTCTGCAACGCTGCCCCGCACCCCCACCCCAACCAACACCCTCATACAGCTGAGCCAAAAAGGCCTTATGAGGATAAAGCGGCGTTGGTCATCTACTCATAAGAAAAAAATGTTGCCTGCGAATATTGCGATTTTCAATTCTGTCGAATGAAGAGATCAATTACGTTGTTATAGAGAAGAAAGTAAATTTTTTCGTGATAGAAGATAGCAGTGATCCTTTTCACTTGACGAATGGGAGATCTGTTGATTTGTTTCGAATTAATAAGGAAATCGCTCGTTTCTTGTTCGATGAATTGAGCCGTTAATGCAACCGTCATCAAGAACGACAAGAATTCCTCCTGAACTAAGAATACTAGCAGCTTTGCGATTTTACGCTACTGGGAATTACCAGAGAGGTATAGGCCAAGAGTACATCTTGTCAGTTAGCCAACAAGTTCTCAGCCGATGTATTTCCGAAGTCTCAGTACTGATTCAAAATCATTCTCATAGGGAATGGATTGTATTTCCAGGAACTGAAGAAATGGCCAAAAATAAAATGAAATTTTTCGAAAAATGTGATATGCCTGGAGTTATTGGCGCAATAGATTGCACTCATATCGCTATGATAGCTCCCCCAGATGAGAAGCATAATTACATCAATAGAAAAGGATACCACTCGAAAAATATCCAGCTGATTTCTGATCAGGATATATTGATTTAGAATGTTAATGCTAACTTCCCTGGAAGTTGTCATGATTCCTTCATTTGGCGTCAATCCCAAATTAAATTGCAGCCTCAAAATGGTTATGAAAATGGTTCAAGGAATACTTGGTTGTTGGGTGACTCAGGTTATCCACAAGAGACTTGGCTGCCGACTCCTGTGCAGGGTGCTTTACCACATACACCCCAACAGCGGTACAATGATTCCCACATTCTCGGTAGAAATTGTACTGAAAGGGTAAATGGGTATTAAAAAGACGGTTTCGTTGCCTTTCAGGAGAGCGAAAATTCAGATATTGCTGCATCCTGCACAATATGTGTGTGAAGTGGAGGGTTCTAGTGGATGAGAATCTGGTTATTGAAGATCAGGATGATATCTTGGGGAACAATCCAGAAATTCAGCCACCACTAGGAATATTTAATGAGGCAATTCACATTAGAAATAGAATAATCACCAGATATTTTCAAAACTAATCGTCTTTTTTTAAAACAGCCCTTTTCAGGGCCACCATAATTTTTTGAGAGAATTTTTATTTTTCTCAATAAACAGCAATAAGGCCTTTCTTTTCCAAAGAAACCTCTATTTCTAGAAATAATTTCCTAAAAATAAATTATAAGCGAATTACCAGTAACACATTATAAATTATGTGAGTTCTTAAATCCATCGGTGAGAGCTCATCAATCAATCAATCAAAAACGTTTTTTTATCATCATCCTTGTCAATCTGTCTAACGATACCTCCATCAGTGATAGGACTGATGGAATTTACTGCTGAATTTCAGAACTCGCCTATTTACTACTTTTATGCTGACAGAAGACAGGTTGAAAATAGTATATGAAATTTTATTTATTTACAAAGAAAACAGTCTTCACAGCCAAAAATATCAAACTTGAATGTTTTCCTAGAGAACATACCCATGATGAAAATTAACACTGATCACAAAATCTCATCACAGCCTGAGATGGAAACTAAATACTCTGTAGGTATGTGACACAGACTCATGTTACACCTACCTTGTCTATTTTATTTCTTTTGCAATATTTCTGAAATTTGAGACATTGCATATGCTCACTAGTCGGCACTTCAGACATATTTGTAAAACAGGAAGTTGAATTTGTTTCACAAATATGTCAATAAGCGCCGTCTAGTGAGCATTTTCAATATTCCAAATTTCAGAAATATAGCCAAACAAAGGAGAAAAGGAGGGGGTGTACCATGAATCTCTGTCACTCGGTATAATTATTTGTTCAACTATAATATGTTTTGCTGAGTCAGCTGATCCAAAAATTTTGTGTGAATATCACATAATCTTTCCTGCGTATCTCCCAGCTTCTTAATATTATAATTAATGTCTTTCAATATAGTAAGAGTCTCTTCGTGCATACTCTCCAAAGCTAACTTATTCTTTCCATGCCAATTGGTTGGTTTTCTAATAAGTTTCCTTTTTTTGTTTGTTCTTTCAACAGGTACTGGTATACTAGGAGCCTCCAATGAATCTGTTAATATTCTTTTGTTTATAGTATTTGTTCCTGTTATATGAATCAGTGGTGGTGGAGATAAGGATACATTTCTGATTTTTGGATTTTGGAGGTACAACTTGAAACTGGTAATCATGTTCCATGCCTATCTGGAGTTCTGAGGTATCAAGACTCTGAAAATAAAAGGATGGTTTCGAATAAAATATAATCCTAGACTTCATTTCAAGGTAAATGTCTGTTATCCGGTCACCCGAGCTTTTTTCAAAAAAAAATTTTCAACTCACGTAATTTGAGCCGCTGGACATGAATCTGAAGTCAAAACGTGGCGCTCGCCCTTCGTTTCGGAGTTAGGGCCCTTCAAAGGTTCAAAATAGGGGCATTTTCTATCTTCTTTTTTGTACAAAGAACGATCGGGATGCGCGATAGTTTATCAACCATGTCACCTTTCCACCTTATCACCACACCACTCTCACCACTTTTTACGGCACGAATTTTTGTTTTTCCATTAAAATTTCACATTTTTTGACAGAGCTTTCAGATCTTCCTGTTCAGTAACTTTTTCCAACAGCTGATGAATTTAAGGTTAAAACTGTTGTTGGTATTATTGTTCATTTTGCGTGGATGTTGTAAATTACAATCAGGTATGTATGTCATTTAAAAGTATCAATTCATTTGTTTTATTGACACCATTTTAATGAATATTTGTGCCAAAATTTGTGAAAAAACGAAGAAGGATTTGATGGGCAGGGGGGCCCGTCTAATCAAATGAAGTGCGTTCCGATCGTTTTTTATAAATATGCAAACTATCAGTTGATGTATTGTTAACTCAATTAGTGGATGTAAAATGTTTCCAAATATATTTTAGGTTTGCATGAAGTGGCTGAATAAAAAATCGAGGAAGTTAGGCGGAGTCGGAAAAACAGTGGAGATAGACGAAGCGAAATTTGGAAAAAGGAAATACAACCGAGGTAGAGTTGTGGAAAGCCAGTGGTTGTTCGGGGGTATTGAGCGGGACGCAAAAAGAGTTTTTATGGTAACGATTCCAGATAGAACATCAACGACCCTTGTTCGTATCATGAAGACTTGGATTTAGCCTGGGACCACTATCATCAGCGAGGCTACCATCATCTAACTGTGAACCACAGTGTTAATTTTGTTGACCCCGATAGTGGTAAGTTTTCAAAATTTCCATTTTTTTATCATTCATTTGATTTCATTTCAGGCGCCAATACCCAGCTGATAGAACGCCAATGGGGGGACGTCCGCCACAACATTTTTCCGGATACTGAAAATTTCTTGAAGTAACCACGAACATGTACTCCCAAGAGTGCTGATTTCGCTTCGTCTTAATGTGCCTTCTTCTTTGATTTCTTCACAGTCAGTTTTCTGTTACACCAATACATCAATGTTTCCTCATTCAATTTGCAGACGTTAGTACATTTTGGACACGTCATCTTCTGCTGCAAAAACTCCAATTCCTGTCATATGTAGGATTAAATTTTCTTCAACTTTAATCAAATAAGTAACAAAAATACATTTGATTTCGAAAAATTATTCAGTTTGTAGTGTGTGTGGGAAATGAATTATCATAAATATTATTATTTTCATAATTCTCTTTGTTGACAAAACATGTATGAAGCATAGCCACATTTCTGATGGCCTATTTAATATTGCACCTTCCATAATGAATCATCTATAAAAATGCTTATCCATTTAAAGAAATGTATATATTTCATAAATGAATATTAATTTGGATTAAATAATGGAGTAAAAAATATTAGTTAATTAATATTCGAAACCATAAAATAACAAATGAATGACATTCATACCTGAGGCGTTTTTTGGCGTTCTTATATTCAAAACATTCGTCTCTCTCACACTCTTTGGCTCGTCGCAAGTGACAGAGGGGACTTCGTGTTTCCTTTTTCAATAAAATTGGTCTTTCACTACGAGTATGGACTACTACCTTCGTACAGATGAATACGTTTGAATACATGAGCGTCAAAAAACGCCTATGATTCGAATTTATGGCATTCGTGCAAAACGAACAGTAATGCCAACATCAGTTTTAACCTTTGTTACGGGCTAGTTTTGCACTAGCTTCCGATTCAGTATCAAATGCGAAATATCCTCAATATGTCTTTATATAACTCAAAAGTCAAGTTGATTCTCGTGGTTCAATATAAAGAAAAATATATCAGATACGCCACTGAACGTTGTTTACAATTGAGAACGTGATCTCTGCGCGATACATATTCCACCCTCTTGCTATTTTCTATGCTGAGATTTGGTGAATTCGGGCCATGAAAATACCGCAGGTATTCCGTTCGGAACAGCCTTTGTTCAAGGACAACTATTTTGCTGACCGTGGAAGCAGAGTGTCACCTCTGGTAGTTCATTTGATCTGTCATCGCTGTCACGAGTTGTTTCCTCCTGAAATGACAGTTATAGTTTTGTTCTGGTTCTGAAAAATTGTGGTTCTCGGACGTCAGGATCATGCGCAGTTAATAAAGAGCGTTCTGGTTTGTCGAGGACAAGTTCGGATTGATGAATCCTCTGTTCTGGTTTCGCATTTAAAATGATCTCGGACTGTCCTGAACTATCACGACTTGTTTTTGCTCTTGAGCGAGAACTGATGAAAACTGTTCTCGTTGCGCATGCGCAGTCAAGTTGAAGTCGCAGGTAGGGTAGGTTTTTGTTTATAGTTTAATAATTTATTAAGCTGTAAACTCCTCTACCTACTTTTGGTTTATATGATATATACAAATCCAAAAGTATTAGGATTTTCTCCCTGCTAAAAAAGTTATCTCCATCCCTATCGTAATTTTTTTCATTTTGTATTAGAAACTCTGACAACTGATATTCTTCTGGAAAATATTTATTTTTTAGTTATATCGGGACCATGCACTTTTTCACTCAATGTTTACCTGACATGGTACCAAAAATGTTAAAAAAAAATTATGAAAATATACTAAAGAACGTTTCAAACTGCGATTACGAATGACGAACAAACAGTGAACTGAGTGAACTCCCAAATATATATGCCCAAAATCCCAAAATACTTTTTAATGGCAGCCAACTCAAAACCATTAATTTCCAAGCTGCCCACTTGTTAAATAAAAGCTCCCTGTATACGAAAGATGGCGCAGTGGTCACTCAAAAAAGAGCGTTCTGGTTCAACCAAGTGTTCGAGACTGTCCTGGACTGTCTGGGATTTTTTGCTTCTACGCATCATGTCCTGCGCAGGTTTGAAACAGTTCTGGATATTCGAACCAGAACAAACCTTATGTCAATTATCTTTCATATCGATTGTGGAGTTTGATGAATAAGTTGGTGTGTGATCCGAATTATCTTGCAGCAATTTTTGCATCCATCCTGGGATCTAGAGATTTTCGGACTTTTTGATTTCTGGCGTTATTTTGTGGTTTTCTGGAACCTATATTTTCGTTGGAACGCAGAAATCCTTTCGGCAATTTGCTGGATTTATAAAGCACCGGTAAGAGGTTATGTTCTATCAGAGGGGGGTGTTCCTACATGAAACATTTATTTTAAGGCTTCATTATTCATTTGATTGGACCAACTCCACCGCCAACTCCCGTCAGCACCGTTTTGTTGTTGGAATCCTTATACACTGAGACCCGTCAATTACCATCTGTCAGTGGAAACACCCTCGACTAACTAAGAGTATAAACAGTGTAAACGCTTATATCAACTATATTTCTTCTACCGGGTATATTTTTATAATATGTTCATTCTTCAGGGTGTTATTCTCCGGCTAATAATCAACTGAAGGCCAATAGATCTACCTGTTTGGTTTATTCCTCTGGTTTTGTCATCCGTTTCTTCATGTACTCCGAGCCATCTATTCCAGTTCCTCTGCGTGGCATTTATTCCGTATAAGACACTAGTGTGGTAGTCTCAACACCGTCGTGGACTCCTTCGGAGCAGGCTGCACCCATCGTAGCCGTCCCATCACACCTGACAGAGGGTGTTCAAACAGCTAAGATATGTATTTATATTCTGATACTACTATTATTATCATTATTTGGGTACTCTGAAGTGACGTCACTAATCGGCATCCCCCAGATACGTAATCCGTTAGTATTATTATCCTAGTTTTGAACGCTGTGCACTTCCGTATTGACTTGGCTTTTCAAATCATATCAGGTACAGTTATAGTAGTAGTTTTAATAATTGCTTCTCACCCCATACCGTTGGGAGTTCAACCGCAGAACGAGTACGTTAAGATTCTGTCAGGGCAACCTGTACTTTCTTGTATTGTATTTTTTTTTTACTAATATACCGGTTTAAAATTGATGTTGAATATTTCTTTGCCCTCTGATATTTCCCTTGTGCTGAAACTGAATCTTCTTTCCAGATATTTTCATTAGTTATGTTTGAGATTGTCTGTAGTTTTACCGAGAGTTTCACTGATATATTGCAGTAGTGGGTTCCTTAATAATCAAGGCGGTTTCCTTGTTTTTCTGGCCAAAATTAGGTGGCGCAATAAAGAACAACTTATTTCAGTTTATTAATCGAACCTACGACCACTGACCTAGCTGGGTAACTTGTTAGTGGTGTTTCATTGCATCCCCTACTGCTGGTACTTTGAAATTATTATTTGGCAAAACACACCCTAGCAAATTGGCGCCTCAACTTCAAGGGCCTGGAAAAGCAGATTCAGTTTTATTTTTCTGGAAGTATTCAGAGTTGGTAAAGTCATATTCAGTGAGTGGTAGGAATAAACCAAGAGGTGCTAAAGTGTATCATAATATCCCAAATATCATTTCTTGATCCAACGACTTGACATTGTAATTGACGGTGGTAATTGACATCGCGACGCCCCGCGTCGAATTTGATTTTTTTTGTTTTCAATTTATTTTGCTGTATACTGTTTGAGGATTTTTCGCATTGCGACGCTGCAGGTGATATTTTTTTTTACTTATTGAATATTTCTATGCATTGAAATCTTTTGAAAATTTTTCGCACCGCGACGCCCAGCGTCGAAATTGACTTTTGGTATTTTTATTGTAAATTTGGATCCTGTGAACATTTTTGGAGAGTTTTTGCATCGCGACGTCCACCGACGCCTAGCGTCGAAATTCTGGTTTGGTATTTTTATAGTATATTTGAGTACAGTGAACCTTTTTGGATGGTTTTTTTTGCACCGCGACGCATACCAACGCCGCGACGCCAGCGTCGAAGTTGAGTTTTTATATTTTTATTGTATTTTGGAACATACCGAGCACTTTGAATTTTTTTTTCATCATGACGCCTACCGACGCCCAACGTCGAAGTTGAGATTTTCATTTCAACACATTCCTTTAACTTTACCGTTTTCAATATTTCAATTGTCTTTCACCTGAGTTGAGTTGAAGTGAGTAAATATGAATCCTTCCAAAATAAAGTTGGATATTTGCCGTTTGACAAAAGAGGAACTAATTTATGAGTTGAATGTTCGTGGTTTAGGTGATAGTGACACTCGTACCGTTGCAGAGCTACGGATAGCTCTTCGTAATGCAATATCCTTAGAAAAAACTCCCTTGGCTATGAAGAATGCTTCTTATTCTTCTAAATTTTCGGAAGATTCTGCAGCTGTTCTGGCGGGTATTGATACCATACAAACTTCACTTAACGATTTCAGCGGAACAGAGAACGACAATAAATATAAAGCAATTACAACAAAAATTGCTCACAATCTAGGTAGGGTAAATCGAAGTTCTCCCCAAACCGAGGCAGAAAAGAAGACGAAAGCTGACAGCCGTGTTCAGTTGCTGCTGCTACTCGATCAGTTGCACGAAAAGGTTAAGAAAGGACGAAGTACTAGGGATTCTGTTGTTTTTGACTTATCGGTTTTACGGCAAACCATCAATCCAGATGCGCATAGTTCGGCCCTGAATCCAGTTGAAGATTCTTCTAGTGAAGACGAATTACCTGTAGGTATAAAACCAGTTCCAGTTCGAGATTGGGGTCTGAAATTTTCCGGTAAACCTGGTACCATGTCGATATGCACTTTTATAGAACAGGTGGAGCAGAAGCGGCGTTCTCGAGGAATTTCTCGTACAGTCTTGTTTAGGGATGCTGTAGATTTTTTCGAAGGTGATGCTTATGTGTGGTTCAATTTAGTGAAAAATTGGGCTACCGACTGGGAAGATTTAGTAGAGTTGATGCGTCAACAATTTTTGCCAACTAATTTTGACCGTGATTTATTTGAGGATATTAAGAAAAGGACTCAGGGACCTAGGGAAAGTATTGTTCTTTATATTGCTAGTATGAAGGGTCTCTTCAATAAAATGCGGAATCCAGTTAGTGAGGAAATACAGTTATCTCTGATATTGGAGCGCATCGATCCGTATTATCAACCGTTTCTGGCATTCAAGGATATTACTTCTATAACCGAACTCATCCAAACTTGCCGATCCTTGGATGAGAAGAGGGAACTTGCGAAGTCGTATGTGCCACCCCCTCCTAAATCTAAGTCTCTTATTCCAGAATTAGCCTATGTAGACACTTCCAACTTGCCTAGCACTAGTCGTTCGTCACAGGTAGCTGAAGTTTCCGTCACTAGTAGCTGTTTCAACTGTGGGCAACAGTCAGGGAAACGGGCGACGGAGGAACTGAATGGTCGTAATGTTTCTCCATCGAAGAATTTGCCAACCACCTTTGATAGAAATAGAATCATTTTAGATTACTTACTCTCGCATGTTAATGGAGATGAACGCCCCTATTTAGAAGTTTCTGTCTTGGGTTATCCTGTTATTGGTCTTTTAGATTCTGGAGCCTCGCGTACCTTGGTAGGTTCTTCTGGTTATGAATTGTTGATGGAATTAGGTCTAAAATTACACTCTGCTCCAAATGAATGTAAAGTAGCAAATGGGACAATCTGTCGTAGCATTGGTTATGTGACAACGCCGTTGTATCTTATGAAGGAATCATGCGTTCTCGACATCTGGGTAGTTCCAGAGCTTCCTCAACAGCTGATCTTGGGAATAGACTTTTGGAAGTCTATGAACATTGTTCCTGATCTCCGCCAAAATGTCTGGCATTTCTGCAAGGACCTTCCGAAATCTGTACAAATCGATAGTATTTTGTGTGAATCATCTTTGAGTCCATCGCAGAGGGAGGAACTCAATGCTCTGGTCGAAGAAAAGGAAGCTATAATGGGAACATCTTTGGGTAGGACTCATTTGGTGTCACATTCCATTGAGTTGCTTCCAGGTACCAAGCCAATCAAGCAACGATATTATCAGGTATCTCCGGCAAAGCAGAAGATCATTGACGAGAAAATTCAAAACATGCTTCAGTACGACATTATTGAGCCTTGCCGAAGTCCTTGGTCTTCTCCAGTTTGTATGATAAGGAAAAAAGATGGATCCTACCGGTTTTGTGTCGATTATCGGCAGTTAAATGCTGCCACCGTGAAGGATGCCTATCCCTTGCCGTATATATCTTCTATTTTAGATCAGTTGCGTGATGCCAAATATTTGAGCTCTCTAGATGTCAAAAGTGCCTATTGGCAAGTTCCTATAGCTGACTCCTCAAGGGACTTTACTGCTTTTACGGTACCTGGAGGTTTGTACCGCTTAAAGGTTATGCCTTTTGGATTGACCAATGCTCCGGCGACGTGGCAGCGTTTGATTGAGTCAGTATTGGGTCCTGATCTCCAACCGTTCGTGTTAGTTTACCTCGATGATATTGTCATAGTGTCCCAAAATTTTCAGTCTCATATTGATACTCTCCGGAAGGTTTTTGATCGTTTGCATGCAGCGGGTTCGATAGTAAGCTTTGAGAAGTGCCAATTTTGCCGCCCCGAGCTAAAATACTTGGGTTTCGTTGTTGATAGTTTTGGTCTGAGGCCAGACCCCTCCAAAGTGGAAGCAATGTTGAGTATACCTGCTCCCACTAATGCTAAGCAAATCCGACAGTTCATCGGTACCGCTTCGTGGTATCGTAGGTTTGTGCCCCAGTTTTCCACCATTGTTGCACCTTTAACCAATTTGACTCGTAAAAATGTTAAATTTTGTTGTACCGAAGAATGTGAGAAGTCCTTTAGGTGTCTCAAAGAGCGGTTGGTTAGTGCCCCGGTTCTCACCTGTCCTGATTTTCAGAGAACATTCCACTTACAAACCGATGCGTCCGCATATGGCATTGGAGCCGTCCTGAGTCAACATTTTGACGATGGAGAAAAAGTTGTCTCCTATCTCTCACGGTCGCTCACTCACCAAGAACGCAAATATAGCGCTACAGAACGGGAATGTCTTGCGGTTATTTGGGGAGTGGAAAAATTACGGCATTATTTGGAAGGCTTCCACTTCAAAATCATCACGGATTGCCATTCGTTGAAGTGGTTACACAACCTTAAGGACCCTCAAGGTCGCTTGGGCCGATGGGCATTGAGATTATTGCTCTTATCTCGCTCTGTACCACTCTCCGCCGATGTTATCGACGTGAGATCTAAAGACACTGAAACTCAGTTTGAAACTGTCGATCGTTGGTACTTGAAATTGAAAGAGAATGTTGGGAAAAGCCCCTTTCGGTATCCTTCGTACCGAATTGATGAAAACTCCCAACTTTTGAAGCATATTCGTCTCAAATATCCCGAGTTATCCGAACCTTCCGACCAATGGAGGTTAGTTATTCCCAAAGAATATCGTAGTGATATTATTAAAGCTTCTCATGATGATCCGTCAGCTGGACACGCAGGTATTTTTAAGACTGTTTCTAGGATATCACATAATTAACATTGGCCAAAGTTGAAAGCCGACGTAGCTCTCTATATAAAACGATGTCACACATGCAATGTCACCAAACCCGAACAAACTCGTCCTGTAGGTATGATGCTCAGTAAGACTCCCACTGCAGTAAGACCCTGGCAATTAATCAGTGCAGACCTGATGGGTCCATTACCACGAACTGCCAAAGGTCATTGTTATATTCTTGCCATTTGTGATTCTTTCAGTAAATTCGTTATTCTCGTTCCTTTGCGGTCCGCTACCGCCAGTGAAGTAGTTAAGGTAATTGAAAATCATGTACTATTGTTGTTTGGTTCCCCAAGAACTATCATCGTCGATAATGGAGTACAGTTTCGGAGCAAACTTTCCCAGAATCTTTCCGTAGCATATAATTTTGACATCTCCTATACCGCTAATTACCATCCGCAAACCAATCCGACCGAAAGAGTCAATCGCGTCATCAAATCCATGTTGACGGCTTATGTGTCGAAAAATCATCGCTTGTGAGACCAATACTTACCCAAAATTGCTTATGCTATACGATCTTCGAAGCACGAAGTAACTCAGCTGACTCCGAACTTCATAAATTTTGGTCGTGAGGTATCGTTAGATGGTAAGGCGGAAACGTATGTTCCTTCCGAGTCAGTTTTTCCTAAGTACACCTTTACTGACAAATCTCTTGCTTTTTCCCGAATGTACCGGGATATTCAGTCTCGGTTAATTAAAGCTTACGAAAAGAGTAAAGGTCACTATGATTTGCGTCGTCGTCCCGACACATTCAAATTAGGTCAACTAGTTTATAGACGAAATTATGCGTTGTCGGATGCCAGCAAACATTTCACATCAAAATTTGCTGATAAATATGTAGGACCTTATACTGTCTCGAAGGTAGTGTCTCCGTGGACCTATGAATTGACCGATACCGCCGGGCGAACCTCAGTTTGGCACGGTAAGGATTTGAAGTCTCATCCACCTGACGCTGGTGACCCAAATTTTCAATAGTCTCTTTTATTTATTTTTGATGTAGTCCCGATGGCAGAATTGTTCATATCTTTCGTTTTCCTTTGTTGTGTTCCAACGCGGTTATTCTTTATCTTCTAGAGGAAATTTTTCCTAAGAAATTTCCTCATGGGAGTAAAGGGGGGGTTGTTACGGGCTAGTTTTGCACTAGCTTCCGATTCAGTATCAAATGCGAAATATCCTCAATATGTCTTTATATAACTCAAAAGTCAAGTTGATTCTCGTGGTTCAATATAAAGAAAAATATATCAGGTACGCCACTGAACGTTGTTTACAATTGAGAACGTTATCTCTGCGCGATACATATTCCATCCTCTTGCTATTTTCTATGCTGAGATTTGGTGAATTCGGGCCATGAAAATACCGCAGGTATTCCGTTCGGAACAGCCTTTGTTCAAGGACAACTATTTTGCAGACCGTGGAAGTAGAGTGTCACCTCTGGTAGTTCATTTGATCTGTCATCGCTGTCACGATTTGTTTCCTCCTGAAATGACAGTAATGTCAATTATCTTTCATATCGATTGTGGAGTTTGATGAATAAGTTGGTGTGTGATCCGAATTATCTTGCAGCAATTTTTGCATCCATCCTGGGATCTAGAGATTTTCGGACTTTTCGATTTCTGGCGTCAATTTGTGGTTTTCTGGAACCTATATTTTCGTTGGAACGCAGAAATCCTTTCGGCAATTTGCCGGATTTATAAAGCACCGGTAAGAAGTTATGTTCTATCAGAGGGGGGTGTTTCTACATGAAACATTTATTTTAAGGCTTCATTATTCATTTGATTGGACCAACTCCACCGCCAACTCCCGTCAGCACCGTTTTGTTGTTGGAATCCTTATACACTGAGGCTCGTCAATTACCATCTGTCAGTGGAAACACCCTCGACTAACTAAGAGTGTAAACAGTGTAAACGCTTATATCAACTATATTTCTTCTACCGGGTATATTAAAGGTTATGCCTTTTGGATTGACCAATGCTCCGGCGACGTGGCAGCGTTTGATTGAGTCAGTATTGGGTCCTGATCTCCAACCGTTCGTGTTAGTTTACCTCGATGATATTGTCATAGTGTCCCAAAATTTTCAGTCTCATATTGATACTCTCCGGAAGGTTTTTGATCGTTTGCATGCAGCGGGTTCGATAGTAAGCTTTGAGAAGTGCCAATTTTGCCGCCCCGAGCTAAAATACTTGGGTTTCGTTGTTGATAGTTTTGGTCTGAGGCCAGACCCCTCCAAAGTGGAAGCAATGTTGAGTATACCTGCTCCCACTAATGCTAAGCAAATCCGACAGTTCATCGGTACCGCTTCGTGGTATCGTAGGTTTGTGCCCCAGTTTTCCACCATTGTTGCACCTTTAACCAATTTGACTCGTAAAAATGTTAAATTTTGTTGTACCGAAGAATGTGAGAAGTCCTTTAGGTGTCTCAAAGAGCGGTTGGTTAGTGCCCCGGTTCTCACCTGTCCTGATTTTCAGAGAACATTCCACTTACAAACCGATGCGTCCGCATATGGCATTGGAGCCGTCCTGAGTCAACATTTTGACGATGGAGAAAAAGTTGTCTCCTATCTCTCACGGTCGCTCACTCACCAAGAACGCAAATATAGCGCTACAGAACGGGAATGTCTTGCGGTTATTTGGGGAGTGGAAAAATTACGGCATTATTTGGAAGGCTTCCACTTCAAAATCATCACGGATTGCCATTCGTTGAAGTGGTTACACAACCTTAAGGACCCTCAAGGTCGCTTGGGCCGATGGGCATTGAGATTATTGCTCTTATCTCGCTCTGTACCACTCTCCGCCGATGTTATCGACGTGAGATCTAAAGACACTGAAACTCAGTTTGAAACTGTCGATCGTTGGTACTTGAAATTGAAAGAGAATGTTGGGAAAAGCCCCTTTCGGTATCCTTCGTACCGAATTGATGAAAACTCCCAACTTTTGAAGCATATTCGTCTCAAATATCCCGAGTTATCCGAACCTTCCGACCAATGGAGGTTAGTTATTCCCAAAGAATATCGTAGTGATATTATTAAAGCTTCTCATGATGATCCGTCAGCTGGACACGCAGGTATTTTTAAGACTGTTTCTAGGATATCACATAATTAACATTGGCCAAAGTTGAAAGCCGACGTAGCTCTCTATATAAAACGATGTCACACATGCAATGTCACCAAACCCGAACAAACTCGTCCTGTAGGTATGATGCTCAGTAAGACTCCCACTGCAGTAAGACCCTGGCAATTAATCAGTGCAGACCTGATGGGTCCATTACCACGAACTGCCAAAGGTCATTGTTATATTCTTGCCATTTGTGATTCTTTCAGTAAATTCGTTATTCTCGTTCCTTTGCGGTCCGCTACCGCCAGTGAAGTAGTTAAGGTAATTGAAAATCATGTACTATTGTTGTTTGGTTCCCCAAGAACTATCATCGTCGATAATGGAGTACAGTTTCGGAGCAAACTTTCCCAGAATCTTTCCGTAGCATATAATTTTGACATCTCCTATACCGCTAATTACCATCCGCAAACCAATCCGACCGAAAGAGTCAATCGCGTCATCAAATCCATGTTGACGGCTTATGTGTCGAAAAATCATCGCTTGTGAGACCAATACTTACCCAAAATTGCTTATGCTATACGATCTTCGAAGCACGAAGTAACTCAGCTGACTCCGAACTTCATAAATTTTGGTCGTGAGGTATCGTTAGATGGTAAGGCGGAAACGTATGTTCCTTCCGAGTCAGTTTTTCCTAAGTACACCTTTACTGACAAATCTCTTGCTTTTTCCCGAATGTACCGGGATATTCAGTCTCGGTTAATTAAAGCTTACGAAAAGAGTAAAGGTCACTATGATTTGCGTCGTCGTCCCGACACATTCAAATTAGGTCAACTAGTTTATAGACGAAATTATGCGTTGTCGGATGCCAGCAAACATTTCACATCAAAATTTGCTGATAAATATGTAGGACCTTATACTGTCTCGAAGGTAGTGTCTCCGTGGACCTATGAATTGACCGATACCGCCGGGCGAACCTCAGTTTGGCACGGTAAGGATTTGAAGTCTCATCCACCTGACGCTGGTGACCCAAATTTTCAATAGTTTTTTTTATTTATTTTTGATGTAGTCCCGATGGCAGAATTGTTCATATCTTTCGTTTTCCTTTGTTGTGTTCCAACGCGGTTATTCTTTATCTTCTAGAGGAAATTTTTCCTAAGAAATTTCCTCATGGGAGTAAAGGGGGGGTTGTTACGGGCTAGTTTTGCACTAGCTTCCGATTCAGTATCAAATGCGAAATATCCTCAATATGTCTTTATATAACTCAAAAGTCAAGTTGATTCTCGTGGTTCAATATAAAGAAAAATATATCAGGTACGCCACTGAACGTTGTTTACAATTGAGAACGTTATCTCTGCGCGATACATATTCCATCCTCTTGCTATTTTCTATGCTGAGATTTGGTGAATTCGGGCCATGAAAATACCGCAGGTATTCCGTTCGGAACAGCCTTTGTTCAAGGACAACTATTTTGCAGACCGTGGAAGTAGAGTGTCACCTCTGGTAGTTCATTTGATCTGTCATCGCTGTCACGATTTGTTTCCTCCTGAAATGACAGTAATGTCAATTATCTTTCATATCGATTGTGGAGTTTGATGAATAAGTTGGTGTGTGATCCGAATTATCTTGCAGCAATTTTTGCATCCATCCTGGGATCTAGAGATTTTCGGACTTTTCGATTTCTGGCGTCAATTTGTGGTTTTCTGGAACCTATATTTTCGTTGGAACGCAGAAATCCTTTCGGCAATTTGCCGGATTTATAAAGCACCGGTAAGAAGTTATGTTCTATCAGAGGGGGGTGTTTCTACATGAAACATTTATTTTAAGGCTTCATTATTCATTTGATTGGACCAACTCCACCGCCAACTCCCGTCAGCACCGTTTTGTTGTTGGAATCCTTATACACTGAGGCTCGTCAATTACCATCTGTCAGTGGAAACACCCTCGACTAACTAAGAGTGTAAACAGTGTAAACGCTTATAACAACTATATTTCTTCTACCGGGTATATTTTTATAATATGTTCATTCTTCAGGGTGTTATTCTCCGGCTAATAATCAACTGAAGGCCAATAGATCTACCTGTTTGGTTTATTCCTCTGGTTTTGTCATCCGTTTCTTCATGTACTCCGAGCCATCTATTCCAGTTCCTTTGCGTGGCATTTATTCCGTATAAGACACTAGTGTGGTAGTCGTGGACTCCTTCGGAGCAGGCTGCACCCATCGTAGCCGTCCCCTCACACCTGACAGAGGGTGTTCAAACAGCTAAGATATTTATTTATATTCTGATAACCATTACTACTATTATTATCATTATTTGGGTACTCTGAAGTGACGTCACTAATCAGCATCCCCCAGATACGTAATCCGTTAGTATTATTATCCTAGTTTTGAACGCTGTGCACCCCCGTATTGACTTGGCTTTTCAAATCATATCAGGTACAGTTATAGCAGTAGTTTTAATAATTGCTTCTCACCCCATACCGTTGGGAGTTCAACCGCAGAACAAGTACGTTAAGATTCTGTCAGGGCAACCTGTACTTTCTTGTATTGTATTTTTTTTACTAATATACCGGTTTAAAATTGATGTTGAATATTTCTTTGCCCTCTGATATTTCCCTTGTGCTGAAACTGAATCTTCTTTCCAGATATTTTCATTAGTTATGTTTGAGATTGTCTGTAGTTTTACCGAGAGTTTTACTGATATATTGCAGTAGTGGGTTCCTTAATAATCAAGGCGGTTTCCTTGTTTTTCTGGCCAAAATTAGGTGGCGCAATAAAGAACAACTTATTTCAGTTTATTAATCGAACCTACGACCACTGACCTAGCTGGGTAACTTGTTAGTGGTGTTTCATTGCATCCCCTACTGCTGGTACTTTGAAATTATTATTGGGCAAAACACACCCTAGCACCTTATATTCATCAGCTGTTGGAAGAAGTTACTAAAAATGTGGATCTGAAAGCTCTGTCAAAAAATGTAAAATTTTAATGGAAAAACGAAAATTCGTGCGATAAAAAGTGGTGAAAGTGGTGTGATAAGGTGGAAAGGTGATCTGGTTGATAAACAATCGCGCATCCCGATCGTTTTTTGTACAAAGAAGAAGATAGAAACTGCCCTATTTTGAACCTTCGAAGGGCCCTAACTCCGAAACGAAAGGCGAGCGCCACGTTTCGACTTCAGATTCGTGTTCAGCGGCTAAAATTACGTAAGTTGAAAAAAAAAATTAAAAAAGCTCGGGTGACCGGATAACAAACTGTTACCTATCTAGATTTCAACTCACAGTGCTTGTTGAGGGAGCTCCATCCAAGCGTTCCATCTCCCCTTATTGAAGTCCATCCCATTACTCCAATCAACCTCTTTTCTGTTTCAGTTAGTTGTAGTAGTCCAGCACCGCCCCCACCTGTTTTGATTAGCTTTAATTTTATTCCAGCAGCTTTAGCCCTAACTTTGCCTTTCCAGTCAGATACTGCCTATAAGAGTAATAATAACCATCATAGTGATTTATTGAATTCCGTTTTTATATACCAATACTCACTTTTTGCCACTTTTCTGCTGACTTTTCAACATAACCCATGCTATTCATTGAGATAGTGAGTTCTGTCCACAATTGGTTATATTTTTCTTTACCAAAGGGGCCATCAATTTTTTTTCGTTAGAATTACAGTTTTTTTTCCGCAAAATCAAAATCAATACTGGGATGTGTTTTTGTTCGTTTATTCATGGTTATCAGGAAGTTTTGGAACATTAATTTTTTATGTTTTGAATAGTAAACCTAACCTTGAAAAACCAGCAAAAAGGCAAAATCATTGACAGAACTTGACAATTATTCTTGTGTTCTGTGCACGAAACACATCACCCTCAGCTTGTTTTGTGTTCGAGCGCGACCAAAATCCTGACGCCTTTGTTTTGCTTCCGAATACACGGTCGGTGTTGCCGATTTTATCCGAATGATGATACAGAGTACCGAATCGGTGATGGCAGTCGATTACGCATGTTATTGCTTTCGCTTCGAGTTACAGAGTGCCACTGCTGGTGACTGAAATATTTCTAAACCATTAGTAACCGTTCTGAAATTCTCGGCGATATACGGACCATCAGTGGAACTACGTTCACGCCAAAACGCGATAGAATCGAAGCGATGGCGATTTCGACTTTGGGATAGAAACGCACTATGTTCAGGCGAGTATGTTTGTATGTTGCAAACTTGAATGATCTCGAGGTGAACTTGCTACATTTTTGGTGTTCTATGTATGTGCAAATAACATTTAACTTGAAATAAATCATTCGAAGAATTTTGATAGTCGTACATAAAAAAAGGCGTTTAAACAACGATCATCACGGAGTTATTCTTAACTTTACCGAAAAAAATTCACAAATAATAACAAATAAATTTCAAGGTTCTATGGGAAACTCGCTCAGTACAAAGCTGTGGGAACAACTTACAAATCAATTGAATGGATTGGGATATGGCATACTCACAGAAAATGAGTATGAAAGGGTGAGTTACTTATTACTTCTATACATTCAGTTTTGAATAATTTTATTATTTTTATAGAGGCTAACTGGCTGGAAATCAAAAACAAAGTCTTAAGCTGTAGACATTGAGAAATCTGTTGTGGAGTGTAGTCTTCCTGAATTATAATCATTGCAACCTATTACTTTATCTTAGTTGAGTAAACAATTAGCATGTTGAATAAACAAATTAAATGAGTTTAATCCACATAGCGACACATCATGGGACTTGCATTTTGCTTCGTTGCATTTTTCGAATAAATGGAACAATAGTTCATATTACGCTATAAGGTAGACACGATTAAATTTCCACAAAATTTATTGTCTTCGCGACATGTTTCGGTACACTGTACCTTTATCAAGCGAATGTATTTAAACACTAAATTATTCTTCGCTAAAAGCTCCTTAAATATATCAGGGCCTACTCTAATTATCTATGATTCCTAGAATAATACCACTGACAATGATGATGATTCCTAACTGATGCTGATAACTGATACTGATTCCTAATAATAATTATGATATCGGACCATAGTTACTATATACTTATTGATTGAATAAGTTCAACAAAGGGGAACTATTGAGATCCAATTGATCATTTAGCAAACAATTTGAATTTTTTAATTTATTGATTTCCAAAAATTCTAAATAATTAAGTCTAATGCCCTTATTTTCAACAAAAATGAAGCTACTTTGCATAAACAAAATTTAAAAGTAGCATATAGAACAGATAACACGTTGGGAAGGTTTATCAAGAATAACAAAGATAAAACAATAAAAGATGAAAAATCAGGAGTTTATAAATTGAATTGTGGATCTTGCTCCAAAGTATATATTGGCCAGACAGGTAGACCATTCAAAAACCGCATACGTGAACATCGTATGAATTATGAAAAGGAAACAACTCATTCATCATATGCCAATCATATTTTGGAGGAAGGCCATGACTTCGATAAAAATTTCGAAATTCTGCATGTTGAAAATAAGGGCATTAGACTTAATTATTTAGAATTTTTGGAAATCAATAAATAAAAAAATTCAAATTGTTTGCTAAATGATCAATTGGATCTCAATAGTTCCCCTTTGTTGAACTTATTCAATCAATAAGTATATAGTAACTATGGTCCGATATCATAATTATTATTAGGAATCAGTATCAGTTATCAGCATCAGTTAGGAATCATCATCATTGTCAGTGGTATTATTCTAGGAATCATAGATAATTAGAGTAGGCCCTGATATATTTAAGGAGCTTTTAGCGAAGAATAATTTAGTGTTTAAATACATTCGCTTGATAAAGTTACAGTGTACCGAAACATGTCGCGAAGACAATAAATTTTGTGGAAATTTAATCGTGTCTACCTTATAGCGTGATAACTATGGATTTCCATCAAGTAAAGGCCACCTCAGTCCAAAAAAAAAAATAGTTCATATTCTCCATCCTCATACCGCACATAAAAACTAGAAACGCTCTGCGTAGCGTGGCAATAACAAAAGATCTAACGCAACACTATTTGAAATTCTGTGTACCACTGTAACTTCTGTATAAGACCTGCAGTTTCGACGAAATCAAGTATTTTTGAGGAAAACTCGAGTCTCTGATTGTAAGAGCAGGATTTCACATCCTTGGTGTGAAAGACTGAATTCCGCCCTTTCACCAAAATTTGTTAATTTCTGGTGAATAAAGACATTATTATTATTATTATTCAACGTTGGAAGTACCCTTATATGGCGAAAAGCCCAACATAAATCTGGTGTACAGGCGTGCAGGGTTCGAGAAAAAAAAAGAGAGTCGATATCCTACAAAATTACCGGTCCAATAAGGTTCAACACAAGGAGCATACTGGTTCAGTAGGCTCAGAAGAAAAATCTCCAGACGAAAACTCGTACCTCAGAGCTGTGTGGAAAGCTCATTTACCGCAGTCAGCCCACTGGAGGAAAAGAAATTCGCCAACTGCCAACTCGCCGACGACTAGCAAGAGTCTTCAATTAAGTTATTCAGTGTGTACTGTAAAGTATCGTTCTGCCCGTCATTCTTCATTTTTTCGTCTTCATTTTTACGATATACTTGTGAAATTTTTATTCGATTTCATTCTATTGTGTTTTTTATCTTATGTATGTTGATTAATTGAATTTAATGTAATCAAATACTGCTTTGGAACTAATTCCAGAATTCAAAGGTGATAGATCAGAATTTCTTAAATTCACCTCTTGTTGCGACATAGTACATACAAGTCTTTCACAAGCATCTGATGCATCTATGTTAGTTAACATCATCAAATCTAAATTATCGGGTTCAGCTTATCAAGTAGTCAAACATAAGACATATGCTTCCTGGTTAGAGCTTAAAAAGGATTTACAAGAACAATTTTTGGAAACACGTAGTATTGCTCAGCTACAAAGTGAACTTATTAGAGCTCATCAGAAATTTGGTGAAACAGTAAGAAATTTTGGCAAGAGAATTGAACAATTGCTAAATGATCTGAACTATGTATTTCATCTGAAGGCGAAGAAGCAGCAACAGTAATCGCAAGTTTGAACTGGAAAAACGCTTTGAAATCTTTCGTTGAAGGTCTGAACTCGTCTCTTAAAATAATAATAAAAGCTTCCCGTTTTGATAGCTTTACTGAGGCGATTGAAGCAGCAGTTGAAGAAGAAAGGTCATCTGGTACAAGTTTTAAACAAAAAAGTTTCATAAAGAATAAGCAACCTTTCAAAAAGTGCAATTTCTGTCAGAGAAAGGACATTTGGAAAGTGATTGTTTCTTCAAGAACAAATCTTCATGCACTGCTCAGTTTCCCGCTTTTCCAAAAAGAGAAATAAAGTCTCCTATAAATATTGCTAAAATGATATGTGCCTATTGCAAAAAAGAGGGTCATCACATCAGAGATTGTTTCAAGAAAAAACGTGCTGATTCATTCAGAAATAGCAATTCACAAACTGTCTCAAATTCGGAAATCTTCCAGCGTCCCAGAACATCGTCCGGCATTGTTATTCGGGTAGAAAATCTTTAAATTGCCGTGAAAATCATTCTCACGAAGAAAAAATGAATTCTTATAACTTATTCACGAAAATCCTACTACAAGTCCTTCCAAAAATCCTAAAACGAATCCTTCGTGTAGTCTTGAAAGTGAAAAAGTTTATTGTCTTAATTAAATATCTTCAGAAGTCGCAGGAAGTGTGCGTATACCTCTACAACTTGCAAAAAATGAAAGTGTAAATTTTTTGATAGACACCGGTAGTGCTATCACTCTTTTAAAACAATCTTCTACAAATAATTATGCTTTGTGCTACACGGAACACAAGTCTTATTTGAAAGGAATTTTCGAAACCCTTTTACCTACTTGTGGCATTTGCTGCGGAGATATAAAAGTTGGTGAAAATATTTCGAATCATCCTGTACATTATGTTAGTAATGATTTTCCTATACCTCACGATGATATTCTCGGAAAAGGTTTCTTACAGAAATTCAAATTCTTTTATATATGAACGTGATACATTTTCATTCACGCTGACAGCCGCTGAAAATACACGGAATAAAATAAATGATTTGAATAAACTAATTATCCCAGCTAGAAGCGAAGTAGTGCGTTTAATTAAAACTAATCAAGTTTCAGATTTACTTTGTTTGTCCTCTGAAGTCGAGAATGGTGTATATGTCGGTAATTTGTTTGACTCAGCCTAATGATGGATATTGTCATATAGCATTCTTGAATACGAATGAACATGAAGTCACGATCGAAATTCCAAAGTTATCTTTTGAAAAAATATCTGATAATGATATCCTTCAAATTACTGATCCTTCATGTAATCTTGAAAGGCTGAAACTACTTTCCGAATCTATCCGTTCTTCCCACACGGAAGATAATCAAAAGGAAACCATACTAAATTTTTGTAAGTCTTATAATGATGTATTCCATTTACAAGGTGATTCATTATCCACCACAGATGCTGTCATGCATCCATTCCAACTGTTAACGATATTCCAGTCAATATTAAACCTTATAGATTACCTTTCAATCAACATAAAGAAATGAGAGACCAAGTACAAAATATGTTACACGAAGGAATAATATCAGAATCAACTTCACCATATAATTCTCCTCTCTTAGTCGTACCACTGAAGACAGATAGTCATGGAAATAAAAAATGGCGTATTGTTGCCGATTTCAGGAAACTAAATGACAAAACCCGCGATGAAGTTTATTATTTGCCTAATATAACAGAGATATTCGATCAACTGTGAAATTCAAAGTACTTCAGCTCACTCGATTTAGCTTCAGGTTATCATCAAGTTCTTATGAATCCTGAAGATAACATAAAACAGCATTCAGTGTACCCTATGGTCATTACGAATACAATCGTATGCCGTTTGGTCTGGAAGGAGCTCCATGTATCTTTATGAGATAATGAATAGCGTTTTATCAGGTCTCCAAGGTATTCACTGCTTTGTATACCTTGACGATGTTGTTATTTTTGCAAAAACTTTCGAAGAGCATAATTCCAAGTTGGTTGATATTCTTGATAGATTGAGAAAACATAATCTTGAATTACAGCCAGAAAAATGAGAATTCCTACGTCCAGAACTTTGCTATCTAGGTCATGTTGTTACGGAGAACGGCATCAGCCCAGATCCCAATAAAGTTAAAGCTGTAAAAGTATTTCCTATACCAAATAACGTTACTGAAGTGAAGTCATTTTTAGGTTCATGTGGTTACTACCGCAGACACAGAAAATTTCGTCAACCTCTTACAAATCTTTTGAAAAATAATGTAGTTTTTCATTTCTCTCCTCTTTGTATAGAAGCGTTCGAAGTTCTCGAAGAAAATATGTGCAACCCGCCGATACTCCACTTTCCTGATTTTTCCAAAAGGTTCATTCTCACTACGGATGCATCCAATTCGGCAATTGGCTCCGTACCATCACAAGGTGAAATTGACACTGAATTACCAGTAGCTCTTGCTTCCCGGACCTTGAATAATGCCGAGAAAAATTATAGTACCATCGAAAAAGAGCTGCTAGCAATTGTATGGAGTTATTCGGAAAAAAATTCCTCGTCCTCTCAGATCAAAAATCTCTGCATTACTTATCTTCTATCAAAGATTCTAGTAGTCGTCTTATGAAATTTCGCTTGAAACTAGATGAATTCGATATGGATATAATGTATAAGCCAGGTAAACTCAACGCCAACGCCGATGCGTTGAGTAGAATATAAACAGTTACCACCATATCAGAATCATCGGAAAATGATTACACATATCAAAACTTTCTGAAATGTAAGGAAAAACAAATCATTCTCAATTCAAATATCATTGACAGTCATGAAAACATTTCCCAAGCTCAATCTTCATTACGTGTGTATTTCATAAGCACTCACCTGATGAATGATTCAGTTTCTCTTCCTGATGATATTTACACTGATATAAGTTCAAAATCTTACTAAGTTCTTCAATATAGTAACTATCCGAATGAGAATTTAATCGTAATTCCCACTCATGAACTCAACGATATTATATCTTATGAGCAAATTTTCAACGCACTATTGCACCTTAAAGCATTTGCTATCTCGAATAATATGAAGAATATATCATTATATAACTTTACAAAAAATATGCCATATAAAAGTTTGAAAATAGAGAACATACGAAACATAATTCAATATTTGTTCAAAGACACTGATATTTGTGTAACTCTCTATCATAATAACGTAAGAGAAATCGAATCCGAAGATGAAATCCAACAAATACTGCAAGAATTTCATAATACCCCTTTGGGAGGTCATTTGGGTGTAAACAAAACTTTCAAGAAAATTCGCCAGAATTACAAATGGTCAGGCATGTTCAAAGATATACATGATTTCATTCCAAAATGTGATTCCTGTCAGAAAAATAAATCTTCGAAATATACCAGAATGCCTATGAGTATAACAACAATTGCAAAGAAACCATGGGATAGAGTTGCCTTAGATATTCGCGGTCCATATCCCGTAACAGATAATCATCATAAGTACATTCTCACTTTTCAAGACGATTTAACAAAATTTTGCGAACTCATACCTCTGGAAAATCAAGAAGCTCAAACCATCGCTGAAAAATTTGTTACTCATATAGTATGCCGTCCGAATTCTTTGCTCACTGACCAAGGTCAACATTTTCGAAGCGAAGTTTTCAAACAAGTATGTGAATTACTCAAAATTCCCCCTGACAAACATGTGCATTTAGGCCCCAGACTAATGGTGGTCTAGAAAAATCGCATAAATGCCTATCAGAGTATTTGAGATCTCATATAGATAAAGATCAAAGCACGTGGGACACGTGGTTGCCATATGCTCAATTCGTATACAACTCATCAGTGCAAAGTAGCACAAATTCTACTCCTTTCGAATTACTTTATGGACGCCCGGTAGAAATCCCCACATCACTTAAAAAATTCCCAGAGTTAACTTATAACTATGACGATTATGATCAAGAACTCAAATTGCGTCTTCAGCTCGCACACGAAATCGCTAGAGAAAACACTCTTCGGAGTAAAGAAAAATCCAAAGAATATTATGATCGAAACACAAATTTTGTCGATTTTGAAATAGGTGACTTAGTATTGCTGAGAAATGAATTCTCGCGAAAAGGAAGAAGTAAGAAATTAGACCCAATATGGAATGGCCCCTATAAAATAATGGAAATAAATTCCAATGTAAATGTTAGCATTTCAATAAAGAATAAACGGACGCGAGTCCATAAAAATAGGTTAAAACCTTATAATAATCAACCTTCTTTGTTTCAGTTGCTCCACTAGAAATGCCTCCCTTAAGGAGTAAACAATTAATTGCTGTTTTATTTTTGTCATATATGTTAATTGTCATTAATATTCATTGTAAAGGATCATTTCATTCCTTTAGCCAGATAAATGAAAGCTCCGGTATTTATTACGAACAATTCAACTCGGTATCACTTTACAGCAGTCACTGGAAAATGATTACTGCGCTCGATCTACTCACATATTATAACTTGTATTCGTTGGTTCTTTATCATTTTCGTAAAACCAAAGGTTTGTGTGCATCTTTCACCGCTACCTCAACAAATTTTCGACAGTGTAATACATTCAATGCAATGAATATAACCTCACAAGGTGCTGAACACAACAATATATTGATCAACGAAATATTGCATTCGGAGGATCCGAGTACAAACTATCGTTCAAAAAGAGCTTTGATGAATATAATCGGTGATGCGGCCAAGGTTCTTTTTGGTACTTTGGATGAAAATGATGCAAAGTGTTACGATGAAGCAATAAACAAATTAGAGAAGAAAGAAATTGAACTTCAAAATTTACTCTCGAAACAGACTAGTATTTTTCGAACAGCTTTGGAAATCATGAATTTTTCATCGATCATCGATATTGGTATGTTGAAGAAAAAGTTCAACAACATTCAAACATATCTGAATAGTATGAGAAACGTTCTCGATAATGTCACATCCCAAATATCTTTTACTTCAGAGTTCGATGAATATCTAATAATGTTCGATCTTTTAGCTAATCAGTTCAATCTTTAACAACTGAACAATTTACTCAATATTATTATATCTGTCCAAAATGGTGAAATACATTGACATTGATCATCAGTCCTGTTAGATTGATGAATCATTTGAAGCAATTAAATGCTCACTTGCCAGTTGGATTGACATTCCCTGTATTTTTGACACCTGATTATTCATAAGAATTGTATAAGTCTATGTTACCAAATGTTTTGTTGATTAATAGAAAACTTATGTTTATTCTACATATTCCATTAGTTAGTACTATCGAATACCACATTTTGAAAATGACTAGTTTACCTATGCATTTAAGTTATAATTTGTATACCTTTATTATTCCCGAGAAACCGTTTCTAATTATAGATAACTTCAGGGAACACTATTTTTTAATGGACGATCTAGATTTGAAAGAATGTCTATATTTAGGAGGTAAATTTGCTGTAAACAGAATTATCCCTTATACTACTCGCAAGCCCATAAGTCTTGTGAAGTTTTATTATTTTCTCATGTTCAACAAATGTCTGATATATGTGAAAGGCGAGTTACGAATTTGAAAGGTACAATATTTATTCAGTTACATCAACCAAATCATTGGATTTTTAGTAGTCCTATGAAGGAAATTTCAACTATCAAATGTGGAGATTTTCAAAAACGAGTACCTCTGCAGGAAACATATATCATGAAATTGAAAGCACATTGTTCAGCTTTCACAAGTTCAGTACTGTTGAATTCTTTGGAAGATTATGATTCTAATGATACACAATATGTAACTTTCTATCAGAAATTTGATATAAATCAAAATATTCTGAACGATTCTTTCCAAATAACCAATTTGCCTCCACTGAATGAAACAACTTCGATTCCATTTAAACAATCAAATAAGCTTGAAAAACTCAGTTTTGACTTGAATCAGTTGAAAGCTAGAGAATTAGCTCTGCAAAATCAGCAGCCAAGTTATTTCAATAAATTACCTCATTATGTATTCCTTTACGTTATAATGTTTTCGTTAATTGTTTACATTGTGTTTGTGCGAATAGAACATGCTAAAGGTTTGAAAGAAAATGAAACAAATGAAAAAAAAGATAATTTGGAATTGGCCGAAAATAAAGATATTTTGACCTCACAAGAAACGTCACAAACCGAATCAGCTGCGAACATCGAAATGTGCAACAATCCAAGTTACAAATTTCGTTCTTAGTGGGGAGGAATGTTCTGAAGCGCTGTCCTCCTGAATTATAATCATTGCAACCTATTACTTTATTTTAGTTGAATAAATAATTAGCATGTTGAATAAACGAATTAAATGAGATTAATCCACATAGCGACACATCATGGGACTTGCATTTTGCTTCGTTGCATTTTACGAATAACTGGAACAATAGTTCATATTCTCCATCCTCATTTCAACTGTTTTTCTGTCCTTCATTGAATTCACATGATGTAGTACCACACATAAAAACTAGCAACGCTCTGCGTAGCGTGGCAGTAACAGAAGATCTAACGCAACACTATTTTAAATTCTGTGTACCACTGTAACTTCTGTACAAGACCTGCAGTTTCGACGAAATAAAGTATTTTTAAGGAAAACTCTACTCTCTGATTGATTTAACGTTGGAAATACCCTTATATGGCGAAAACCCCAACAAATCAAAGAGAAGAACTGGGGGTGAACAATCTTCTCATATTAAGCTATCACAACAGGAAAAAAGACTCCTGGCCTCAATGGGCAAATCTGCTTTGAAAGGAGATGATGGAATCCAAGAATTTGGTGTAGGACGTCATTATGTTCAAGACCATAGGCGATCACAAGTCTTTGAAGAAGAACCCATCATCACAGTTGAGAATCCTCAAGTAGCTTCCAATGTGTCTGAGAATTGGGGGACTTCACCAATAACTCATGAGCTAGTTGATTTTGATGAAGACCACACTTATAGTTTGCGGGAGGAAAGAACTCACACTCTGTCACAGGTTTAGTCAGAACTAAAAACAAGCCTGAAGAGAACAGCAAATCAGCCTCTACGAATAGGAGAAGAAAACTTTCAGACATGACCACAGAAATAAAAACTATGAATGATGACACACTAGCGGTAGTAAAGAGTATTGATTATCATTTAGAAAATATGACATTCTCTGATGTCTATCAATAACACTTTGAGTATTGTCAGTCAAAAAATATCATATTTGAAGATTTTGATGTCAACTGGTAGTTAATCTGCTTTAGTACGTTTCGCAAAAAAGTGTCATGTGATTTAAATCATTTGAACATTAAAAATTATGGGAAAACACTTGGCACAAAATCAATATCCAACCAAGATCGTTTTGCACTATTGTGTTAAGTACTTTAACACTGTCTTACCATCGGGAGCGCTATTTTGTAATCGGCATCAAGTGTTAGGAGACATGTCACGTTATTGCAGAAGTCTGAACAGTTGTATTCTATCCGTATCAATCAAATAAGCTGAATGTTGCAATAATAAATAAAAGAGTTTTACGCTGAAATGTGTACCAAGTACTTCAATAATAAAGTGTTCTTGAGGTATTGTGTAACGTGTGATAAGTGTAAACATTGTTTTTATACAGGTAAGTTTAAAAATGGAAGTAAATCAAATATGTTTCAACTGCATATTTTTTGAGGTTATATTACCTACCGGTCAAATTATAAAACAAAGTGCTGTGAGCGCAGTTTGTTTTGAAATGAATCGAAAATACTGTTTTTAGTTAGTCAATTGAAGGTGAACAACTGCTTGATAATAAATTATAGCGTGAGAACGTATTATATAGTTTGACACATTATTGCAAAAAAGTGTATTGGCTTTTGCTTGCAATTATTTTTATTACAAGTACTTTGACATTATTTCACTAAGTATTTTATCATAGTAAATAATGTTATTTTTGTTTTCAATAATAACAATATACTACACAGGATAAACTCAAAATACCGGAAAAATATACTTTTACGTTTAGTTTGAAGATATTCAACAATATTCTCGTGCGACGATATAACTTCTAGCGTTTTATATTCACTAATTGTTCATTTTCAAAATAACTTCTTAATTTTTCCAATTGTTTCAGGATACCGTCACCAAAATGTAGAGGCCAAATCTTGGTGGATCTTGTTATTTATAATTCTACAAAAATCTCTGATGAAGTCCCTTCTAGTCCTACCGAAGAGTTTTCGGAAAAAGATATGTGTCACTCACAACATGAAGTTACAATTTCATCAAATGAGATAGGTTTCGTTCATGAGGAAAACATTGTGGAAGCAATAACACCTGCATTTACTTCTCTGCATAATGATTGCCGCCTCACAGATCAGAACTCCGAGCGCAGTGATTTATTTTCTATCATTCTATCTGAGAATACAACAGTATCCAGTTCACCAGTGATTGAATTTTTTGACCGTATAGAAACGTCCCACCAGAGCCCTACGAAATTATACTAGATCCAGCAACTCCATTAGCCAAAGCCATTGACCATTTCTTTACATCTAGCAAACAAACACCAGATGAACCCAACACAGTACAACTTAATCAAACAGCTGAAAACCTCTTGAATGTAGCTGATTTTCAACCGGTAATTCACGATACAAGCAATGGAGAGAGTGGAGCAAGTAACCAACTGAAAGATTGTACCAATTTTGAGGACCCTGATTTCATATCACCAAATAACAATAATGAGCAAGAAGGTCCACTTCTGTCAGAGATGGGAATGCCTAGAAAAGGGCGTAAAAAACAATATCCTGATCAGAACAGGAGACGAACACTAATGTTGAATATATCAGTGCAAAAGGAACGACAGTAAATGCCAAAAAATTCATTGGAGACAGTTATCACAGTAGATGTCCTCTCGAATGTACTGAAACATTGTCTGTGGAACAACGCAAGAGCGAGTTTGAAAGATTCTGGAGTTCAGGGTCCTATGAAGCAAGATGTGCAATATTGCAAGGAAGCGTTATCGAATCAAAAACGAAGAGAAGCTATTCAGTTACTTCAAAAAGAGTTTTTACCAGAAAATAGCATTTGGTTAATACCTCAATTTGTAAGAAAGCATTTCTCAACACACTCGGCATAAGTAAGTCAATCAAGGATTGATTTTTGTCTTAAAAAATTATAGTTCTCATTACGGTAGGAACACTACGACAGCAAATTACTCAGCTCCGAACCTGAATCTAACGCTCTTGTATGACCTTTACAAAGAGAAATTCAAAAATCCTGTTAGTATTTCGGGATTCGAACAGTGTTTCTATAGAGATTTCAATCTCAGATTCAAAAATCAACAGAAAGACACATGTTTCCATTGTGACCGTTACTCAGCAAGCAAAACATGGGCAACCAGTGAACACAGGGTGTTACTAGAGAACGAGCATGAAGAACATTTGGATCATGCTTATAAATTGAGGATTCTACGTTCGGCAGCCGGTCTGTACGGACGTATCAGTCTAGAAGCGTGCTATCAGTAGTGGAATTTCAAAAACTTTGTGTTTGCTGTTTCTGTGTGTGTCAGTGTCGAGCGAAAGTCGACCCTATCAACTTAGCTGTCGACAAACGGCCGAGCACTGAAAATACACACAGAAGGCCCTATTCTATATTTACAGGTTTCGTGGGGGGCGTGGTCAGGCCATTGGCCCCCTAGCCAATCCATACGTGGAAAAATTGAATAATTGAAAAGTTTTCAACAAATTAATAACTGAAAGTTCACTTACAAAAGTAAAAACTTAAAGGGAAACCGTAAAACACAATTTTGAATAAGATAGGGCACGGCCCCCAGTACTGGTCGGTAGTGAACAATGCCAGGCAAGTCCCCGGGTAGGAACTAGCGCTGGGAGTTCTCTTAAAGCCTCGAAAGAGGATAAAAATGTACAAACACCAAAGAAAACAAGTTTGAAAAAGGCGAAATTAACACCATTCAAAACTCCTCTGAGCAGGGGAGAGATACCCGTCCAGGAACACAAGACCCCCTGTGAACTGAGTAGCGGGGTGGTCGAAGTGGACCGAGAAGAGGGACAGTCCGACTCCTGCTTAGACTTGGATTACAACCCCAAAAAAAATATAAACTAAACTTGTCATTTGAAGGCCATACAGAGAAGGCTGATTCAGATCCTCAAATAACCACCAAAAAAAGAGGAAAAAAGACTGAGAAGAATATCCACACTATACATAAAAGAAAAGCCACAAATGAAATCTATCAGTCTAACACCTACCTCTGAATATCACAGTACTGAAAACATTGCGGACAATATCGAAATTGAGCCCAATAAATTAAATACCAACTCAGCCGAAACCGGAATAGGGCAAAATAAGTTCAAATTCGATGTGGTTGAATCAGCCGACTCATCAGAACGTGAAATAATCCTAGAGAACTTTCCTCAATACATCGAAAAGGAAGCAGACAAAACGCTCATTACAAAGCCAATGACTGACTCTGAGCAGGCGAGCGAAATTGATTATACACCTGAGCCCATCCCACAATGGGCGGGGCATCAGGGTATACTCAATAGCGGTCTTCCAGACAGCGATCATTTCTCGCAAAGGAAAGCTGATGAAGCCAACGCGTTAAGCATAACGCAAACACCGCCACAAAAATCTAACAGCGAGGGAAATAAAACATTAATCATTAAGCCGGCAGAGGAAAAATCCGAAGAACTCGGTGCTACGTCACTCGAATATAGCTCCCAACTCGAGAGAGAAAAGGAAGAAGGAAATATACCATTGTATGAACAACAACAAAATCGAATGCAATGGAAATCCCCAGAGTGGCACAGTGAGTTTTTGAATAGGGTTGCAGAAACACGCAAAGCAATAATCAATGAAACACAAGAGATTGAAAATAATCTCAAAGAGTCACTGCTAATAACCAAGATACTGGAAAATTAGCAAACAGAAAACCAAAGTATAAATAAACCTAAAATTAATCAGGGTGATGGTTTCTCCGCCATAATACAAAATCTTGAAAATTTCGCAATACAGAACATGGAATGGCAGAACACTGAACCAAATGTAGGGGAGATAATTACAAGCAAAGAGAACATATTCTCAAAATTAAAAGATAAGCAGGAGGACATGGAGAAAGAACGACTGCGAACAAAAGCAGCCAGGGAAGAGCAACGTAGGCTAGATCAGATTAGGCGAGAAGAGCGGGATCGAGCCGAAAAAGAAGAACAGAAAAATAAACAGAACAGAACAGAAAATCGAGAAAAATATCTTACCACAATCCTCGCAGCAGGGTGGCTCGCATGGATCGGACGGCGAAGGGGCGCTTGGCGTGCACAGCTCGGGCGACACGACCGACGAGAGCGAATCCAGCTGCGATGAGGAAGGCTTTAAACTTCCAAAGCGGAAAAGAAAAAGGGTGAGGAAAAGGAATGGGCGTCGCGGTGGTAGAGGTCATAAAAACAGCCTCGATATTGAAATAAACTCAAATAGTTTAAAATCAGACACAGACGGAAAAAAAATCAAAGAACAAAGAAAATCGAATTCACCAGCTTCTATGAAGCGAAAGATAAATTAGAGAAAATTAAAAAAGATATAGAAAATTATGCTAAGGAAAAAGTTGACATTTTCTGTAGGGCGAGAATCGATCTGCCAGATGCATTGAGAGATTTTCCCCAACAGAAAATGATGCTTAAGCAGATAGAAGCTATTAGAGAGCATTATACTGAGAAAGCGAAGGAAAATGGCAAACAGAAATAAATAGACTCAAAAATATTATAAAAGTAGTTAAATCGCCAATTAAACTCAATTTAAAACCCAAATCAAAGGAAGATTTTCCTTCGCTGCCAACGAAATCCAAAACTAGTGAGGGTAAGTGGAACATAAGTACCGATAGTAATAAAATTGAACACAAAGAAAATGACACAACTACCATCGCGACGAGTAATAGATTCCGAGGTCTAAACATCGAAGAATCGAATGAACCCGAGGAAGACGTGATGACCGAGGAAGATATTCCCCAAACCAAAAAGAAAACGAAACCGGCGGCGAAAAAATTTCTTCCTGCGATCATTCTCGCAGGAAAATTACCTTTAGACAAGAACACAATGATCGAACTCAAAAATGAATTGGAGTGTTCCTTCGAGCTCACATACAGAGCAAGGAACACTCTTATTCATACAACCTCCGAGAACGATCACAGAAAGATTATGGAGATGATGGCAAGCGCAGGGGCGGAATATCATACCTACACCTTGCCAAAAACAAAACCCATGCGTTTGTCATCAGGGGGTTGGATTTCGATCCTCATCCGGATGAAATACGAGACGACCTAAAACAAAGACACGACTAGAAGGTCACGCAGGTCATGCGGATGAGGACCGAAAATCCTTTGTATATTGTTGTGACACCGAATAACGTCACGATCAGCTTCCTGAGAAAGCACATGAGATGCGTGTTGAACACGAGAATAAACTGGGAACTCAGAAAGAATGATCGTGAGTGTATCCAGTGTCACCGTTGCCAGGGTTGGGGACATGCAACCTCCAATTGTGGCAGGGCGCCTAAATGCCTCAAATGTGCAGAAGGTCACCTAACATCTGAATGTAAAATCAGCAGAGATGAACCCGCCAAGTGCGTTAACTGTGGCGGGAGTCATCCTGCAAATGCCAAGGTTTGCCCTGTTTACAAGAAGAGGTTGGAAGCATTGCAGATCTGAAAGGAAAACAATGCATCCCAACCCAAACAACAACAAAAGTACACCCCAGCTCCACAGCCAAAGGTAAACGTTTGGCAGGAAAGACAGAGCGCTCGTCAGCAGCAGGAGCAACCGCTTCGTCGGTCGCTTTCGCCGGAGGTGAGCTCGCGGAGGCCGCTTTTGCAGAGATGCCATCTGACGCCACCAGGCACACCACCATTTCCTGATCCTTCTCAACTGGAGCAGGTATCAGGAGCACAGAATACGGCGGGATCGACAGGTGGCTTTGGTTTATCTGAGATCTCTGAGAGGTGCAACCGCATCGCGAAAAAGGTAAATATGGCTGAGATGTGCAGAGCATAAGACGATCTTGATAGAGCGTTGTCCAGAGCTAGGGATATAATTCTGAACTGATTAGAGCGTTTTTTGACTTCATGAAAAATGCCGATAGCTATGTCCTAAGATGCCAAGGCATGTATGCTCAACGTTAACAGATGGTTTTTCCAAATTAACTTTTGATCCCACCAATAGATTTTTCAATAACATGAAGACCACTTTGAATGTCTGTATTGATACCATCAAATTTTACAACTCTTCGAAATTCAAACTTACTCCCATGAACCCTACCACTCCTTTACTTTACGGACTACCCAAAATACATAAAGCAGGCACCCCTATCAGACCTGTTGTTTCTTATTGTAACTCTCCAGCTTCCAAGCTAGCTTCTTGGCTTAATTCACTTATTAAAGACATCACTCATTTCAAAAACCCCCTTGCTTTGTCAAATTCCTTTGACCTTACCCAAAAAATCAAAGATGTGGTAGTACCACCTAATTCCATTTTGTTGTCTTTCGACGTTGTCAACCTGTTCCCTAGTATTCCTCCAGAAGATTGCATTAGACTAGTCAGGGAGTTACTGTACAAAACAGATACTCCGTCATTCCATATCCTCAATTTATGTTCCCTCTTGAATGTTGTTTTACAACAGAACTTTTTCCAATTCAACAATCAACATTTTTCACAGATTTCCGGTTTAGCTATGGGTAGCAATTTGTCCCCTCTGTTAGCAGAGATCTTTATGGCCGATTTAGAAAAGAACCTTCCTTTATTCCCTCTATACAATCAAATAGTGTTTTGGTATAGATATGTCGATGATTGCATTGTGCTTTTCAACGGCAGTCTCCAAGAAGTAGAACTCCTATTAGATTCCTTAATTCTTTACACCCTTCTATAAGTTTCACTATGGACTCAGCAAAAGATAACTCTCTCCCCTTTCTGGACCTGTCGATTAATGTAAACGCTTCTAAACTTGAATTTTCTATTTACAGAAAACCAACCCACACCGATTCAGTAATCCCCTTTTCTTCTTGTCATCCTTACTCCCATAAATTTGCAGCCTTCAACTCACTATTCCATAGACTATTCAATATTCCAATGTCACTTGAAAATTTTGATAACGAGTTGAATATTATCAGACAAATAGGTCACAATAATGGTTTCCCTGCTCATATAATCAATAGAATTTACAATAAACACAGTACAAAATCTCTTAACCGTAGCCTTATCCCTACTACCAACTCCAATACATATTGCTCGATCCCTCATCTAGGTAAAGTTTCAATGATGACCAATGCCGCTTTACCCTCATAAGGCCTTTTTGGCTCAGCTGAGGGAGTGTTGGGGTGGGGGTGCGAGCGTTGCAGAGTGGACGCCATTGTGGCATCGTGGGCTGGGGGCGCGGCCGGGGCACGACGTGGGCCGGGGCACGACCTACGTGGGCCGGGGCGCGACCTACGTGGGCCGTACCTCGCTGCGATTGGAGGCTGGCTGTGATTGGTTCTGAAAATGACGTCTCTGCTGGGGATCAGTTATCAAAATTTCGATCCACAAATTGATCAAATTTCCAAAAATAATTGTCAAAATTACTCTACCATTTCAGGTATCAAATCATGCTTTTTTGACTAAAAACCTAAAATATTTCATAACCTCAAAATTTTGTTCCACTCTGTATACATTTTTTCCAAAAATAATAGTCAAAATTACTGTACTATTATTCCAATTGATCCACTCTGCATATGTAATATTTCATTCAAATGCATATGTGTGAGCGGTCAGATAATAATTCTGCGGTTTGAACTGATTACGAATGTTTCAAAGCATATGAATCGTATTCAGCCTTTCAGTGAATAAACACAGATCAAGTGCAAACGTTTATTATTGGATTACAGTGCGTGAAAGATGTGAATAATTAAAATTATTATGAATATATATTGAATACTAAGTAAAACTAGAAGAAACATGAAATATTTGTAACTGCTGTTGGTTGTGTTCATCAATGTTGTTATGGGTGGGACTGTTGGAAGTGGTTGTCTGTTGTCCGGCAAGCTGTAAGTAAAAACAAATATTTAGAATAGAGAGTGTACAGAGGGGAGGGTTGAACTCTGAGCATGTTAATTGATTCGAGAAGGGGTATTTGAACTGTATGTTGAAGTTTATCAATTGAAAACACTTACAGGTGAAGTAAACATTGGCTCATCACATTGCCAATTTGGCATACCACTATGCCGTTTTATACTCCATTCACAAAAACAGTAGAATTTACAGCAATTTACACATCGTTTAGTATTGTTTGGAGTAACGAGCGGATGAGGTGTTGGTAGCATAATATTAACTCTAAATGAAAAGAAAATAATTATACAATTGAATGGAACGAATTGCAAAACTTACATTGAATTATTGAACAGTAGCATAGGGTCATATCTAGTGCAAAAATATAAAGTTAATATCTAACAAATAAATGAAGGCATATTACTTACGAAAGGTTTAGATTGAGTGGCGCAGGACGATTTTTTTGGGATCTGACTATTTCCTCACATATTTCAGGTGGCACTGTGATATCATCAGGTAGATCACTAATATCCAAACCACTATAAAAAATATTAATGAATATTTGCACTAAATTGATACCTCATACACACACTTCTCATTCAAGTAGGTCCACAGGTGTTGCGGTGGAGTATATCTATTTTTTGGGACTCCCAAAATTTTGCTCTGTTCTCGTCAGCAGTACTCATGATGTTTGACGAAAATAGTGAGTGAAATGACTGAGTCTCCATACTTTTGCGGGACGTTAAAGAAAAATGAGGGGAGGGTATGAATGCATTGGATGTTAGGGGGATTTCAGCTGGGAGGGCGTTGCAATACAACAACACCATATATGGTATGGTTTTGAATTATGATCTAATGGGGAATTTTTATTGAATCAAAGGGAAGTTTGGGTTTTGTGATAAGTGTTTTGAGCGGAAATGCTTCCTGAGATAGTGCTATCTGCCTGAGATAATGGCTTTCCTGCTCGGATGTTGTTTCCTGTGATAACTCAGTGTGGTTGGAAAGATGAGTGTTCTGAGCGGAAATGTTTCCTGAGATAGTATAATCTGCCTGAGATAATGGTTTTCCTGTTCGTGTATTATTTCCCGTGATAATTCAATTTGGTTAGATATTGGTTTTGTGATTATTTTGATATCTGCGGAAATGAGGAATTTTCAAAACCGCTGTAAGGCACAAGGCGCATATCGATTATTTTCATTTTTCATCGAAAAATTATCACTTCCGCTATGCTAAAATTCATCGTGGAGCAAAACAAATTATATATTCGTCAAGGAGAGTCCAAATTTGACAACTTCCGGTTCCAACTTCCGGTCGTCGGATTTCGATGAAACCGGTATCAGTGGATTGGTCTCAATGTCAAGAAACATAATTAAGCAATTTCCGATGTCTAAAAGGCCTCACAGGCTATCTCCGTTATTTGGGACCCTACAGACGGCTGCGTGTACTCATTTTAAACAACTTTTTCTATACTTTGAGAATATCATATTACCAAAAGACATTACTCACCAAAAATCCAGAAAATAGTGGGGAACATACACATTTTTCGAAAAAGCCAAATTCTTTTCGTTGTAAGTCATCCCTTATACAAATGTGAAACAATTTGACTCTTCGGTTTAGTTGAGCTCAAGACTTGATACAGATCATGTGTGAAACTGCTCGTACTAGTGATGAACTTGTTAAATTTTGTCAAAATAATCTTTCGGAACTTGAGAAAAATTCGGAAGAATCCACAAATGAACTTGTCAAAATAATTAACAAAAATTTGAGAAAAGTTAATAAAACAATTCGAAAAGGAAAAGTCAATCATGGTATTCAAGTGAAACTTCAATGTAATGCAGGTCACCTGAAAACTTTTCGAAATCAATTGAAAAGATCTGGCAATTTACACACTGTGGGTGGAGCATTAACGGAGAAGACATCTCACCGAGTCAAATGGGAGGAAGTAACATCAATATTCAATGGACGTATTCGTACAGCTGTGATTATAAATTTTGAACACAAAGACATCATTCCATTCTTCGAGGACGCTTTCTCCCTTTTCAAGAACAGAATTAGCAGACTCTTGAGACAAATGCCTGCAATGAAAGTCAACACTACCTTCTGCGGAGAATTCATCAAGAATAATGTTACTGCTCAAATCAAGGAGTTCAAATATTTCCATTCAAAAAATGTTATCATTGATTTGGGAACTGATCTGAAGGAATGGTTTCTCGAACATGTTGTTGATGTTATTTCGAACAAACTCTCAGAATTTCAAGAGAGAGATAGTGGTTGGGCCTTACACAAGATTGTAAGTTTGGAAGTAAAAATCAATAAATTTGAAATGGGAAATGGTATGTGAAAATAAAACGAAAACAGTAAATTGATGTTTTATTGTATAATAAGTTCATTTTTCTGTGCAAGTGTAAGTGCAGTATTATCATTGTGTAGAGTTTGATCAACAATTTTCACAATATATTCATTCGGTATTTGATCCTCTTCTTTTCGCACTCGAATCTTGTTACCAAAGGTATTGAATAAATGTTCTTTTTGCAAATGGTGTTTAATAGCGTTACTGAAATCGATAGGGTGCGAGACGTTTGCCCATTTCTTCAATGGAACCATACCTCTTCTTTTAAGACGTTTCTCAGCATCATGCCAACCATCTTCCTGACGTCTCATCAGATACCATTCTTTCTCATGCTCTACCTCATATAAACCGAGACTCCTACGCTTTCTCACATTAATCGGAAGAGGAGTCAATCTTGGTGCAATTGATTCCACCAAAATTGAAATGTTCTCTTCAATTTGTGTGTTGAGCTTCCGCCGACTAGCTTCCGCTCTTTGTCGCTCTAATTCAGCTGCTTTTCTTTCGTTCTGCTCTTCCGCAAATCTCTGAGAAGCTAATTTTCTATCTATCTCAGATTTTTGGGCTTCCACCGATAAAATTTCCTTCAAGTCGTTGACAGATTTTAGGAGTTGAGAATTTTGCGTACTTAAAAATTCTGCTCGATGCTTTTCAAAGTACTTCTCGTACTCGCAATACTTGATAACAATGAATTTCATCAGTGAAAATAGTTCACGTAATTCGATGGCTTTCGGTGATCGCATCTGCATAAGAAGCCCTTCGAAATCTATGGCATCCAAAATATAATAACTTTTTTGAGGATTCAACTCGTCGTAAACTGTTCTGTATTCAACATGTTCATTTTTCCTCAATAATCGTGTCACATGCCACTTTTTCTGGGAATATGTTCCGGTATAGCCAAGCCAATCCAGCAAATCTTCCGTCAATTTCACATGCTTGGTCACATTGATATTCCAAAAAAATGCATTCCGTTGATCATGTTCGATATCGATGTTGAATTTTTGGCAAATATCTTTTAATTCAACCTTCACTAGACTTTGAGACAATTGTTTCACATCAAAATCACGAATTACTTTCATGAGAGAAGACATTGTTGAGCGCTCGACTGCGAAGCAATAACTGAATATTATTATCGCAAGTATTTGACATAAAAGTTTTCAAATTTGCACATGCGCGACGCTATCAGTCTACTAGCATCTCACTTGCGCGAGGCGTCGAGTTGTGTCTCACATGCGCGAGGCTATCAGTCTACTAGCATCTCACTTGTGCGAGGCGTCGAGTTGTGTCTCACATGCGCGAGGCTATCAGTCTACTAGCATCTCACTTGTGCGAGGCGTCGAGTTGTGTCTCACATGCGCGAGGCTATCAGTCTACTAGCATCTCACTTGTGCGAGGCGTCGAGTTGTGTCTCACATGCGCGAGGCTATCAGTCTACTAGCATCTCACTTGTGCGAGGCGTCGAGTTGTGTCTCACATGCGCGAGGCTGGCTTCAGTCGAACTTCCTCTCACATGTGCTAGGCTGTCACCCGTCGAACCTCCTCTCACATGCGCGAGGCGTTGAGTTGTTTCTCATGATACAAAAATTCTCAAAAAAGATGCTATAGATGTTCTACATATTGGACAACTTTCACATGTTATCGAACAATCAACACAACAAGCTAAGTGTTTACAAGGCATGAACACTACATTCATTTCATTTTCCAAACAAATTTTACAAGTATTCTTGTGATCTATGTTTGTGTCATTTTTAAGTTCAAAATTTGGATTTTTTAGTTTCCAAAATTCACATTTATCATGATAAATTTCATGCTGAGTCCAAACTTCATCTTCAGGCATCCACTCTTTCACCTCGAGTCCGCAGTAAAAACACTTGACTCGATCACTTCTGCCGGTATAGAAGAATCCTGCCTCAGCTAGGTCATGTGGTTTTTGTTGAAGAGCGACCGGCCAATCGTCGAATGTCTTCAATCGGGCATCAAAATTAACCTTATCTTTATACACGGGGCGTCTTTTTCGTCTGACATACTCCCCCTCCTCATCGAAAAATGTGCAATCAGGTTGCCATCTGAAATGATCCATCAGAGGGTCATCTCCAACCTCCCATCTAAATCCTTCAATGTGACATTTTGGGCACACAACTACATCATCTCTACCAGTATAAATGAATCCAGCATCAGCAAGTTTATCTTTCGGGAATTCAGACTTCCAATCACGAAAAGTTTCAAGTCTATCGACATAGGTGTTGAAATTCACTTGCATTCTAGCTTCCACCTCCATACTGTTTGAAGTACACAACTGAAATGAAACGCAAGATGTCCTCTAATATATTTATTCAAATTTTTTCCTATCAAAATCAATTGAAACTTTATCTCTAATAAAATACATACATTCACGCATACAATAGCTTTCACAACTAGTACATAAATCACATAAGGCATATATAATACTTTCTGAATCTGAAGTACATTGTTTGGAAATTTTGGCAGCTGTTTGCAAAAAATTATGGTAATATTCGGAGAATTTCATTTTTGACAACATACTGAATTTTTTGGTAATCAGAGAGTCTAATTGCAAAATTTCATATACGTCACTCTCCAACAAATGAAACATTTCAATGTCTTTGGATATAACACATAACTTCATATCTTCACTGCACTTCAAAGTAATGTGGATGGAGTCACCGCAATCTAGGGTCATGGTCGCAGCAGGCGATAATTTGCTCAGCAAACCGATGAATACGCCCCATTCGTAGATATTGAAGGACATTTGACAATCAGCGTTCAGCGAATACACCATCTTGACAGCTGGTTCGAAGCCTCGTGCAGGACTAAGGCCACAATGCAAGTTGAATAAATTTGCACCAAAGTTGAACACTGAGTTGAGTATATAGAAACGTTCACATTTGATGGCTTCTTGGTAAATTCGGCAGACACGTTCCAATTCGCCATCGTAGTCAAAGTGGTCGGACGCGTAATCAGAAGTTGGTGACTCACTACGCTCTTCAGACATGATTGCTGGAGACTGATCATAATTCATCAAATCAAAATGAATTTATACCATCGAGTGCACATCCGGCTATTGGTTTGAAAGGCCCTCATGTAACTGAATATTTGTGCTTGTTTTTTACAAACGATTTGACGCATCAATCCAACTGTTATGTGATTTGTCCAAACCCAACCATTTCACATAGACCTTATTTCCCTTCTTCCTAAGGACTTTTTCCACCAAATACACATCGGGATTTTTTGATTTTTGTAATTCCTCTTCGTAAAAAGCACCACTGATTGGACGCCCCTCCAGATCTTCCAACAAGTAGGTAATGGGGTTGGTAATTTTGACCTTTGCTACGCGGAATATCTCACACGTCCAATTGGGCATATAACCTTTCTCGAAAATATGTTTGGCCTTGGAAATTCGAACCATATCACCGACTTGGAATTTTTTTCGTCCAGTAGCAATTTTGATGAAATTATAGGCAGTATTGAGAACGTGCTTTTCATTGTCTTTCGTAACATCTGAGGGTTTCATGTTGATGGTGCGATGTTTGCGATTGTTGTAATTTTCCACGAGTTGAGGTAGAATATCCAGCCATTTGTAGGAGCCATTCAAACTGAAGTGTTTGAAGAGTTTCTCTTTCAAAGTTCGAATCACACGTTCGGCAATAGCTGCTTTTTTCACAGTATAAGTACTATAATGATTGATGTTGTGTTTCTTCATTAAATTTTGGAACGTTGAATTGTAGAACTCTTTGCCCAAATCTGACTGTAGATTTTTGGGACATCGACCCCCACTCCTTTTAAAAATTTCGGTCATTGCATTGGCGACGTCTGCAGCCGTTTTACTTTTGATCGGCTCAGCCCACAGGTATTTGGAAAAGGTATCGATGACAACCAAAATGTACTTGTAGTTTCGATTGACTTTGGTGTAATTTTGAAGATCAGCAAGGTCCATTTGCCACAAGTCATCCAACCCCTTAATTATAGTTCGGCGCCGTGGAAAGTTTTTGCGAGCTGGCCGATGTAACTCATTCACCAACTGAATTTTCTCCTTTGAATGTCCTTCCATTCCGATGGTAGATGCTATACTGAAATTATGCATCCACTACCACCGTATTCTGCCACCGGTTGATTTCCTTGATGGTGGCTTTCATCTCAAGTATATCTGAACTAATTTTGGTAATTTCATTTTTGAATTGAAGTAGCGCTGCTTCAAGTTTTGTATATGTCTCATTATGATTTCGTTGAAAACTCTTCAGTTCACCAGTCAAGGTAGTTGTATCTTTTTTCATCGAAATGATATCCTTGTCATGTTCAGCCAATAGAGCCTGAATCAACTTCACACCTTTATCAAATTTTTGCTCGAAAGTATTCACCCGATTAATTGAGGTGTTTGTCTCCTTTTCCAGCATGCTTATATCATTTGTGTGTCGTCCCACTACAGCTTGAATATTTTTTATGTTCGCAACCAAATCTTGTTGAAGGCTATCCATTCTATCTGTAATTCTTTTTTTGTGTTGAACGAGTCGTCCATCGGTATGCTCAATTTTTTTCTCAACAAGCTTCATGGCTCCTCGAAGGTTTTTACCTCTCACGTTGAGGTCATTCTCTATATATTGTTTTCGCCAAGCGCAGAGTGATGCGAGCGTTTCCCTTTCCTTAACTTCACTTTTGATTTGGTCAATCAAGGTATTCGTAGAGTTATCCACATATTGTTTATTGGCCACATCGTCAGCATCTGTTGGCATCTTCACATGGCTTATTTTCAAAAAATCTGCATCAATATTTCCATCGTGAGTATAATTGAGGGTTATACCTGAACAATCACAAGATCCTTGCGGCTCTTCATCAGATGCCGATTTGGCAGAGTAACCAAACTTGTTGATACTCATAATGAGACTGATGCAGTAGAGTCGAAACATTTGAATTTATTGAATAATGCCAGCCTCCTTCAATTCTTCAATAATTGCCACGATCTCATTATGTACAGATGTATTTCCAGCTTCCTTTGCTGCCATGAGTAATCGAAGTCTATCGACCAGCTCATTGACATCATCCCAATACACGTATTCAACTGGTTTTTCGTTGAATGTCAAACTATCGATTGGAATGCCACTACCAGTGGTGTGGTGTCGGAAGAGAGGTCTGATGATATGCTTGTATTTATTTTTGATAGTACCCTTCATACGTCCAAGACTATTCAGATGAGGTGTTGTCAACTCCAAAATCCTTTTATAATTTTCCAAATCTTCCTTCTCATATTTTTTGGGGTAATCATAAAATAGCAATTGATACAGACCTGGTGTTTCTTTGAAATTATATCCTTCTGTTATGATTTTTCCTTCGCGAAAATCAATTTCCTTTCCCCCTAGGAACCATTTTGAAGAAACAAAGTCGTATATAGGGCCGTAAACCATATCAATCTGCTCACTTTTACCCAAATATTCCATGATATATTCCCGTGACATTGTTGGATATTGTTCTAGATAATCATTCAATACATCCTCTGGAATCTTTTGATTTGATTCCAAACTATCGAATACCTCATCTTCATCCTCTTCTTCAGCATCCGCAGTAGCAACCTCTTCCAGCTGTAGAAATTTGGTGGGTTCTAAATGCTGCTGCGTTTCTTCCACTTTTTCAGGTTCTGTTTTGACATATTTCGATTTGAACGGTCTCAGTGGGGGTGGTTTCAATTTTCGTTTGGGTGCTGAGTGAGCAGCAATTTGTTTCAGCGGTTCAGTTATGGGTTGGAATAATTTTTGAATAGCTTCATCTTCTTCAGACTTGCCCAATTTCAGTGCCAAGTATTTCCTTCGCACTCCTTTTGCTAACTGATTTATTTTTGATTTACGTTCAGCATCAGCAATTTGATCATCTATACTTGTCGATGGCATGATGCCTACTGAGGAATCACTTCAGCATCACACTCTTATAAATTTGTCAAATCCCATGCGATATCTGCCATTGTTCCTATCGAAATCCTTGACAATGACCATAGTGCCAAATTTTTCGTTCCAACATTTCGAGCACATTGTCTTGAATTCGTCGTAGGTGAAGTCAGGTGAGACATGTTCATCAAAAACGTGTTTCAAATTCATGTCATCCTGCTTGAATAATACAATTACATTACAGTTGTCTCTAATCAATTGTTTGGGTATTTTCGAATAGGTTTGGCAGAGGTAGGCAGCATCGATTGACTTATGCCGACACATTGCATAATATTCTCGAATTTTATTTTGTTTATCGCAAGCCACATCGTCGAAAATGAAGATGGAATTTTCTCGAGCTTCAGCCGGGTCGATTATTTCATCGTTATCTTTGAAGGGGAAGTAACCCATACCTTTCACCTTTGCCAACACATCTTGAAGTAGCTGATATTTGGGCTGGTACAATGATTTCGAGTAGACGTAGACATTTTTAAATTTAGCGCCATTCGGATTGAATAACAAACTCAGCATGGCATTGGTCTTGCCACACCCACTCGGACCGCAAAATATAGCTCGGAAAGAATCGGGTAATAGTACACCATGTTTGCTATTTTTCGACACTTTCACAAAATCCAAGTTTTCAATAGGAAGTGCACATTTTTGCTGGGTAACCTTCATGGCGGCTCACATTAAACTGTGGAAAAAGCATCTAACGCTTCGTTAAATGCGACTGACGGTTCGTTAAATGCGACTAACGCTTCGTTAAACGCTTCGTTAACTGCGACTAACGCTTCGTTAAATGCAACTAACGCTTCGTTAAACGCATCGTTAACTGCGATTAACGCTTCGTTAAATGCGACTGACGCTTCGTTAAATGCGACTAACGCTTCGTTGAACGCGACTAATGCTTTCAGATTCAACCATCCTCTTGTACTGAATCCCTTTATACACAATTACTCTGAGCACATTTGTCAGTATAATGCTAACCTTCGAACGGCAAGGTGGTGGTATTGTGAACACTCTAATCAATAAACTTCCTTTCGAATTACACTTGCCTGGATATCAATACTGTGGACCTGGAACACAACTGCAGAAGAGGTTAGCTCTTGGTCAAAAGGGCATTAACAGTCTCGACTCAGCCTGCCGCCGACACGATATAGCCTACTCTCAAAACAAATCTTTGGAAGATCGTCATAAGGCTGATTTGGAGTTGGAGGATAGTGCGTGGGAGCGATTCAAGTCGAAAGACGCTAGTTTGGGAGAGAAAGCAGCCTCTTGGTTCGTAACTACTGCCATGAAGACCAAACGCAAACTCGGTATGGGTGTGAAGAAGACATCATTCAAAAGGGCCATCGTTCAGAAAATTAAAAAATCTCTCAAATCTCTCAATTCGGGTGATATCCACAAGTCATCGCTGGCTGCTCTACGTGTTGCTAGACGTTTGGTCAAACAAGAAGGAGGTCGCAAAAAAATTCGAGTACCTCGTATAATACCTATTGAAGAAAAAAGTGGTGGTATTCTACCTTTGATACCAATTTTTGCTGCCCTTAGTGCCCTAGGTGGTTTGGCTGGTGGTGCTGCAGGAGTTGCCAAAACTGTGATTGATGCCAAGAACGCAAAGAAAAAACTTGAAGAAGATCAACGGCACAACAAAGCAATGGAAGAGATAGGAAAACAGGGGTCAGGATTATTTTTGAGGAAAAGTCGTCGCGGCTATGGAATTTTCCTTCGAAAACAAAAAAACTCCCGTTGAAGCTACCCAATAGAGCCCTTTTCGATGTGGAGTTGAAGCGATATGCAAAACAATTGAAAATTCCTCATTTCAAGGGAGTCTTCATGCGTGATCAACTCGCACACTCCACACCAGCAGCCAAAGAATGTGCCATCGTTAATTTGGATCTGCAAAAGAACAAAGGAACTCATTGGGTAGCTTACTGCAAACATGGCAATAAGGTGGAATATTTCGACAGTTTCGGTCATTTGAAACCACCTGTGGAATTGGTGAAATATCTGGGCAATGTCAAAATTTCATACAACAATGATCGCTATCAAAATTTCAATGAGACAAATTGTGGGCATTTGTGCTTGGAATTCCTCTATAAAACTAGTGTGTAGCACTGGTTGAGGTTCAGTCATGTCTCTGATTGTCACGCTGACAAGTCATACTTCCACGGCTAGCAGTGACTTCACCAACCCGATTCCCTTGGACCCTGACGCTGAATACGGTTTGGCTTTGATTGGTTTCCATTCGTACAACAGCATCCCAAACATAGAGGAGGGTAATAGAAAGTTCTACTATTTCAAGAACGCTGATAAGACCAAGAGAGAAATCATCAATATTCCCATTGGTTCCTACGAAATCACTAACATTGCCAAATTCCTAACGAAATTCATAGAAAAACCCCAGGATATCAAAAGGAAGAAAACTGACGAACAGGAAGAAGATATAACTGATAAAGTATTTTCTCTGAAAGCCAATCTCAATACTCTAGAGTGTGAAATATACAGCAAAGTACATACCATTGATTTCCGACCTGCGGACTGCATTGGAAAATTACTGGGATTTTCAGAGAGATTGCTGGAACCTGGTCAAGTTCACAAGTCTGATCTACCAGTGAAAATTGTTAAAGTTCGAACAATTCACCTGGATTGTAATATAACTGCAGGTGCATATTTCAACGGACGACCTTCACATACCATCTACGAATTTGCACCCAGAGACGATCCCGGTTTTGCCATCGACGAAGTTCCACTGAATTTGATCTATCTACCTGTGTCGAGCAAAGGTGAAATAAACAATATCACAGTACACATTCTCGATCAAGATTTCGCTCCGGTGGATTTCAGAGGTGAACTTAATGTCATAAGATTGGTCCTGAAGAAACTTTGAGATGGGTTTGGTTTTTGATGATATATTCAATCACAACACATCCACACCATCAGTAGTGAAGAAGCCCTCCAACAGGTCGGTCAAACTTTCTGCTACAAATCAGCGATTTCTGCAATCATTGGGCTACAATGTTGTCTCGACACGTGTTCGACATCTACCGCCGACCTCAATTCGATGAATCCATCCAACGTTTGGAAACTAGAACTCATTACCCATATGTGAAATCCTTCGAGAATAATGATATTGTTGAAATTTCCATTCAACAAAGTGAAACATGGCTACTCATGTACGATGCTGTGATAAGTATCAGAGGAACAATGAAAAAAACTGCTGGAGATGGAACTGTTAATTTTGTCAATAATGCACCAGCTTTCTTTTTCGACTCTATCTCATACGAACTCAATGGTAAAGAATTGGATACAGTTCGTAATCCTGGAATAGTGAGTACACTCAGAGGATACTTGTGTTATAGTGCAGACGATACCAGCCACATGTGTACATCTGGATGGAATTATCCCAATGGATCTCTACGAAATGATGTATGGATTTTTCACCTTTCACATTCCACTGAAACACCTTTTGGGCATTTTCAATGATTATACTTCCGCTACATGCGGTAAACAGTCTCTACGTTTGGTTCGTGCACGCAACGATAACAACAGCATATTCATCAAAGATGCTGCCAATGCACCTGGAAAGACTACTGCCCAATTGAAAATCGATGGCATCGAATTGAAAGTGAAACACATTTTCCCTAATGATGAAATTCGTTTGAGTCTATTGCAATCCATCAAAGCTGATACACCTATAATGATACCCTTTCGAAAATGGGAACTTCACGAACTACCAGCATTGACTGAGGGATCAACGAAAGAAATTTGGGCTGTCAAAACTGCTTCTGCCATGGAGAGCCCTCGATATATCATCACAGTATTCCAAACAGGCCGTGTGGACAACTTGCATAAAGATCCCACATACTTTGATAATATTGATATAATGGACATCAGATTGACATTGAACAGTGACATCTACCCGCACGAGCGAATGAGATTGGATTTTGAAAAAAGCGATTTCGTTGAGGCACATCGCACCTACACAGACTTCTACTCCAGCTACATGAACACTCCGAGAAAACAACCATTACTCGATTACATAACATTCAAAAATCGAGCCATTTTCGTGATAGATGTTTCCAAAAGGGCGGAATTCATGAAGTCGAGCACCGTGGTAGATGACCAATGCCGCTTTACCCTCATAAGGCCTTTTTGGCTCAGCTGAGGGAGTGTTGGGGTGGGGGTGCGGGGCAGCGTTGCAGAGTGGACGCCATTGTGGCATCGTGGGCTGGGGGCGCGGCCGGGGCACGACGTGGGCCGGGGCACGACCTACGTGGGCCGGGGCGCGACCTACGTGGGCCGTACCTCGCTGCAATTGGAGGCTGGCTGTGGTTGTAGGCTGGCTGTGGTCGAGGGCTCTGTGTAATGGCTGCTGGGAGCCAGTTATTGGTTGAGAGCTCTGAAAATGGCGTCTCTGCTGTCATTGGTTGAAGGCGTCTGATGACAATGTTCATCAACTTTAAAAACAACTCGCTTCGAGTGATTCAAGGCAACGAAACCGCTGACGCAAATGTCGACCACAGGAAATTTGAAAATTGTGATATGTGGAAACCTCTGTGACCACTATGAAAGGAAGTTTGCAAATTGATAATGATATCTGTTAACCGCCTTGACCACTTCGACAGGAAGTTCGAAAATTGATAATGATATCTATTAACCTCTGCGACCGTTGTGACAGGAAGTTCAATTATTGTTATCAACTTGTCCAGTCTGAGGTTGGCTGCTGGTCGTCATTACTGATAACAAAATGTGGTCACAATGGCCCCGAACGATATGAAATCAATTTTGGGGACCCTAAGTGTAAAAAATTGCCGCTGGAGTCGAACCGAGGGTCTTTAGATTTTCAGTCTAACGCTCTTGCCACTGAGCTATTTCGGCTATGTAAATGAAACAAGTATATAAACAAATATTTTATTTAGAAAACAGTCACATTGGGAAAGCCAAAATCATGCGAATCTTGTATCAAATATGGTTTTTCGATGCATTTCATCCAAAATTGGTTCAATCGATCGGGATAATTGTGTAATACGTCTCTGAAAACGCATTCGGTCGATCGGAAAATTCTCCCAAAATTTGCTTCTTGATTGTCTGTATGCAAATTGCCAAACATACAAGTAGTGCACTTGATTATCCTCGCTGAACCTCACCCTCTTCATATTGCGGCACTTTGAACTTCAATAGATATTTGAGCAAAAATTTGAAAATTTGCATCAACGATACACTTGTAATAAAGTATAGTAGTCCTGCAATCGTTTTTATATCAGATTCGAGACACAGCTTGGCAGGTTGTTGTTCAATTTTCTTCCAATCAGGTAAGTCTCCAAAACTGCGGTCTTCAAAAACAAGTCTCAGCTTGTAAGAATTGGAATGGGCAGGTATTTCGGCACTCAAAACATGCAGATGACCTTCATTCAGTGCAGTCGGAATCATTGGCATCCAATTTGAAGGCCACGTTTCGTTTCTATATCCACTCGCATTTTCAAAAGTAACAAACACTTTGGTCACTTTATCCGGCGGATTGATGTACAGAATATTGGAAAAGACTGCAGACAAGATTATATAATTTGATCTTAACACTGCCATTGCATACAAACAACTGAGGACCCAATCAACCCACTCATACATTTAAACAACTATATGACTCAAATATTTATTTGGAAATAGTTACAGGTGTTATTCTACGTGTAGGTTTTCTATTGAATTTACATCTATTTAAATTGAAAAATACATCGTTCCAAACTGCTGCCAACGGTGATCTGAGCTTCTTGAATTGTTCCACTGAAGATGAAATTTCAGGATCGACTACCATACCATTTGCTGCGTTATCCACTTCCATATTTTGAAACAGTGTATCAGACTACAGCGCACTTTTTGACCTCTATGATTCATACACAGAGGTTTCTCAAAGGAAAAAACTGGTGGCTGAGTGGTTGTAGCTTGCTCAGTATGAAATTTTTCCAAATTAACAATGTGTGGTGGTTGTGATGTGTATTGGGCAAAGTAATTTTGGAGAATGTCGAATTTTTGATGCCCCTTCACGTATATCACATCAGCATCATCCAACGTTTGCCAAATAATATTCAAATCACAGTAGTCGACGAAACCATCGGAATATCGCAAGCCGTGCACGTTCTGCTCAACATATCTCACTTGACGTTTCTCTCCAGCAGAAAGTGAACTATATGGCTTCGGAGGCTTCAGCAAAAAATGATTCGTCTGTGCGCCATCGGTTATGGAAATTTCTTTGGGGTAAAACACACCACTCAAATCAAAACCTTGAATGTCTACTGCTACAACCTTCATCTTCAGAGTCTTTCATACAACTGATCGTAACCTCTCAGATCTCTTCAAGATAAATGTCTAACTATCTCACTCAATGGTAAATTTTCTATAACACAATCGTGAATGATGATACAGTAGGCGCGTGTGTTAGCTGGGAACCCTTTTTTAGCTTCAATATCGAGCTTCACATCCACGGTGCTCGACTTCATGAATTCCGCCCTTTTGGAAACATCTATCACGAAAATGGCTCGATTTTTGAATGTTATGTAATCGAGTAATGGTTGTTTTCTCGGAGTGTTCATGTAGCTGGAGTAGAAGTCTGTGTAGGTGCGATGTGCCTCAACGAAATCGCTTTTTTCAAAATCCAATCTCATTCGCTCGTGCGGGTAGATGTCACTGTTCAATGTCAATCTGATGTCCATTATATCAATATTATCAAAGTATGTGGGATCTTTATGCAAGTTGTCCACACGGCCTGTTTGGAATACTGTGATGATATATCGAGGGCTCTCCATGGCAGAAGCAGTTTTGACAGCCCAAATTTCTTTCGTTGATCCCTCAGTCAATGCTGGTAGTTCGTGAAGTTCCCATTTTCGAAAGGGTATCATTATAGGTGTATCAGCTTTGATGGATTGCAATAGACTCAAACGAATTTCATCATTAGGGAAAATGTGTTTCACTTTCAATTCGATGCCATCGATTTTCAATTGGGCAGTAGTCTTTCCAGGTGCATTGGCAGCATCTTTGATGAATATGCTGTTGTTATCGTTGCGTGCACGAACCAAACGTAGAGACTGTTTACCGCATGTAGCGGAAGTATAATCATTGAAAATGCCCAAAAGGTGTTTCAGTGGAATGTGAAAGGTGAAAAATCCATCATCATTTCGTAGAGATCCATTGGGATAATTCCATCCAGATGTACACATGTGGCTGGTATCGTCTGCACTATAACACAAGTATCCTCTGAGTGTACTCACTATTCCAGGATTACGAACTGTATCCAATTCTTTACCATTGAGTTCGTATGAGATAGAGTCGAAAAAGAAAGCTGGTGCATTATTGACAAAATTAACAGTTCCATCTCCAGCAGTTTTTTTCATTGTTCCTCTGATACTTATCACAGCATCGTACATGAGTAGCCATGTTTCACTTTGTTGAATGGAAATTTCAACAATATCATTATTCTCGAAGGATTTCACATATGGGTAATGAGTTCTAGTTTCCAAACGTTGGATGGATTCATCGAATTGAGGTCGGCGGTAGATGTCGAACACGTGTCGAGACAACATTGTAGCCCAATGATTGCAGAAATCGCTGATTTGTAGCAGAAAGTTTGACCGACCTGTTGGAGGGCTTCTTCACTACTGATGGTGTGGATGTGTTGTGATTGAATATATCATCAAAAACCAAACCCATCTCAAAGTTTCTTCAGGACCAATCTTATGACATTAAGTTCACCTCTGAAATCCACCGGAGCGAAATCTTGATCGAGAATGTGTACTGTGATATTGTTTATTTCACCTTTGCTCGACACAGGTAGATAGATCAAATTCAGTGGAACTTCGTCGATGGCAAAACCGGGATCGTCTCTGGGTGCAAATTCGTAGATGGTATGTGAAGGTCGTCCGTTGAAATATGCACCTGCAGTTATATTACAATCCAGGTGAATTGTTCGAACTTTAACAATTTTCACTGGTAGATCAGACTTGTGAACTTGACCAGGTTCCAGCAATCTCTCTGAAAATCCCAGTAATTTTCCAATGCAGTCCGCAGGTCGGAAATCAATGGTATGTACTTTGCTGTATATTTCACACTCTAGAGTATTGAGATTGGCTTTCAGAGAAAATACTTTATCAGTTATATCTTCTTCCTGTTCGTCGGTTTTCTTCCTTTTGATATCCTGGGGTTTTTCTATGAATTTCGTTAGGAATTTGGCAATGTTAGTGATTTCGTAGGAACCAATGGGAATATTGATGATTTCTCTCTTGGTCTTATCAGCGTTCTTGAAATAGTAGAACTTTCTATTACCCTCCTCTATGTTTGGGATGCTGTTGTACGAATGGAAACCAATCAAAGCCAAACCGTATTCAGCGTCAGGGTCCAAGGGAATCGGGTTGGTGAAGTCACTGCTAGCCGTGGAAGTATGACTTGTCAGCGTGACAATCAGAGACATGACTGAACCTCAACCAGTGCTACACACTAGTTTTATAGAGGAATTCCAAGCACAAATGCCCACAATTTGTCTCATTGAAATTTTGATAGCGATCATTGTTGTATGAAATTTTGACATTGCCCAGATATTTCACCAATTCCACAGGTGGTTTCAAATGACCGAAACTGTCGAAATATTCCACCTTATTGCCATGTTTGCAGTAAGCTACCCAATGAGTTCCTTTGTTCTTTTGCAGATCCAAATTAACGATGGCACATTCTTTGGCTGCTGGTGTGGAGTGTGCGAGTTGATCACGCATGAAGACTCCCTTGAAATGAGGAATTTTCAATTGTTTTGCATATCGCTTCAACTCCACATCGAAAAGGGCTCTATTGGGTAGCTTCAACGGGAGTTTTTTTGTTTTCGAAGGAAAATTCCATAGCCGCGACGACTTTTCCTCAAAAATAATCCTGACCCCTGTTTTCCTATCTCTTCCATTGCTTTGTTGTGCCGTTGATCTTCTTCAAGTTTTTTCTTTGCGTTCTTGGCATCAATCACAGTTTTGGCAACTCCTGCAGCACCACCAGCCAAACCACCTAGGGCACTAAGGGCAGCAAAAATTGGTATCAAAGGTAGAATACCACCACTTTTTTCTTCAATAGGTATTATACGAGGTACTCGAATTTTTTTGCGACCTCCTTCTTGTTTGACCAAACGTCTAGCAACACGTAGAGCAGCCAGCGATGACTTGTGGATATCACCCGAATTGAGAGATTTGAGAGATTTTTTAATTTTCTGAACGATGGCCCTTTTGAATGATGTCTTCTTCACACCCATACCGAGTTTGCGTTTGGTCTTCATGGCAGTAGTTACGAACCAAGAGGCTGCTTTCTCTCCCAAACTAGCGTCTTTCGACTTGAATCGCTCCCACGCACTATCCTCCAACTCCAAATCAGCCTTATGACGATCTTCCAAAGATTTGTTTTGAGAGTAGGCTATATCGTGTCGGCGGCAGGCTGAGTCGAGACTGTTAATGCCCTTTTGACCAAGAGCTAACCTCTTCTGCAGTTGTGTTCCAGGTCCACAGTATTGATATCCAGGCAAGTGTAATTCGAAAGGAAGTTTATTGATTAGAGTGTTCACAATACCACCACCTTGCCGTTCGAAGGTTAGCATTATACTGACAAATGTGCTCAGAGTAATTGTGTATAAAGGGATTCAGTACAAGAGGATGGTTGAATCTGAAAGCATTAGTCGCGTTCAACGAAGCGTTAGTCGCATTTAACGAAGCGTCAGTCGCATTTAACGAAGCGTTAATCGCAGTTAACGATGCGTTTAACGAAGCGTTAGTTGCATTTAACGAAGCGTTAGTCGCAGTTAACGAAGCGTTTAACGAAGCGTTAGTCGCATTTAACGAACCGTCAGTCGCATTTAACGAAGCGTTAGATGCTTTTTCCACAGTTTAATGTGAGCCGCCATGAAGGTTACCCAGCAAAAATGTGCACTTCCTATTGAAAACTTGGATTTTGTGAAAGTGTCGAAAAATAGCAAACATGGTGTACTATTACCCGATTCTTTCCGAGCTATATTTTGCGGTCCGAGTGGGTGTGGCAAGACCAATGCCATGCTGAGTTTGTTATTCAATCCGAATGGCGCTAAATTTAAAAATGTCTACGTCTACTCGAAATCATTGTACCAGCCCAAATATCAGCTACTTCAAGATGTGTTGGCAAAGGTGAAAGGTATGGGTTACTTCCCCTTCAAAGATAACGATGAAATAATCGACCCGGCTGAAGCTCGAGAAAATTCCATCTTCATTTTCGACGATGTGGCTTGCGATAAACAAAATAAAATTCGAGAATATTATGCAATGTGTCGGCATAAGTCAATCGATGCTGCCTACCTCTGCCAAACCTATTCGAAAATACCCAAACAATTGATTAGAGACAACTGTAATGTAATTGTATTATTCAAGCAGGATGACATGAATTTGAAACACGTTTTTGATGAACATGTCTCACCTGACTTCACCTACGACGAATTCAAGACAATGTGCTCGAAATGTTGGAACGAAAAATTTGGCACTATGGTCATTGTCAAGGATTTCGATAGGAACAATGGCAGATATCGCATGGGATTTGACAAATTTATAAGAGTGTGATGCTGAAGTGATTCCTCAGTAGGCATCATGCCATCGACAAGTATAGATGATCAAATTGCTGATGCTGAACGTAAATCAAAAATAAATCAGTTAGCAAAAGGAGTGCGAAGGAAATACTTGGCACTGAAATTGGGCAAGTCTGAAGAAGATGAAGCTATTCAAAAATTATTCCAACCCATAACTGAACCGCTGAAACAAATTGCTGCTCACTCAGCACCCAAACGAAAATTGAAACCACCCCCACTGAGACCGTTCAAATCGAAATATGTCAAAACAGAACCTGAAAAAGTGGAAGAAACGCAGCAGCATTTAGAACCCACCAAATTTCTACAGCTGGAAGAGGTTGCTACTGCGGATGCTGAAGAAGAGGATGAAGATGAGGTATTCGATAGTTTGGAATCAAATCAAAAGATTCCAGAGGATGTATTGAATGATTATCTAGAACAATATCCAACAATGTCACGGGAATATATCATGGAATATTTGGGTAAAAGTGAGCAGATTGATATGGTTTACGGCCCTATATACGACTTTGTTTCTTCAAAATGGTTCCTAGGGGGAAAGGAAATTGATTTTCGCGAAGGAAAAATCATAACAGAAGGATATAATTTCAAAGAAACACCAGGTCTGTATCAATTGCTATTTTATGATTACCCCAAAAAATATGAGAAGGAAGATTTGGAAAATTATAAAAGGATTTTGGAGTTGACAACACCTCATCTGAATAGTCTTGGACGTATGAAGGGTACTATCAAAAATAAATACAAGCATATCATCAGACCTCTCTTCCGACACCACACCACTGGTAGTGGCATTCCAATCGATAGTTTGACATTCAACGAAAAACCAGTTGAATACGTGTATTGGGATGATGTCAATGAGCTGGTCGATAGACTTCGATTACTCATGGCAGCAAAGGAAGCTGGAAATACATCTGTACATAATGAGATCGTGGCAATTATTGAAGAATTGAAGGAGGCTGGCATTATTCAATAAATTCAAATGTTTCGACTCTACTGCATCAGTCTCATTATGAGTATCAACAAGTTTGGTTACTCTGCCAAATCGGCATCTGATGAAGAGCCGCAAGGATCTTGTGATTGTTCAGGTATAACCCTCAATTATACTCACGATGGAAATATTGATGCAGATTTTTTGAAAATAAGCCATGTGAAGATGCCAACAGATGCTGACGATGTGGCCAATAAACAATATGTGGATAACTCTACGAATACCTTGATTGACCAAATCAAAAGTGAAGTTAAGGAAAGGGAAACGCTCGCATCACTCTGCGCTTGGCGAAAACAATATATAGAGAATGACCTCAACGTGAGAGGTAAAAACCTTCGAGGAGCCATGAAGCTTGTTGAGAAAAAAATTGAGCATACCGATGGACGACTCGTTCAACACAAAAAAAGAATTACAGATAGAATGGATAGCCTTCAACAAGATTTGGTTGCGAACATAAAAAATATTCAAGCTGTAGTGGGACGACACACAAATGATATAAGCATGCTGGAAAAGGAGACAAACACCTCAATTAATCGGGTGAATACTTTCGAGCAAAAATTTGATAAAGGTGTGAAGTTGATTCAGGCTCTATTGGCTGAACATGACAAGGATATCATTTCGATGAAAAAAGATACAACTACCTTGACTGGTGAACTGAAGAGTTTTCAACGAAATCATAATGAGACATATACAAAACTTGAAGCAGCGCTACTTCAATTCAAAAATGAAATTACCAAAATTAGTTCAGATATACTTGAGATGAAAGCCACCATCAAGGAAATCAACCGGTGGCAGAATACGGTGGTAGTGGATGCATAATTTCAGTATAGCATCTACCATCGGAATGGAAGGACATTCAAAGGAGAAAATTCAGTTGGTGAATGAGTTACATCGGCCAGCTCGCAAAAACTTTCCACGGCGCCGAACTATAATTAAGGGGTTGGATGACTTGTGGCAAATGGACCTTGCTGATCTTCAAAATTACACCAAAGTCAATCGAAACTACAAGTACATTTTGGTTGTCATCGATACCTTTTCCAAATACCTGTGGGCTGAGCCGATCAAAAGTAAAATGGCTGCAGACGTCGCCAATGCAATGACCGAAATTTTCAAAAGGAGTGGGGATCGATGTCCCAAAAATCTACAGTCAGATTTGGGCAAAGAGTTCTACAATTCAACGTTCCAAAATTTAATGAAGAAACACAACATCAATCATTATAGTACTTATACTGTGAAAAAAGCAGCTATTGCCGAACGTGTGATTCGAACTTTGAAAGAGAAACTCTTCAAACACTTTAGTTTGAATGGCTCCTACAAATGGCTGGATATTCTACCTCAACTCGTGGAAAATTACAACAATCGCAAACATCGCACCATCAACATGAAACCCTCAGATGTTACGAAAGACAATGAAAAGCACGTTCTCAATACTGCCTATAATTTCATCAAAATTGCTACTGGACGAAAAAAATTCCAAGTCGGTGATATGGTTCGAATTTCCAAGGCCAAACATATTTTCGAGAAAGGTTATATGCCCAATTGGACGTGTGAGATATTCCGCGTAGCAAAGGTCAAAATTACCAACCCCATTACCTACTTGTTGGAAGATCTGGAGGGGCGTCCAATCAGTGGTGCTTTTTACGAAGAGGAATTACAAAAATCAAAAAATCCCGATGTGTATTTGGTGGAAAAAGTCCTTAGGAAGAAGGGAAATAAGGTCTATGTGAAATGGTTGGGTTTGGACAAATCACATAACAGTTGGATTGATGCGTCAAATCGTTTGTAAAAAACAAGCACAAATATTCAGTTACATGAGGGCCTTTCAAACCAATAGCCGGATGTGCACTCGATGGTATAAATTCATTTTGATTTGATGAATTATGATCAGTCTCCAGCAATCATGTCTGAAGAGCGTAGTGAGTCACCAACTTCTGATTACGCGTCCGACCACTTTGACTACGATGGCGAATTGGAACGTGTCTGCCGAATTTACCAAGAAGCCATCAAATGTGAACGTTTCTATATACTCAACTCAGTGTTCAACTTTGGTGCAAATTTATTCAACTTGCATTGTGGCCTTAGTCCTGCACGAGGCTTCGAACCAGCTGTCAAGATGGTGTATTCGCTGAACGCTGATTGTCAAATGTCCTTCAATATCTACGAATGGGGCGTATTCATCGGTTTGCTGAGCAAATTATCGCCTGCTGCGACCATGACCCTAGATTGCGGTGACTCCATCCACATTACTTTGAAGTGTAGTGAAGATATGAAGTTATGTGTTATATCCAAAGACATTGAAATGTTTCATTTGTTGGAGAGTGACGTATATGAAATTTTGCAATTAGACTCTCTGATTACCAAAAAATTCAGTATGTTGTCAAAAATGAAATTCTCCGAATATTACCATAATTTTTTGCAAACAGCTGCCAAAATTTCCAAACAATGTACTTCAGATTCAGAAAGTATTATATATGCCTTATGTGATTTATGTACTAGTTGTGAAAGCTATTGTATGCGTGAATGTATGTATTTTATTAGAGATAAAGTTTCAATTGATTTTGATAGGAAAAAATTTGAATAAATATATTAGAGGACATCTTGCGTTTCATTTCAGTTGTGTACTTCAAACAGTATGGAGGTGGAAGCTAGAATGCAAGTGAATTTCAACACCTATGTCGATAGACTTGAAACTTTTCGTGATTGGAAGTCTGAATTCCCGAAAGATAAACTTGCTGATGCTGGATTCATTTATACTGGTAGAGATGATGTAGTTGTGTGCCCAAAATGTCACATTGAAGGATTCAGATGGGAGGTTGGAGATGACCCTCTGATGGATCATTTCAGATGGCAACCTGATTGCACATTTTTCGATGAGGAGGGAGAAATTTGTGGATTACTTCCAGAGTGTGCATAAGGCGAGTCCCGATTCTTCTGATAGCCACAGGGAAGCTACCAGACAGGCTAGGGAAATCCGAAACATGGCGCCGGCATCGATCTCTCTACCCGTTTTCGAGAGATTGATGACGGACCATGAAGAGGTTACTGAGGCTATTAGAAGAATGCCAAAGAACAAGTCACCGGGAATTGACCGGATTGCGGCGGATCTACTGCGCAACCTGCCAAAGAAGTGCACCGTCCAACTAGTGCACATAATCAACGCTGTGCTTAAGTGGCAGCATTACCCGAATTGTCTAAAACATGCCGAGGTTGTACCAATCCTAAAGGTTGGCAAGGAAAAGTCTTCTGTCACAAGCTACAGGCCCATCTCGTTGCTGAGTGCGGTCGCTAAGGTGGTGGACAAGGTGATTCTGAACAGGCTGGTTCGAGTCGAGGGAAGATTGAGGCTGATCCCCGAGGAGCAATTCGGCTTCCGTCGAGGCCGGAATACGGCGTCACAGGTAGTCCGGGTTGTTCACGGGGTGAAGCAATCATTCAACCAAGATGAGAACACAGTCATGGTTCTGCTCGTTATGGAAAAGGCTTTTGATAAAGTCTGTACTGAGGGATTAGTAGCCAAATTATGGAGGGCAAACATGCCATTACACATGGTGAAGCTCATAGGTAGCTACCTAGTTAACAGGACTATTCGGGTGCGAGTTAACGAAAGTATCTCACCAGCTCGTCCAGTCGAAGCAGGTGTTCCGCAGGGGTCCTCCCTATCCCCGCACTTGTATTCTTCATATACGCATGACTTTCCAATGTTCCAGAAAACGAATGTTGCCATATATGCAGATGACACTGCAATATATGCGCATTCCTTTTCTAGTGAGGTTGCGAACAAACAAGTTCAGACCCACTTGGATCGGTTGGTCGTGCCGTATCTGGAGAAAACAAGATCTGTCTAAATCCGCAAAAGACGGAGGCGATCAACTTTTCGAGGAAGTTCACAAACGTGAAAATCTTCGGAAAGTTGAGAGTCAGAGATAGACGGGTTGATACGCAGGAAAGCGTGATACCTGGGGGTAACCTTGGACAGGCGCCTGAACTTCCATAGGCACCTTAGCTTGGCAATCCCGAGGGCGGGAGCAGCGATAAAACGCAACTACCCCCTCATTGCACGGAATTCCAAGCTGAGTGTGGACAACAAGCTGTTGATATATAAGCATTTCATCAGGCCAGCTATGTTGTACGCCTGTCCAGTGTTCTGCAGTCTCAAGGAGACGCCACTGATGAGACTTGAAAGAATGCAGAACAAGGTACTTCGTATCATCACGAATAGTGATAGATACATTCCACTGGAGGAGCTGCGAGATATGACAGGATCGGAGACGGTCACAGATCACATTAGAAGGCTGTCTAACAAATTCTACAAGTTTTTACCCCCGAAAAGCCCTCTTACAAGGGGAATCACCGGCATCATGATGCATCATGGTCAGCGCCTGAAACATGGGCTGATCTATGAGGCTCTCGACATTTCTCATGAAGTGGATTAAACTCCTTCAATCTAGACATCCCCCACGGGGATAAGAATTGTCTCTAGTCGGTTTTTTCATGCTTTTCCCGACACATTCTATCGAGGCTCTAATAGCACGCTGATCAAAGCCATATTTGCTCAATTATTTTATTTTTCGGACACGCAACCTGCATATAAGCCTTTGGGCAGGAGATGCGGTTTCACCTCTGAAAGATTGAAGATAAGGCAAACATATAAAAGAGCACCGCACAACATCGCGGATGCAGATGCCTAACCGACCCCGTCGTGTCTTTGCTTCTGTACGAGGGTAGAAGCGGACCGTTCGTCACTCGCAAGGGTGGGGGATGGCCTGTGGATACACTTCCTGCTCCAGGTCCCGTTTTTAACGTGTCCTGTCCTGTGTAAATAGTGCGTGTGTGTGATGTCATATTGTATAAATTGAGAGACCGAATGAAAAAGGACTTGGCTTGTTCTAAATCAGATATTTCATTAGAGACACTCACTTCCGTCCTGGAGAAGACGCATTGCTTGCCGCGATTACCAACTAGTATTGTTTATTACAAGCGACAGCTGAATCTACACAATTTAGGTATACATTGTGGGAGTACTGAAAAAGGTTTTTTTTACATATGGCTTGAGAATGAAGCTGGTCGTGGCACACAGGAGGTAGGATCTTGTATACAAAAGTTTATAAGTGAGCATTTGAAACCAAATACTACTTAACTTATTGGTCAGATTCATGTGGTGGTCAGAATAGAAGCATCAAAATGATGCTGATGCTTCTCATTCTCCATAATCACAAATCACTGCAAAACATAAAACTTAGATTTTTACAACCCGGCCATACTCACCTTCCAAATGACTCAGAATTTGGTGAAGTTGAATGCGCCTTGAAGACACAGATTCGTCTATATACAGCAGAAGACTACATCAAGGTAATAGAAAACTGTCGTCGTAAAAACAAATTCAAAAAGATTTCCGTTCAGTGGCGCCCATGCAGGACCGCAGCACCAATAGAAAAACAGATGTAGACAAACGAAAAATATCCTGGATGCACACATTTGAAATTGAGATTCGTAAAAGTGATTCATTCAAACTTTATATGAAAAAAAAACTTGAGGAGGAATCAAAAATAATTGATATATCTTAAGGTGGAAAAGGTCAAAAATCAAACCCCAATTTTATTATGTTGGAGCTCCCCATACTTTACCCTGATGGTCGTGAACTATCAGTTGCAAAAGTGAACGATTTGAAAGAACTTATGAGACTGATTCCAGTCGATGCGAAACCTTTTTATACCTTTTTGAAGAATGTCCGGTCAGAAGATTTTGTTGAAGATACAGAAGGTTTTGGCAGAGCTGTCGATTTTGAAATCGAAGACAATTCGGAAGAAGAACAAGAAAACTAAGACTGACATTTTATTTATACGATTCTAAACGTATTTCACACCTACAAAATTGTTGTGACATTTTCATTTTGATATTAAGAATATTACTATACTACATTTAGCAACATAAATAAATGTGTTTTTTGCGATGCACTCGCCAATTTTCGTAATTTTTGTTGCACTAATTCATTCTTTATTTGTCCAAAAAGAAGGAAAATATAATATTTTCATGTTTTGTTACATGCCTCAGTATAAATTATCTGAAATTGTTAAAAACACTTTTCTAAAACTTGCTACGGTGTTGGTTGATATTGTATTGCTTAGCTTAGCTTATCAGCGTCCAATTGTGATGCATGGTCACATAGTAGTGCCGTCCGGGAAGGAATGCTACAATACGTCGAACAGATAGGTAGAGAAGAATGAAAAAAGATGCATAACTTTTTTAGAATATCGCGGATTCGTGAACCAAATTATCAAATTAGAGAGAAATAGTACTCATTCTGTTTCAGTAATTTTAGCAGGGGAATTGAATAAGGACGGAACCTGTAAAGGAATGACATATAACTTCAGAGGAGAAGAATGGAATAATGTAGTTGTAATAGCTAATGTACAGATAATGTTACGAGATTTATTCGCTACAGCCCGTTTGGAAACGAACGAAATTATTCTACAGAAACGTATTGTCAAGATCCAATTATAGGAGAAATCTGGGAATCACTGAACCATAATGAATGTCAACTTCTGAGATTACTATACGAAGTTCCAGCTACGATTGTCACCCGAAAACAAGGCGGCAATAACTTCGTGGTAATAGAGGACCGCGCAAAAATATTTGCCTTGCAAATAGCTACTAGCGAGCCGATATGCGATAAATTGATGTACACTACCGAACATCCCCGTATTTTAGCCTTGAAATACGATTCCAAATGGAAAGATCATGGAGCCAGTGGAGAAGCTGACATAGTAACGTATGTCAACTCAAAATTTTTATACGTGGAACAATCTTTCAAACGCAATTTAGATAAACTACATTCAGACTATTTACCGAAGATGTCTACTAAAACGGGAATTATTGAAAAATCATCTTGCAATGGCCCCATTTTCTCCTAATGCAGTCGCTCCCCTTCTTCAACAGAAATTGGGATTTATAGGGAAGATAAATGGAGAAGTATTATATGTCACGGCTTGTAGTGCCATAAATGTTGAAATAAGGAGAACGAATAAATGTTTCCTAGAACTTCCTGTAACAGCTTACAACAAATCTTATTTTATGACACCAATCACGAGAACACTGCAAGTTCATGCGCAAGAAACCGAATGTAATTCAATTATCCCGACAATAAGTTGATAGGTATGGATTCATTACCGTTGATCGCTCCACCACCAATACAACTGAAAGCTGATATGGAAGGACCTATCAAACTGCAAACCATACAAAAACTCGGCTCAGGAGGAATTTATCTAGATACGGAAATTACTAAAGCTCAAGAGTCATTGAAATTTGGACTAGAAAGGTCAGCGATACAAAACATTATAATTCGAAAAATTCTCGGAAAGGAAATTGGAAACCAAGGATTTTCCGCTATGAATTTATTCGACAAAGAAGAATTTGAAAAAATGGCTGATTCAACTATCAAGAAACTCTATGGATGTTTCTATTTATCGGTAATTTCACTAGTGGATTTCTGTAGTAGTATATTTTCGCTAGTATATATAAGGCAGTGCCCGAAGTTGAGCTCATTTTTAGAGCAGAGTGAACCGTGAAACTTTCAACTACAAAAAGATGGAAAGCCTCATGGAACTGTTAGCTAGCACGGTGCAGACGCCACTTGAGTAGGACTAGAAGGGTGCCCGTGCTTGTGGTGCATACACCCTTCATTGGCCCTGCAAACCCCCTTTTCCAGGACCAACCCGGAGGCACCAAACTATCCAGAACCGTGTTCGACGGCCGACCCCCAGAGTGAACTGCCGAGGAGAGTAATTATGGTTTATCCTCAACCCAACCAGCTCAAGTGTCAGTTTCAGTAGTGCCGAATCGCCCGGAGCCAGCCCTACCAGAGACGCCAACCCCGTAAAAGACATCGGGACGCCCCGGAATTCCCCGTCGAATTACCAGTCCCAATATTCAATCACTGGAGTGTGGTTGGTAGCCCGGTGTCTGGGAGACCCAGACGATTTGCAGTGAAAGACAACATGAAGTTAAGTTAAGGTATATAATCATTAAAAAAAAACTAACAAGTATTTACACTTACAACTATAACAATATGAATTGTTTTGGACATTCAAAGAATGTTTGAAGTAAGTTGAAATATAGAAAGAATGCAATAAATTCTCGTCACCAACCAAATAAGGTCGAGGACCAGAGCAGAATCACATCCCATTCATATGAAAATGGATTAATAGAATGTTAACAATCCCATTAAGAACCCGTGAAGGCACTTAACACCCACTAGACAGGCTGGTAGACAGCTATAAAAATGTATTAGGTTAACCGCCAGCGCCGACCCCATAATAGGTATAACAAATCTATCGCCACCTCAGTGAAATTTAGGTGAGGAGGTCGACGAGCAAAACAGAAATTGAATATTATACTGAAGTTGGCATTTTAATAAATTGATCTACTTGAAAAGTAGTTCAATTTTATTCTGGTAAGGGAGATGTACTGAACCTCCCAACATTCAGTTGATGAAAGGAACATTATTCAAAAAGATTCCGCTAATGTTATCTCAGATCAAAGTCAGAAAACAATATTCAAGTATAGTAACCCCAGTCACGAACTAAATTCAGTGACTCCTTTCAAGGACGAGAAGAATTTCAGAAACATTTCCAATACCTATATGATAAGAGTAGATTAAGATAAGAAATATGTAACGATAGTCACAACTATTAATAATATGACTAACCTGCAAACTTCACTCTGGAAACTCGAAACTGAAATGAACCATATCATCAATAATGACATCAATTCGCGGATTTCAAGAAGGGAAAATATTGTTATAAAAATAGAATCCAAGCATCACGAATCGACCTGACCATGAAATATCATGAAATAAAATGTATGATGCCGGCACTCTCTGTCTTCAAAGACATCGATAAATAATTAAAATTAATGAGCTTGTTTTCGCCGAATAGTGAAATTTGGGTCGCACGTGCAAACTTCCTTTGTTTAAACTAATCTACGTCAGGAGAGGAATCATATATAAACCCCGAGTCACCAGAGAGACATTGATTCCGATCGCGTGATTCCGATTGTTACATGCCAATTAAGTTCATTTCGAGATTGATTCGAGATTCTTTGAGTTCATTCGAGAATGATACATATTAGCTAACTGAATTTGTAAATCTCTAACTTAGTCAAAAATAGTAGAATAGTGGTTTCCGGAAGTAAAACTGATAGTTTTTATTGGTCATCTCATATATATGCCTGAATGTACCTTATGTGTTTCCTGTATTTAAATTGAAATATACAACTTTGCTATGTACCAATTGTTTCTATCCAAGAGAACACGTACCCATAAATCAAGATCTGTTCGCGCCGATCCATAAAGTTCAACTTCGGTTGAATTCCTATTTTTTCTTTTTTTTTTCGGGTTAGTGGAAACGTTACACACCTGCAATCTGACCTCTACAATTCAAATAGTTATATCACGAATTTAAACCCAAAAAAAATTTGGTGAGTGTCACATAAGTGAAGGTGCAACTCTTCCAGGGCTGGGTAAACTATTATTCACCTGTAAGTCACTTCTATTTTCAATTTGACTGCATGTTTACATTTGGAAGTCCCTTATCGTTCGATTAAATACATCACTTATCGTTGACTCACAAAACCGGACTCCTATCCCACGAAGTGTCGGCCCGTTTTGTGCAGGCATGAACGAATCCTGTCAATTATCAAACAATGATTTGTTCTCTAAACTCTTAGAGGCTATCAATAACGGGAATGAAAAAACGGAGCATGAGATAATTGAACACATAGGAGCGGAAAACAATAAGTTGATGAACGTTATAAAATTACAAAACGATCGAATTGTAGAATTGGAAAAAAAGTGCCCCATATACGAAAATAAATTTCGTATTCATGAACGAAAGGACAGGAGAACAAACATAATCATCTTCGGTCTTAATGTGGAAAAAAATCAAAACCTGGCTACTTCAACTGTTAATAAGCTGAATTCATTATTGGAATCAGATTTATGCATTAAAGATATATTTAATATATTCCTTATACGAATCGATGAAAAACAAGCCATAAAAGTCGAGTTTCTTTCGATATTGACCGAGAATACAATATTCCAGAATGCTCACAAACTGGAAGACACAAGGATTTCAATTATTCAGGATATGTGCTACCAGGATCGTATAGATAATATAATTTTGGTCAAACACATGAAGGAAGCCAAATCTAAGAACCTGTCAGCAAAAATAAGGAACAACAGACTGATCATTGATGGAGATATATGCACAGCTGAGGAACTGAGGAGAAGAGAAACAAATCATCAAGAATCAATAGATACAGAAACTGAAGATTTCAATTCATCGAAAAAGAGGGAAAGAAATTCAAGTGCTCCAACGACTCCTCCCACAGTGATTGATTTTTGTTCCAATCCACCTAACGAAAATGTATATGTCACGTTTGGCAATGAACTGAACCACATTCTAAAACCACAGAACAAAAAATCGAAAGTGACTCCAAGCAGCTTCGCCATCTCATACACAACAACCCGGTCCAACAGTGTAGCCTCGTCGAAATAGGATCTTAAGATTCACTCTTTTTCTCTGTCCAATTTTGTTATCATTAGTCTACTTTTTTCAATATTATTACTATTTTTCATTTTGATGTTTACCTTTTTTACATAATTATTATTCTTACGCGTAATCACTTAGTATTCTACCTCACTCAGTAATACAATGACTCATAATAGGGCTTTTTGTATGGGCAAATGAACGTCCGTTCCATCTTGGGCGGGTTCGATATTTTGAAAGATCACATTCTGGATAGTTCTTTTGAAATTTTTGCTGTTTCTGAAACATGGCTCAATTCAAATGTGAACTCTGATATGATACACATCCCAGGCTATAGATTTGAAAGGATTGACAGATGCGGTCGAGGGGGTGGTCTGGGTCTATTTTTGAAAAATAATCTCGTTTATAATGTTCTCGTTAGTGACATCACTAATAACTTGAAGCAACTATGGGTGATTGTAAAAATATTGGGAAATACATATACTGTGGGAGTACTGTATCGCCCTCCCAAATCTAGCATACCAGAATTTCTTTCTGAACTCGATAACAGCATGTCGCGTGTCTTGCCTACCTGTGATACTATTCTCATGGCAGCTGATATGAACATCAATTAACTGGTCAACAGTCAGTCCAGTAATTTATTTTCACAGTTTTCAGATACTTATAACTTGAAACAGCCTATTAATGAACCTACACGAGTGACTGACAACTCTCAAACTTTGATTGACATTATGGTTACATCTAACCACAGAAATCGGAACTATACAGAAGCGAAGGAAAGCCACATTCCGCGAACTCAGCCGCCATTCAATATGCATGATACTTGTCACTGTCAGTGCTGTCACTTTGATCAATCCTATTCATATTATTTAAATTTGCGTCCCTACCTAAGCACCAGGCAGTGGAATTTAGTTGTGTTGATTACATATTTTCTCAATAATTTTGAAATGGCATCGAAAGGTGGTACTGTATGTGCTTATCGTGGATGTACTTCCAGATATAACCAAGAAGGAATTAGTTTTTTTTTTCCAAAAGACCCAGTGAGGTATGTATCAAGTATGTATGAATAAAATGGCTTTGGTTATGAACCAAAGATTCTCGTGATAGTGACACTGAATGTTACTATGAAAGAGGAATAGTTATTTGCATCATTTCGAAATATGTGTTCAATAAGATTTAGGATTTGGTTATGTTTGTTATTTTGCGTATATATTTTCGAAGAATTTCTTGCTTGAGCAATTCATTCTTTCAGATCTGAGAAGTGGGCGAAAGCATGTAATAGAGGAGATTTGCTTGTAAAATATGTGGACACTCGTCATAGATGTTATCGACTTTGTGAAAAACATTTTGAGGAAAAATATATAACCAAAGGCGAAACATGAAAAACTCTCTTCGCTCAGGCTGTTCCAACAATATTTTCGCACACATTGAAACGTGGACATAAGGAATCTGCAGAAGCAAACAAGAAAAATTATTATTCTATCAGGTAGAGTATCAGTTCAGTTTTTTTTTTTTGAGATTACAAAATTACAATTTCAGTAAATCACAGTTTTATTCTTTCAGAATTTTCAGATATTGCCATTGCTTCTCCACTGAAAGAACCAACTTCCACTGAGTGCTCTTCTGCCATACAAGGTACAGTTACATTCCAAATATTCAATCAGTGTTAGTTACAAAAATTTCAATTGAAGGTCCAACTAGTACTCAGTACTCAGAAACTGCCGTTCTTTGGATGATCTGGTATTTAATTCCAAAATCTATTCACCACTGCTGTCTAACTCAATTTCAACACAGACCCCAGCTACTTTGAGCTCTGGATCTCCTCGAAAAGTAAAGTTGAGGAGGAAAATCAAGGCTTCGAGGAAGGCAAGAAAGGGAGCACCTCTAAAGAAATGGAAGTTATGCCTGGATGACTTTAACTACCTCTGTGATAGATTTCTGAACATGCCGTTGGCAGAGATAATCAAAGCTCAGGCAATATTGAAAAATAGAAAACCACGAGGTAGAAGGTATTCGGAGAGCTATAAGCAGTTTGCCTTAACTCTTTATTTCTTGGGTCCTCGGGCTTACAGCTCCATAGGTAAACTATTGTGTCTTTCGACTGAGAGAAGCTTACAAAAGATGACTGAAAACCTTGTTTGCCGGCCTGGATTGGATAATGAACCAATATTTTCAGCTCTTGAGGTGAAGGTTAAAACAATGCTGCCTCAAGACAAACATTGTACGCTTTGTATAGATGAAATGGCTTTGAAGTCTAAGTTGTTTTATCATACTGGTCGTGACGAAATCGTTGGACTGAGTGATGCTGGAAGTGATGGGAAGGACATTTCAATTGCTCAAAATGCTCTAGTTATAATGGCTAGAGGTTTGTACTCCAATTGGAAACAACTAATTGCTTATTGTTTCACGGGTTCACAGGTTGAGGCAAGAAAGTTACATCCCCTTATTGAAAAATGTGTATCCAAATTTACTGACTTGAGTTCACATGTAGACTGTCTCGTGAGTGATATGGGGTCAAACTTCATTGAACTTGCCAAGTCCCTTGGAGTCTGCCCAGATAATACTGAATTTGAGATAGCTGGCATTAAAATGATTCATTTATTTGATCCTTGTCACTTGCTTGAAGCCACTAGGAATAACTTGATCAAAAATGTATTTTGTTTTGATGGAATAAAGACATCCTGGTCGTACTTGGAACAATTTTATCAAAGTGATAAGCTAGAGATTTATAGGAGTGCACCAAAACTCACCGATTCCCACATTCATCCAACAAATTTCGAAAAAATGAAAGTAAGGCTAGCTACTCGAACTCTAAGTAACACAGTTGCATGTGGTATGAATACCCATTTGAGTCTTGAATATTTTACTGCTTAAAATATACGAATAGAAATATCATAACTGATAAAAGAAAATATAAAAAAAAAACAGAAAACTGACCATTCTATCACATTTATAAATACATTTTTAATTGAATCTTTATTGTTATAAGTCTCAATAGCACGTCTGTGATCATCTGTTATTAGTGTTGCGTTTTTGTTACATTATTTTAGGTTTAATAGTGTATTACGTAACGAGAAGGATAAGTAGCCTATTACGCATGAGCAAAAATTGTGAGCAAGAGGCATAGCCGAGTGCGGCAATTTGCGAGTGCACGTAAGTAGCCTTATGCTTGAGTTGCGTAATGTTTTTTTCTACTCCCATCATGCTTATGCTATAGTTTCTGCTGGTGTAACACGAATTTTTTCGTGATACTTCATTTTCAATAATCAATGAGACACTGGATGACAAGTAGGTAAAACAATTGCTTGCTTCATGGATATAACTATCCATATAACAATTCCGGACGCGGCTGCTATTAATTCAGAATACACGTGTATTCTGAATGATCAATTACGTAACAGCTGTCAAATACGTAATGAAAGGTTGAAAATAGTGGGAGTAAAAAAATTTAGTTCAGGTAATATATGTTTTCTTCTGTTTATTGATGTACTCCTGTATAATAACTGTAACAAGGTTTAGTAAATAAATCAAAAAGTATTGCATTGAAAATTTCATTTATTTTTTCTTGAGATTTTAGGGATATTATGAAATAAATTATGTCTACATACTACTAAGTTTTTTTTTGATAATCGTGAGGCCTTGGGTCAACAATGGAGTGGAAATCTGAAAATCCTTAGCATTCGTAATATACTTACTAAATGCAGTTGTATGAATGCCCTTTTCCAAGATAACTCTTTAAGATAAGTTAAATCCAAGTTGGCTTGCATAAATCCACCTTGAAGTTTAAAGAAACGAAATACTCAATAATGATAATAAAATCTTCCAACAAGAGGGAATGTAATTTCTTCAAAACTTGTGAATAATGTCTCAAATTTTTTAAAACTTGTAATAAGCTTTTTCTGATCATTTCACAACCATATACAATTCATGAATATTTCAATATGTGGATGAGTTTTCATGTATTCAGTTTATTTATTTTCTCTGTTGTCACTGTATTGTAAACGTTAAACATTTTCCGAATATCGGATATGTACTGTATTTGAAGAAGGTGAGGGTAATTTATTTATTAATGATGATTGGATAACTTTTTGAAAATTATGGGGTGCCTCTCTTAATTATTCATTGAAACATTCAACCGTTTATTATACCTCAATGAGGAACTGATGTTGTTTTGAACTATTTTTCTATGTGTAGCAAGATTTATTTCTGAATAATGAACATAGTAATTTTTCTCAATGTACCATGCATAATTTCACTCAACATATAATTTCGAGGTTACTAAAAACTGCCCCCTCAACATCAAAGGTGCCGACTTTACATTCGCTTCTGTGTAGTTCCGATAATCTGTGATCTAACGCTGATGAAATCTCAAGTTGTTCAGTCATGGACTCACCCGGCATCTCAGATCATTTCTCTACATCTTGTTGAATAATAAAAACTAAATCTGCCCATGAACAAAAGTTTGTTTACACTCGTGACTTCAAATTCTTTGATGACCAGGATCTCTTTCTCGATGAAATCAAAGCACGCCAGTGGGATCTTATTTACAATATCGATGATGTCAATATACAAGTTGAACTCATGAACACGAATCTTCACAACGATTTTACAAAACATGCTCCACTTCGCAAAATAAAAGTTACTAAACCTTTTAGCCCTTGGTACACCGACACCATAAAACTTATGTGTAGACTTCGAGATAAAGCCTTCAAGCAATTTAAGGTTTTGAAGACAAATCAGAGCTGGGATTTTTACAAACAATTACGTAATTATGTTACGTGTGCTATTAGAAGAGGAAAACACGCACACATGCAATATATACTTCGTAACAAGAACACAAAATCTTTGTGGAATACTCTTAGGGCTCTAGACGTAATTCAAAATAATAAAAATTCAGATTTTCGCGACAATATCAATAATTTCTTTAATAATGTTCCTTCAACTAACCCAACTCGGGTTCAGATCAATTTACTCGACAGATATGATTCTCTTCACTCACAGGATCACACTTTCGATTTCCGTACCGTCAGCTGCAATTGGATCGGACTCTTTATCACTTAATATGCTTCACATTGTCTTCGATTGTCTACTTGATCACTTTACTTTTATAATAAACACTGTTTTGACAACTAATCCTTTTCCAGATGCTTGGAAACTGGCACACATAATTCCTCTACCGAAAATATCATCACCAACTGAATTGAAGCACTTGCGTCCCATTATGATACTTCCTACTCTATCAAAAGCCTTGGAGTTAATTATGAAAAGCCAAATATCAGATTTTTTATTTTCGAATAATATTATACCTGATATTCAGTCTGGATTCCGCCCCCATTACAGCACCAACAGCGAACTGCTCAATGTTGCTGATGACCTATTCAGATCTATAGATAGAGGCAATATGTGTTGTCTTATTTTATTGGACTATAGTAAGGCCTTCGACTGCGTTGATCATAACTTGATCTGTAAGAAAATGACACACTTCGGCTTTTCAGATGAATCTGTGAGCCTACTAAAACGCTACCTGAGCAACCGCAGACAACTTGTATAACGCTAGAATTGGATATTTTTCAAATTATATGATAGTTTTTGAACACCTGGTATATGTCAAGTGAGAGTAAGTAAGGTTGCCTACCAATTGCCGCTGGAGGTGAACAAATTAAAATCGTGGGTAAATTCATATTTTGCGCAAATTCCAAGGAGCCGAGAACGACACAAAAAAAGGGGCGATAGCGAGAGAGCTCGAAAGAAAACGTTGGTGTTCTGGTGTACGCATTCCGAATTTAGATTCGAAAACAAACCGATTACTCATTATTTCAAGAATATTGTTCATATCGAAATAGAGAAGGCTGTTCGTTATAGAAGGTATGTCTTTATCCTGTCTATCTGAACGATCCTTGCATTGGATCGACAAGGAAAATTCAGTTGGTATTTTTTATAGATCTGCCTGGCCTTCACTATTTTCCATGTCAAAGTCGCAGTTCTGAGTATCAAATCCAATAACTCGAAGGTGTTATCCATCCGGTACCATTTATAGATGCTGTGAACGCCAAGCCAAGGATTTGGTAGTTACCTTCTTGTCTTTGGGATTCTTAAGGTCAGAAAAAACCAATTTATTATTATTTGGAGATTATGCAAGGACAAAAAGTATTAGCGAGTCAACCACTCCGCATACGGTCCCTGAATGCTTCAACCCTCCTCCAGTGTTTATAAAAACAAAGAGGTCCCAGAATCGAAGGATTCCGGTCGAGTTTTAGGAAACCTTGACATCCAAAGAATAATTGAATCCGAGATTATATAATACGTTTATCACATTGAATGAATCGTTCAAAATAGTGTAAACCAAGGGTAACGTTACTCCAGGTACCGATTTTTTTATGAGAGCAATTATTTTACAATATACCTACTCCTTTTTCTAGAACTTCAAAGTAAGTGTTTTTTTGCATTTCCCAGTTTACAGAAATCAAGCCGGGTGGCGCCCGAAAATAAAAATAAAGGAATCTTAAGTTTGAATATACTTTTTCGAAGTGCTAGAAAATACCCACGACCCAGCCGCCAAACATAAAAAGCAGCCAGAGCATAAGTATTCCTAATTTTTCCGAAATGACGGGATACGAAGTGGCACCTTGAACGTGGGGCCTCGAAGTAAATCGAAGCAAAAAATGAAATCAGAGTTATTGCATAATATCCAAAATATTTTCTATGAGTTTTGCTGTTTCAATTTTTCAGAAAAAGAGTTTGTTATGTACTTTTCACATCCATACGTTTAGGAGGTTTTTTCTGTGTATGAATCATATTTTTTCAATCCTTGGTTTTTACGACTTGCAAAAATAATTGGTAACATATCAGTTTTCGAATATTCATATGTATTCAGATTGTAAATGATACAACCTACACCAGAGTAACCATAGATTTTGTTGAAATATACAAAGTGGGTTACAGAAAGCGAAATTTTTGGGTTTTTCAATATTTGTTTGTACTGTTGTGTCAGCTGATGTCTACGTGTATTGTGTTAGGAAATTGTGTTGAGTAATAGGATTGTTGAAGCGGTATACAGGGTCAAACATAGTTTTTGTAACTTTTTTTCACAATATCTGATACAGTTCGGCTCTTTATGTTATACTGGGTGAGGAAATAGAGTGATCAGGTCAAATCATATTCTCACTTTATTTATAGCATCTAGTCCAGTTATATGGTTATTTCTGTTTTCCACTCACAAAATATTTCAGTTTTCGAGTAAGTCCGTCTCAGAAACTATTCAGGTGATCGATATATTTATATTTCTACATTTTTCTGTTGTGAATTTTGTGGCGCTTGAATTTTATCTAATTGTTAGTCATGTCTGATGAAATGAAACCAAACCATTTATTAGCGAGTGAAGTAACATACGAACTTCGAATAAGGGGCATTAACACTACGCGGGATATTAATGATAAACGAAAGATACTAGGTAGAGCTTTGCTAAAAGAGAGACAAAGACAATTGCAAATTTCAGATCCGGATTTCGATTTCAATGTTGAAAAAGAAGCCATAACGACCACTATGGACAGTATAAAATCTCTCATCAACGATTTTACCGGTCCTACTACAGATAGTTTGTACGTGCGATTGCGCTCGAGACTAATACACGTTACGGAGAGAGTAAAACGTTTGAAACCAGAAGAAGGGGATAACGATCAGATACTTTTCAAAAACGAATCTTATGCAACGTGTATTCAGTACGAAGCAGAACTAGATGAAAGGGTAACGAATGAACTGCCACTAGCACCTTCAGTGCAAAATACTTCACCTACTGTTATCACGGTGACGTCACCGTCAGTACAAAATTGTTTCGTGCATAAATGGGGTGTAACATTCGATGGGGTTTCAAAAAATTTCGGAGCTGAAGATTTCATCGAAAGAGTCGAAGAGTTAGCTGAAGCACGGAAAGTTAGCAAGTCTGAACTTTACGCTTCAGCAGTAGATTTATTTTCCGGTAAAGGTCTTGATTGGTGGCGGTACGTGAAAAGTTCTGTTAGAGATTGGGAATCGTTGGTAGAGAGACTTAGGCGAGATTTTTTACCAACCGATAACGATGAAAATTTATGGAAACTCATAAAAAATCGAAAGCAAAGAAATAATGAATCGGTTACTATTTTTATCGCGGAGATGGAATCTCATTTCCGTAGGTTGAAAAATTCACCGGCGGAAGTGACAAAAATAGAGAAAATTCGAAAAAATTTGTTATTCAAATATTACGAGAAAATTGCTTTAACGGAATTTGGAACTGTTAATGATCTAGCTGAGGTTTGCAAAAAATGGGAAGAAGTATTTTCAATCCCAGATAGAAATGAAGTAGAAATTTCGGAGCTTGATACAAACAATTGTTCGCGAACGAATTCTAGCTCTGGTCAGCAGCTTCCCCGTCGTTCCACGCCACTGAATTCCGAACGGTTTAATAATAGTAGAGGAAACAGTAGATCACTCGAAACTTCAGGAGTTGATTTTAGATACCTATCTAATAGGCCCAATCGGTATTCAACGCATAGAAATGGTGAAGGTTCAACTCAAGGGACTCGTGTTCCAGTTTCAGTAGTGAATAGTCGCGATAGTTCTAGACCGAATCATCTCAGTACAAATCTCAGGTGTTGGAATTGTGGAGGTGGTAACCACACATACCGGCATTGCAGGCAAAAGAGAAAATTGTTTTGCTTCAGATGCGGTAGGCCGGGTGTTACTACTGCTGGTTGTCAGGACTGTGTGGGAAACGCTTCCTCGAGGTGAAATGTACCGGTCTGGATTCACCTCGGAGCCTGCGTAAGACCAGACCACACTTGTCGTCAACAATATCCAATCACAATAGCACGACTGAACAAAAAAAAATTCTTCTAGAAGTGAAACAATTTTTTCTCAATTTTAATACGAGGCGAGTTGAAACTTCCCCATTATTGGCCGAAAAATCAGGTGATAATAGACCTTACGTCACGGTGAAGGTTTTCGATAGCGAAATTGTCGCGCTTTTAGATAGCGGTGCCAGTAAAAGCGTTGTTGGGATAGACGGAATGGCAATTTAAAAAAAATTCAATCTCAAATTACTTCCACCTAGTAACAAATTTGTAATGACCGCGGACGGCCACCAGCAAGCAGTCAAAGGTTGCGTGGAGATACCTATCTGTGTAAATCATGTTTGTAAGACTGTTATCGTGTTAGTGGTCCCGTCACTCAAACAAGGTATTATACTGGGCAGCGATTTTTGCAAAATTTTTGGGATCAACATTAATTTTGCTAGCGGTGAATGGCATATCGATGGAGCTGTGCACTTGGATGTGATTAGTCCATTGGAATCAGGTCGTGCTGAAACTCCTACCATAGATGGAAATCATACAGACTTCAGCGAAATTCCTGATATAAAGGAAGTTATCAATGAGTTCAAGTTGTTGAACCCAGAAGGGAAATTGGGCCGGACGAACAAATTAGTATATCACATAGACACTGGGAACGAGAAAGCAGTAAAACAGCGGCAGTATCTTTTTTCACCTTACATGCTCACGCACCTAAATAGGGAACTGGACCGAATGTTGGAACTGGGAGTAGTTGAACCCTCGACTAGTGAGTGGTCTTCACCAGTTCTCCTCGTTAAAAAGGCTAACGGAGACTACAGGTTCTGAAAGAATGTAGGCTTTCACGGCCGGTGTTGTAATATCGCAAGGTTTTCGGGCTTGAGGGCCGTGTATTGGAATTTTTAATTCCGGAGCTTTCGGCTACATCTGCGGCAGCCATCTTCAGCGGCGTAGTCGTAGGTCAACTCTCCTGTGCGAGTCTACTATGACTGGTGTTACATCTGGAGGTGGCGACTTGTTCTTATGAGGTTGGATCGTGTTCTGTCGGACGTCGGATTCTCTGGATATGTCGGACCGTGGCGTTAATTTATTCAGAACCGGATGCCAAATTTTGTTTAGACTTAATCCTTCTTCCTTCCTATTGAAATTATCTTTGTGTTTATATATTTCAATTGCTTCCCGGTATAAGCGAGTGGAGTAATGTTTGGTCGTTGAGAGAATTGAGGTCTTATCGAACTGGATGTTGTGGTTTTCTATAAGGGCATGTTCCGCTACAGCTGATTTTTCAGTTTGCCCTAATCGACAATTTCGTCTATGTTCACTGATTCGTGTCTTGAAGCTGCGTTTGGTGGTTCCTACATATACTTTTCCACACGAGCACGGAATCCTGTACACCCCAGCATTAGATAGTGGGTCTCTAGGATCTTTAGCAGATCTCAGGTGTTCCTGTATTTTCCTCGTGGGTTTGTATATTGTTTTGATATTGTGTTTAAGGTATGTGGATGACACATTCGTGATCTGGAATCACGGCGAAGAAGAGCTGAGATCATTCCTGAGTCATCTAAACAATGTCAACCCAAGAATTCAATTCACCATGGAAATTGAACAAAACGAGCAACTCGCTTTCTTGGATGTATTGGTTACGAGGCGGAATGGTGGTAAACTTGGCCACAAAGTTTATCGCAAAGCGACACATACCGACAGATATCTGCACAAAGACTCCAATCACCACCCGCAACAAAAACAGGGCATCATAAAAACGCTGGTTGATAGAGCGAAACGAATCTGCGAACCGGAATTTCTGAATGATGAACTTAATCACCTCAGAAACGCTCTACGAGCTAATGGATACCAGGACAGAGATATAGAACGGGCAATACAACCTAAAACAACCGGAAAATCAAAAGACGTGATTCCAACGGGAACCGCTTTCCTGCCTTACCTGAGGGGTACCACGGATCGCATTGGCAAAATATTGAAGAAACACAATATCAAAACAATATACAAACCCACGAGGAAAATACAGGAACACCTGAGATCTGCTAAAGATCCTAGAGACCCACTATCTAATGCTGGGGTGTACAGGATTCCGTGCTCGTGTGGAAAAGTATATGTAGGAACCACCAAACGCAGCTTCAAGACACGAATCAGTGAACATAGACGAAATTGTCGATTAGGGCAAACTGAAAAATCAGCTGTAGCGGAACATGCCCTTATAGAAAACCACAACATCCAGTTCGATAAGACCTCAATTCTCTCAACGACCAAACATTACTCCACTCGCTTATACCGGGAAGCAATTGAAATATATAAACACAAAGATAATTTCAATAGGAAGGAAGAAGGATTAAGTCTAAACAAAATTTGGCATCCGGTTCTGAATAAATTAACGCCACGGTCCGACATATCCAGAGAATCCGACGTCCGACAGAACACGATCCAACCTCATAAGAACAAGTCGCCACCTCCAGATGTAACACCAGTCATAGTAGACTCGCACAGGAGAGTTGACCTACGACTACGCCGCTGAAGATGGCTGCCGCAGATGTAGCCGAAAGCTCCGGAATTAAAAATTCCAATACACGGCCCTCAAACCCGAAAACCTTGCGATATTACTACAGGTTCTGTTTCGATGGAAGGAAACTCAACTCTCTCACCAAAAAAGATTCTTACCCGTTACCTTTCATCGACAGGATTCTCAGTACACTGAATGAGGCCCGTCATATATCATCAGTGGACCTGAGAAGTGCTTTCTGGCAAATTCCGCTGAGTCCTGAATCGAAAGAGAAGACGGCTTTCTCCATCAATGGAAGAGGACTTTTCCAATTCACCGTGGTCCCGTTCGGTTTATCCAACGCGGCCCAATGTCAGCAGCGGCTGATGGATGCGGTATTTGGCCCGAAGCTGGAACCAAATATTTTCGTATATTTGGACGATATCATTATCGTGTCCAAAACAATCAATGAACACTTACGTTTATTGAAAGAAGTTGCCTCTAGACTCCATCAGGCAAATCTTACTGTGAATTTTGAGAAATGCGAATTCCTCAAACCTTCTTTAAAGTATTTGGGTTTCGTCGTTGATGGAAATGGTCTTCGAACCAACCCTGAAAAAGTTGCGGCGATGTTAAATTTTCCGCGGCCAACAACCACCACTGAGATAAAGAGATTCACCGGAATGTGTGGGTGGTACCGAAGGTTTGTGCCACATTTTTCCTCGTTGATGGCGCCGATATATAACCTATTGAAGGACAAGAAAAGAGGACAAAAAATTGAATGGAATGATGATGCAGAAGAAAGTTTTCGGAAAATTAAGGATGCGCTAGTTTCGGCTCCCATCCTCTCGAGTCCAGACTTCTCGTTGCCATTCATTATTCAATGTGATGCTTCAGACAAAGGTTTGGGATGTGTCTTAACGCAATACCAGCAAGGACAGGAGAGAGTCATAGCTTTTGCGAGCAGAAGTCTCTCTGAAACAGAACGTAACTATAGTGTTACCGAACGAGAGTGTTTGGCGGTTCTATTCGGATGTGACAAATTCAGACCGTACGTGGAAGGAACAAAATTCACGATAATCACTGATCACGCGTCACTCAAATGGTTGAGCAGAATGAAAGATCCTTCTGGTAAGTTGGCTCGTTGGAGCGTGAAACTCAACCAATTTGAGTTCGAAATAGTTCACCGAAAAGGGAAATTTCATGTGGTTCCAGACGCGTTGTCGCGTAGTCCCGTCGATGTTCCAGAACAAGAAACCGAATTCTTGGACCAGCTCGTATCAAACGTAGATGATTGTATCACTTTAGATATAGATCTTGCTGAGCTCGATGAATTTTATAAAAGAATTCGTAGCAGGATTATGGAGAATCCACAAGATTACCCTCAATGGACAGTTAAGAATGACTACGTCTACAAGCTTATTCCATCTAAGATACCACTCAGTACTAATATTTCCGAATGGAAACTCTTAGTACCGAAAAAGCAGCGCCAAAACATCCTGAGAAGTTGCCACGACAACCCCAAGTCTAGCCATTTGGGATATGCCAAAACGTTGGCCCGAGTATCGCTCACGTACTACTGGCCGAAAATGCGTAGGGATATTTATCGCTACGTCCGAGCATGCAAGGTTTGTGGAGCACAGAAAAGTCCTAACACTTCAAGGTTTGGCCTAATGGGCGCAGAAAAGAAAATTCGGTTCCCTTGGCAGATGATCTCGGTGGATTTAATGGGACCATTCCCTCGTAGCAAAAGTGGACATTACTATCTGCTTGTGGTAAGCGATTGGTTCTCGAAGTACCCTCTTTTACAACCCCTTCGGAAAGCCAATTCAGTTAGTGTTTGTAGATTTTTAGAAAACCAAGTATTCTTGACATACGGGGTGCCGCAGTTTATAACCTGCGACAACGGCTCACAGTTCGTGAGTGCCGAATTCAAGAGGCTCATGAAGGAATATAAGATCAAAATTTGGTACACCGCCAAGTATCACGCGCAAGCGAATTTTGTGGAGCGTACAAATAGAACTGTCGGCACGGCCATCAGGAGTTATGTGGAAAGCGATCAGAGGAATTGGGACAAAAATATCCAAAAAATTGGTTTTGCTATACGGACAGCAAAACACGATGTAACGGGGTACAGCCCAGCATTTATAAATTTTGGTAGGCTAGTTCCTGGTTCAGGAGACTACTACGGTAACGTTGACATTACGGATTTGGAAATCGATAATCAGGAGCAATATGTTCGAAGTCTCGGAAAACTTTCCGAAATCTATTCCGACGTACAGGATAAGTTGAATAAGGCATATACAAAAAATGCAAAATCCTACAATCTGAGAAAGAGGGATTTGGAGTTTTTTGTCGGCGAAAGGGTCTGGAAACGGAACAAAATTTTGTCAGATGCTTCGCAAAATTTCACACAAAAGTTGGCCCCAAAGTATGTCCTTTGTACCATTCATAAGAAGTTATCAAAATTGGTCTACACTTTGATACGGTCCGACGGCGTAAATGTCGGTAATTGGCATATCAAAGATCTAAAGCCATATACTGGTTCAGAACCCGATTCTGGTGATGAAACCGATCACTGAGTGAATATTATATTATCACAGTGGTGGTATGGCTTCTCTTATTCGAAGGAGTGTGAATTGAATTGATAATTATTGTTAGGTAATATGTGAATCTTGTATATAAGTTAGTAATTATGGCTTAGTGAGTAAGGTTAGGTAATTATTCTAAGTGTATATATTAGGTTAGGGCTAGGCGCGCGCTTAGGTAAGGAAAAATATTAAAATTAAGTTAAGGAATGTGAAAAAGAAAAAATAGAGACTTCGCTCTATTTTTCTCCCGTTGGAAGAGGGTATTTATATAACGCTAGAATTGGATATTTTTCAAATTATATGATAGTTTTTGAACACCTGGTATATGTCAAGTGAGAGTAAGTAAGGTTGCCTACCAATCGCCGCTGGAGGTGAACAAATTAAAATCGTGGGTAAATTCATATTTTGCGCAAATTCCAAGGAGCCGAGAACGACACAAAAAAAGGGGCGATAGCGAGAGAGCTCGAAAGAAAACGTTGGTGTTCTGGTGTACGCATTCCGAATTTAGATTCGAAAATAAACCGATTACTCATTATTTCAAGAATATTTTTCATATCGAAATAGAGAAGGCTGTTCGTTATAGAAGGTATGTCATTATCCTGTCTATCTGAACGATCCTTGCATTGGATCGACAAGGAAAATTCAGTTGGTATTTTTTATAGATCTGCCTGGCCTTCACTATTTTCCATGTCAAAGTCGCAGTTCTGAGTATCAAATCCAATAACTCGAAGGTGTTATCCATCCGGTACCATTTATAGATGCTGTGAACGCCAAGCCAAGGATTTGGTAGTTACCTTCTTGTCTTTGGGATTCTTAAGGTCAGAAAAAACCAATTTATTATTATTTGGAGATTATGCAAGGACAAAAAGTATTAGCGAGTCAACCACTCCGCATACGGTCCCTGAATGCTTCAACCCTCCTCCAGTGTTTATAAAAACAAAGAGGTCCCAGAATCGAAGGATTCCGGTCGAGTTTTAGGAAACCTTGACATCCAAAGAATAATTGAATCCGAGATTATATAATACGTTTATCACATTGAATGAATCGTTCAAAATAGTGTAAACCAAGGGTAACGTTACTCCAGGTACCGATTTTTTTATGAGAGCAATTATTTTACAATATACCTACTCCTTTTTCTAGAACTTCAAAGTAAGTGTTTTTTTGCATTTCCCAGTTTACAGAAATCAAGCCGGGTGGCGCCCGAAAATAAAAATAAAGGAATCTTAAGTTTGAATATACTTTTTCGAAGTGCTAGAAAATACCCACGACCCAGCCGCCAAACATAAAAAGCAGCCAGAGCATAAGTATTCCTAATTTTTCCGAAATGACGGGATACTTGTTATTTCAGAGAATCATAAGTCGAACCCATTATCTGTCATATACGGAGCACCTCAAGGTTCTATTTCAGGACCTCTACTTTTTTCAGTATATATTTCAGATTTTCATGAATTTACTAGTCATTGTAAAATTTATCACTATGCCGACGATACACAGCTCATCTATAATTTCCGTTTCGATGACTATGAAGATGCATGCCAAAAAATTTACACTGATTCAAATTCACTTTTCGACATCTCTATAGCGCACAACTTGAACTTGAATGTCAATAAATCTTCTGTCACCTTTTCGGCCCTAAAAGTAAGAGGTCAACTGCCTCGCAATCGATGAACATTTGCATGAATAATGAATGAGAAACTTCCGACTTTGAATGAATGCAAAAATCTTTGGCTGTGGTTTGATACTGATTTGAGGTTCAGTAAACACGTTCGTTCCTTGTGCAAAACTTCCTACGGTAGTCTGAAGAAACTATTTTCTCAGCGTGACATCCTACCTAAACCCACCAAAATTAAACTTTGCGAGACTTTAATCTTCTCCAAGATTGCGTATTGCGATTTTGTTTATGGCGCTGCCTTGCTTGCCTCTGACGCTAACAAACTTCAAAGGATACAGAACTCTTGTGATCGTTTCTGCACAGGACTGCGCAAGTTCGACAGGGTTAGCGAACACACTCACGAAATCGGTTGGTTGCAGCTGGACAAGACACGTGACTTACACTCTCTCTGCTTCACACACAAAGTTGTGAAAACTGGAATCCCATATATTTGAAACAAACATTAGTGCTATCAGGAAAAAATAGAGTGAATACCAGAAAAAAAGACCCACTCATCGTACCTAAACACTCCACGGCATATTTCACCCGTAGCTTCTCCTATCGTGCTTGTAAGTTGTATAATAACCTTGAATCAAACTTCCGTCATTATACAATATTCAACTTTAAAAAAAATTGAAAGAGCTATATTTCAGAAACTACATGGACACTTAACTTTTACTGATGCGTTTCTCCTTTCTCGGCTTACTGATTTTTGATATTATATTAAATATTACTTTCGCATGATGATCTGTTATGACAATTATTTTTTCCTTTCAAATTATTTTTGTTCACTCCTAATGGTCTTATGAAAATTATAATTATTTCTGGTTTGGTAACTACCACGATGTACTAGACTAGAAGTCGTCATATCGTCAGAAGTAGTCGAAATGGTTTTCAGGTTGGGAAATGCAAGGAACAAAACAAGACCAGTGGCCATGAAGTTTACAAATTTCAAATATAGAGAGCTAATATTGAAGAAAGCGTTCAATTTTAAAGATTCAAGATATGCCGTATCACCCTTCCACTCAACTAAGGAGGCTCAGCAACACATCGAATTCAAACCATATTTGAGAATGGCGAAAGAAAACGGTCACAGGGTCTTCATCAAATATGATAAACTTTACATAGACAGAAAACCATATACATTAAAGGAGTGTGAAGAATACTTCAACTCCGAAAATCACTCAATCACAAATATTGCTTCAAAGTATGCAGCGGATACTCCCATGGATAACTCCCAACAGTCCAACCAACATTCATTCCGAGCTTTGAGAAACAGGCCCAAAAAATAGCTAAATGTAGAAAAAGCACATTTAACTGTAATGCACCAGAACATGCAATGTGCTAGAAATAAAGTCGACTGCATGAGAGTCTTTATGGAAGACAACGACCACAACCAGGCAAACATTGATGTACTGTGCATTTCAGAGAGTTGGATGAATGAAAGTGAAGTGAACAGTTTAAGCATAAGAAATTTCAAATTAGTTTCGCATTTTTGTAGAAAAATAGGGATACATGGTGGCGGGATGATTTATTCTCGTGATAATCTTGATTTTGAAGAAGTTGATAACTTGGTGGTGGAAGGTATTGAAAAAGAATTTGAATATTGCTCAGCGGTAAGCAAATCATTGAAATATATTGTTATTTGCACGTATAGATCACCAAATAGCAGTGTAGACATTTTCTTTAATTCTTTTTACAATCTTCTGTTTGATATAACGCAAAAACTGAGAGGCTATAATATTATTGTATGTGGAGATTTCAATATTCACCTAGAAAAAGAGAGTAAAGTAAAAGATGAATTCGTTATAATATTGAACTCATTCAATATGCATTTCATTATATATTCTCCTACTAGAATAACACATAACAATGAAGCAATCCTCGATAACATCATCACTGATATATCGCCTGATTGCTTAGTATCAATAAAAAATGAGTACTTCGGATTTGGAGATCACAACGGTCAAATAGGATCTTTCAGGCTGAAAACTTCTGAAATCTCAACCAATTGTTACGAAATGAGGAGGATAATCAACGATAAAAATATATCCAACTTCAAAACAATAATATCACTAGTTGACTGGACCCCATGTTTTATTGAAACAGACACAAACAACGCTTTCCAGAAATTCTATCACAGTTTCAATGAATGTTTCAATAAATCCTTTCCTCTCAAAAAAATCAAAATAAATGGAATACCCCCGAAACCTGGATGGATCACCCCCGCTATCAAAAATTCATGTAGGAATAAGCGCTGTCTTCTGTACATAAAAAAAATTCACAAAGAACCAAATAATTTTGAAGTATATATCTGAATATTGCAGAATCCTTAAAAAAGCAATAAAAGAATCCAAACAATTATATTTCATAGGTCTCCTTGATATATCCGAAAACAAAATAAAAACAACATGGAATATCATAAATAATAACTTGAAACCAAATAATTCTAGGACGAAACCTGCAATCATATCACTGAACATTGATGATTCATTGATTCACCAACCACATGAAGTAGCCAATGAGTTTTTAACATACTTTATCAATATCGCTAGCAACCTCAACGAAAATCGCAATTCCACGCATAATGCAACATATTACCTCAAAAACGTTAATGTTAACCACAGTGGATCGATATTTTTTAGACCCGTTACTGAATCAGACGTTGAAATGGTTATAAAACGATTGAAAAACAAAAAGTCTTCTGGTTATGATAACGTTCCCATAAAAGTAGTCAAATGTTGTATAGAAATTTTGAAATCAGTCCTCACCCATCTGATAAACTTATCTCTGGAAAGTGGTACTTTTCCAGATTGTCTGAAAATGGCAATTATCAAACCGTTGTTCAAAAACGGTTGTAAAAATGACATAACGAATTATAGACCAATCTCCCTCTTATCAGTGTTTTCTAAAATTCTTGAGTCTATCATTAAAGATCAACTTATAACATATTTACAACTCAATAACATAATTGAAGAAAAACAATATGGTTTCAGAACGGAAAAAAGCACTGGCGACGCTGCGTTCGATTTAGTGAATAAAATCAATATCATCATAGAAAAGAAAGCCATCCCACTAACCATATTCTGTGATTTATCGAAAGCGTTCGATTGTGTTGATCATGACATCCTGCTAGAAAAATTAGAGCACTATGGATTACGTGGCACGTCATATCGGTGGATAAAATCTTATTCAGAAAATCGTTAAGTTTTTGTAGAAATACCAACACTGAATAATTCATTGATTTCCAAAGAAAGGTCTATCATTGGAACCTTAAAGTGTGGTGTTCCTCAAGGATCCATATTGGGACCAATTTTGTTTCTTCTGTATATCAATGATCTAGTACAGAGTTTTCCATCAATCACATTTTTTTTGTTCGCTGATGATACTAGCCTACTCAATTTCAATGACAATATCAATGATCTAGTAAAAACATCCGAAACCGTAATGAATAATATTTCCGATTGGTTTTCAGCAAATAAACTGATAGTAAACCTCAAAAAAACATTCAGCATGTTAATTCACCCCAACAATAATATTGAACAAGTTGAGATTAATACAAGAGATGGAGTCTTGAAAAAAGTCACCAACTCAAAATTTTTAGGATACTGGCTTGATGAAAGGTTGGATTGGAAGATACATGTATCACTAACGAATAAAAAATTATCTAGCGCAATTTATGCAATTAATATCGTCAGAACCGATGTGGGCTTCAATGTGGCGAAATTAGTTTACTATGCCTATTTTCAAAGTATACTTTGCTATGGTATTGAATTTTGGGGAAACTCTGTTGATAGTCAATCAACTTTTATATTACAAAAAAAGGCTATACGAGCACTCCTGGGATTATCAAGATCAGAATCATGTAGGCAGCATTTTTTAAATGAAAAATTATTTACAATGACTAATCTTTATATATATATATAGAGTAGCCATAACAGCATTCAAACGAAAACAAAGCTACACAAAATTCACAGATATCCACAGCTATGACACTCGAAACAAGGAGCAATTTCTCATGCCAGCACTCAGCTACAATATAAATCGAAAAGGACCACTATACATGGGAATAAAAACTTTGAATAAATTGCCAAACTCACTAGTTGAAATTACATCGATCACCAAGTTCAAAAGACAATTAAAGAAATTTCTTAATAGCCGTGTATACTATAACTTAACGGAGTTTTTCGAGGACCATTTTTAATACGTACCACCTCCTAGAATCACTTGCACTATTTCATGAATGGAGCCATGTACTATTGTTTTTTCATTATTCATTTTCATGTTATGCTTTAATATCTTGTATAATATTTGAAAAAAAAAAAAATCATAACTTTGTTCTCTCTACTCTTTCTCGATGCTCTTCCGAGCGGAATGCATTTTCACTTATTATCACCATTGTAATATATATACTTGTAATGCAGTTCTGAGAAATAAATGTATGTATGTATGTATGTAGATACCTATATGTATTTGAATGTATCCTAAATTGTAAAGTGTTTATTTTTACTTTGGTTTTCCCTACTGGTAAAGTTTAAAAACAGCTCAAGCTGACACTTCACCATTTCATCATAAATCTTTTCTCTTATCTTATTCTATATATCGAATGTATACTTGGTTGATTGTGATGAATAAAGACATGTATTATTATTATATTATTATTATTATTAATGACCGCTCGGATCACCATCAAACCAACCCTTATGGATCAGCGGCGCGACTTGATCTATTTTCTGTTCGCCCCTGTACACCGTTTGGAAATTGACAACAACAGTAGTTGACAACTTAAATTCACCAATTTAAGGAAAAAATTCTGACTGATAGATAATAAAGTTTCCTGAATGGTGAAAACTTTTGGAACCGACTGTATATGATCAAACAACAAACCGACGAAAACAAGCTTTGTAGAAGTATTTGCAATTTTCCTGTTGCTGCCTCCTGTACTATTGCACTAGATGTAGATTTATAAAACCAACACTGCAAGGCATTGCTCCATCCAACAAACTGAAGACATTTCATCTCAATACAAATGAAGGAAATATTCCATAACTTAGGGCCGGTATTATAAAGATCTTTCGGAGTTAACTTTAATTTTAACAGCCAAGTTAACTTTTACTTCGAAATGTCAGTTTTATAAAAGTCTCATGTTGAAGAGAAGAAGAAGCCAAAGGCAAATGGTAACATTGGTAACAATGCTATCTATAATTTGGGCTGTGAATTGGGTATTCATTTGAAAGAACTTAAATTTTTCACTTGATATATAACTCTTGTCTATGACTTTATTCAAGAACGTGGTGGAGTGCAAAAAAGTGTCACTGTTTTGTGGAAAAATAAGGAGGCTGCTTGGGTTAACATCTCAGAAGAACTGGTGGAAATCGGTTTCCCCCCTAGGACAACTGGACGCTATTATGCAGAAGTGTGTCAACCCACAAAAAAGATCATTTTGAGTTGGAGTTACCATTGAGTAATAAAAAGTCCAAAGATTCATTTGATGAAAAATTTATCTGTGAAAGAAATTCCCTGTATCAAAAAAATTGAAAAAAGTTAACCCACAAATGATGTTCTTCTGAATTGGCATTTCGCAATTTCATTTCAAGTATCTCAACACGTTTTTGCATATCAGTCATACAGATATGAAACTTTATTTCGCAGTAATGCCTAAACCACCGCTTAACACACTGTTGCTGAATTGAGAATTGTGGTAATACGAAAATGTGAGTTATTTGCAAAAACATGTTAAACGCACTTGAAACTGTTTTGAAAATCATGAATACGTCTTTCGCGAAAACTCAAAACCACATCATTTTAGGCTCAACGCATTCTTTTTAAAGTCGTGATAACAGATAACCATACATTATTGTCGGCATTTTCACATGTGTCTCATTTCATTTTTTGAACTTTTCTCTCATGTTTCTGTTTTTTTTAACCAGATTAAGACAGTCGGTGAAGTGAAGGATACAAGGAAGCTTTTATAGTGTTAGTGTTGCAAATATTCGGAGGAATATTAGAGACTTATTGCAAAAATTTATGAATGTACTTTATTACAAGAAACATTCATTAAAGTATCCCGTATTAAAATTTTTGATTCTGTTGGGTAATGGTGTTATTGCAACAACCTTCTCTCATATTATACTCAAACTTTATATTGACTAAGATGTCTATATACTGGTGTTTCTAATGTTGCGATATTGTTTCAGACAAACCTGTGGACAAGGCGTGGTAGTTCATCAGTGGCCATGAGGGGCGCTGGTATTCAAAAATTTCTATCAATTTTCGTGATCACTCGATCCACGGAACACGCTGTTGCCAATTCTGATGTTTTTGTTAAAGGATAGAAAATTTATCGGGACTGGATGTGTGAGGTTATTGAAAACACCAAAACGCGCCAAATTTGTGTTTAACTTCATGCGTTATTTATTCCATGTAGTTTGAAAATAATTTCTCAGTTGGAATAAATTTGCATTGTGACATGGCCACTTGGCAACACAGGACTGTCATCTCCACTGCAAGAGTGCCGGTACCTGGCGGATTTTTTGCAGTACTACTACGCCTACATCATCAAATTTGTCATCAAGTTGGCCATATCGGTCGTCTGATTTGCTGACAATCTTTTATATGGAGTGAAAACACCAGTAATATTGAAAACACCTTAATATTGACAAATACGATGTGAAATGTCAAACGTCGAATTTGTCATTGAGAGCAAAATTCGAATATACAAGTATAAAAATTTCAAATTCAATTCGTTAACATTGTGTTTAGTAGATCTAGAAAGGAATTTTCATTATTATAAATGAATATGAATATGGAGGAGCAATTAGAAATGGTTGTACTAGGGGGTGCAAATCATCAGGATATTGATCGTTGGTATTGCTGGTGAGAATGATGGAGAGAATAATGTAGAATTCAGGAATAAAGTGGATGAAACAACAGCCTTATGTATGTTATTGAAGAGACTGAGCTATCCTAATCGATTATTGCATTTGGAAAAACTCTTCAATTATTCATTCCAATCACTGTCCCACATCATAACAAAGACTGCCAACTTCATTGTAGAAAATCATGGACATCTCTTGGGAAGTTTGAATGCACATCAATGGCTAAATAGAGATAGATTTCGACTGTATGCACAATCTATTTCCAACATGGGAGGAGCTGTCCAAAATTGTTGGGGGTTTATTGATGGCACAGTCCGACCAATATGCAGACCTTCTGTCAACCAAGAAGAATACTATTCTGGCCATAAAAAAGTGCACTGCGTGAAATATCAATCAGTTCTAACGCCAGATGGATTGATAATCAATCTGAAAGGAGCTTTTCCTGGGAGGAGACACGATGCAAGAATTTTGCGGGAATCAAATTTGAACCAGGAGTTGGAACAAAATGTTACGTTTGATAATAATGAAAATTATGTATTATATGGAGATCGAGCATATGGAGTTAGACAGCTCATATTATCACCTTATTTTGGACAACCAGCTCTTTTATTACCCTATCAAGCTATGTTCAACAATACTATGAAAGTCCTTCGTGTCTCAGTTGAATTGGGTTTTCAGAAAATTTTTAGTCAATTTGCATTCGTGGATTCAAAAAATAATCAAAAACTGCTTCTCAGTGATATAGAAACTTTTTATCGATGTGTTGTTCTTCTGACAAATTGTCATACGTGCTTGTATGAAAGTCAAACTACAGAATACTTCAACATTATGCCTCCTGCTTTGGAAGATTATATTGGGTAAATTTATTGTAACTGCATTTTGAATAATCATCATTACAATATCATATTCAATGAAAATGTATTGTATAGTATCAATCATATTTCCCAAAAATATCGAATTCTTTATTAATGACTTCCTGTTGTTTATCGAATATATTCTTGTACTGAATTGTACCGACAGGTATATTTGATGAAAAAACCCGTATTCAACACGAAATACTGGTTTCCGTATGATTCTCACTACATATGGGTTTGGAATCCGCACACGTGTTTTGCTATACAATTTTGTTTTTTTTCAGTTCGGCCAACTATTTAATTATTTGAGCAAATAGTGAATTGCATTCTTTCGTTATTTATGAAAAGATGATTTTCACACAATGAAAAATCTCATTCAGTCTGGTGTAACGATTGCATTACTATCTATTCATAGCTGCTAATGTTGGGGGGTTTGCATGAATAACACTTGATCAAGAGCTCAGGAGACAAGCGATAATTAGTAAACAAATATTTATTGGTGGTTGATGAGTTCAATCAGTACTTTAAGTAGATTCGTTTTTATCAAACGATATATAATGAAACTGTTTAGTATCACTTATATTTCACAACAATATCAAGTAATTTATTGATTACTTCCTGTTGTTTCTCAAAAATATTTTTGTATTGTTCCGACTCAAACTGAAACTTTTTTTCAGCAAGTGCAATACTTCTTTCGGACACTGCTACTTCCCGTTCCTCAATTTTCAATCTTCGTTCCTCAAGTTCCATTTCTTAAAAAAAAAATCCCTCAAGTAATCTAAGCCACTTCTTCTCATATAGTTTGTTTTTTTTTGCACGAGTTTTTGTAGGTACTATATATTTCATGGTAGTGAAGAGCTGAAAAATCTTTGACCAAGTCACATTATTAAATATATAATTGCTTCTGAGTTGAAAATAACACAAGTCTTTATAGGTACCTGTTTCGCTCTCTTTCAATAAAAGACGTACTTTTCGTTTTCTTTTTTACTTTCTTCTTTGACAAATTATCAACAACAACTTTTTTTGTTTCCAAGTAATAATGACACAATTCAAATATATGCACAGGGTGTAAGTATAAAATATCAGAAATGAGTAAATATAAACAGTAACATTCTCCCCTCCGTGAAATCACATTTTTCACCTTCCTTCTTCGAGTTGCAACCTACATAACTTCGTAACCGGACGTCTATAGATGTTGGTTGAAGTCTTGACATCCGCAACACGAATTCTTCCGTCTTTACCGGAGAAAACTGCTACAATTCTATCCATCTTCGAGGCATTCCTAGGTGAGTTTTCGCCAACAATAACAACAATATCGTCAATTTTGATATTATTATGATTATCAACCCACTTTGTTCGTCGAGTAAGGGAAGGTAAATACTCTTTAACCCACCTTTTCCAAAAACTATTCACCAAACTTTGCGATTTTCGCCATTCCCGTCGTAAGCATATTTTTTCGAAGTTTCCGGGAGGGCCTTCATTGTGTGCATAAGCGATCAAGAAGTGGTTAGGGGTGAGCGCTCCTTGATCAGAGGGATCCATCGATAAATGGGTAAAAGGACGAGCATTCACGACGTTCTCAGCTTCTGAAAATAGAGTGAGAAGGGTTTCATCTTTGAGAGATTGTCCATGCACTGCAGTTCCAAGTGCCCTTTTCACCGATCCGACTAGTCTCTCCCAGGCTCCCCCCATGTGAGGAGATGCCGGAGGAATGAAATGAAAGTGAATTCCTCTTGAAGTACATTCATCTGATATCTTGTTTTCATCAAGAGCTTTGTAGGCCTGGCGTAGTTCTTCTGAGGCTCCTCGAAGGTTGGTCTCGTTATCACTGAAAATACTATCAGGATTTCCTCGCCTTGAAATGAATCTTCTTATGCTCATAATTGCCGAATCAGTCGTCAGATGGTGGGCCACCTCAAGATGTACTAATCGAATGGCAAGACACGTAAATATGAGTCCCCACCTTTTCTCAGTTCTTCGACCAACAACTACATAAAAAGGGCCAAAGTAGTCCATTCCAGTATTGATGAAAGGAGGTTGAGGTTGAACAGATTTATTTTTATATTTCTGGCATCTTCTCTCTGCAGATTTTACTACAGCACGTCCATCCAAAATCCAGTATTTGATCCTTACTTCGTTCAGTACCGTTTCCACACTCTGATGTTTGAATTTCTCATGATAATGTTGTAGGAGTAACTTGAGTATAGTGGTCTTTAGGACTGAGGATGTATGGTCTTCTCGTTTGCATTGACAAACAATTCGCTAAATCAGTCCCACCTGCCAATATGAGTAAACCATTTTCATTCAATTCAGGGCCTAATTTCTTCAATCTACTCTTTTTGTTAACACCTTTCAATTTCTTCAGCTGTTTAATGTCTTCGGGAAAACTTTCTGATTGTGACAGCTTCAGACAATGCTTTTGGGCGTCTTCCAGTTCTTCAGCTGTTAAAAACTGAGGAAATTTTTGAAACGGTTTTTTCTTAATTTTGATTTTAAATTTTTTCAAACACCTCAGAAACCATGCGGTTGTTCTAATTGGATGAAGCCATTTCGAAAATTTTCTATAATTCGGAAAAATCTCGTGTACATATTTTATGTCCATTTTTCCTACGAATTCTGATTTCATTTCTTCAGGCCAGTTTTCTTCAGATTTTGTCGAAATCTCAGGTCCAGAACTCCATTTTTCGGTGCATTGGTTTCTTCATAAGTGTTTCGAGTGGCTTTATCTGCAATATGTAGTCCTGATGGAATCCAATGCCAGTCTTTAGTGTCGGTTCGTTCTTGAATCTCCCCTATCCTATGCGCTACGAATTGTTTGTATTTGCGGCCATTACTTTTTATCCAGTTCAGTACACATGTTGAGTCTGACCATAACCATGTGCAGTGAATCTCCATCTCCAATTCTTCTTTCAACATGGTGCTCAAACGACTCTAGCCTGGGAATGGAGAGTGTTTTTATTGGTGCAACCCTGGCTTTTGCAGTAAGCAATGAAACTTCGTTTCTTTCTGAACAAACAGTTCTCAAATAAGCTATTGCTGCGAATGCCTTTTCGCTGGCGTCACAGAATATGTGGAGCTCAATACGTTATGCTCGCGGCATCAACAGTGAGTAGCATCTTGTAAAACTTACTTCTGGAATCCTTTTTAAATCTTCGGTCCATCTTCTCCAAGTCTCGTGCATCTTTTTTGGGATCACATCATCCCATCCAATACCTTCTCTCCAAATGTCTTGTGGAAATATCTTTGCGATTATGGCAAAACAGGAAAGAAGTCCAAGTGGGTCGAATATTTCCATGACTGTCTTCAATATTCGCCTTTTTGTAACCTTTTCCAATGTCAGATGTTCAAGTTCAATATTGAAACAGATTTTGTCATCTTTACAGTTCCACCACACCCCAAGAACTCGTTGAGTGTGAAGCTGATTGTTTTTGAAAATTTTACCATCTATTGATTTTTCTCCCAGATGTTCTATGATCCTAGAAGAGTTACATGACCAATTTACCACTTCGAATCCTCCATGACGTTGAACTCTTATTACTTCTAATATGGTTTCCAGTGCCTCATCTTCGGAATCTTTCGAGTCTAGGTAGTCATCTACATAAAACTTACTCAGTATAGCTTCTTTTATTTCTATTGAACATTCAGTCTCCTTCGCATTTTTATTCTTGATGAACTGCGCAAAGGAAGGTGAACAAGTGGCTCCGAAGGTCATCACATCCATTTCGTAGGCATCGGGGTCCCTTTCAAGATCCAAGTTCCGCCAGAGTATTCGCTGAGCAGATCGATCTTCCTTTCGAATCCTGATTTGATGGAACATTACCCGAACGTCTCCACAGAATCCGATTTCTCTCTGTCTGAATTTCAATGATATGGATACCAATGATTCCAACAAATCAGGTCCTGAAATCAAATTGTTATTTAGGCTTGTCTCATCAGTTTTTGCTGCTGCGTCAAATACCAGTCGAATGTTTTCAAGCTTGTTACGATTAATAGTAGCAAGATGAGGAAGATACCAAGTTTTTTCATTATTCATGGATGCTTCCTCAAATGAGAGTTTTCTCAAATACCCCTTCTGCACATGGGAACTCATTTTAGAACAGTAGGCTTCTGCAAATGAAGTATTTCCGAAACATTTCCTTTCTATGCAAAGGAGCCTTTGAAATGCATTGTTTCTACCCTCTGGAAGCACGATGTTATCCGTTTTCCATAATAGTCCAATTTCATACCTGTTGTCCATTCTTCCGAGAGGTTCTTTCCATGATATTCAACGCCCTGCTCTCCTCGGCATTGATTTTCCTTTTGAATGGAAGAACTCCAAAGGACTCGGTGGTGAATGACTCCTTCACCAGGTCGTGAAGTTCCTTATCCTCCACCCTATTACAAATGTGAAGGGTATGGGCTCCGACGAAGCTCTCATCCTCAGCAGTGGAGCGGGGTCCATGGATCGACCATCCCAACTTACACTTTGTGGCTACTGGAAGATGGTTATGAATACTTCGTACCTGTCTTGGAACAATTAGTTCAGCATCATCTTGACCTATAAGAGGTAAAGGTTTTTTATTGTTATAACAATCAACCGGTAAATTTTTGAGATAAGGTTTATCTTGCCAAACATCCTTATTTAACGTCTGTGATGGCAAATCTAGATTTTCACTCGTCCTAGCACCTAAAATTCCAAAGATTTTTGCATCCTCGTTTGTCCCAGATATACCAAATCTCACTTTCTTTGAATTATTCAAATTGGACACGATTCCGCCGTTCCATCGGATACAGAGTGATTCTGGAGTTCCTTCTAATCCTAATTGTTCCAAAACAGATTGATCTAACAAAGTGACTGTCGAGCCCCCATCACACAATGCTAAAATTTTCAGACTGCTTCTTGGCCCATATACTATGACAGGAATCATCCGGAGTAAAACATCTTTCTTTGCTTCTAATGTGCAAACTGTTTCATTGATGCTCTCTCTACTTTGCGTCGAGTTCACTTTCTTGTTTTATGAAATTCTTATGCAAGAAGTTGTGGTGCTTCAATTTGCATCCTTCTATTCCACATTCTTTTCTCTTCTTGCATCTGAACTTCGAATGTCCACATTCGAGACATATAAAACATAGCTTTCTACTCACCACCGTATTCCAACGAGTATCAACATCGTCACTTTTTGATTCAGGGTAGATTCTCGTCTTGTGGGAGGTTTCATCACAATATTCACAGGTCCTGTGAATTTCTTGAGTATTCATAACCCTCTCAGGGTTCTTTTCAGTGAAGTTATATCTCTTTACAATTCTATCATTATAGGTAGACTCTTTTTTTGCCTTGAAATTACCCGTAGGATTAACATATGATGCAGTATCTGCCATTTTGAGAAGCCATTCACTTCTCCTTTTCTTTCATACACGATTTCTCCCCATTTCAACTTCAGAATGTCCGATAATTTTCCCACTAGTTCTTTCATCAACTGTGGATTGTGCAAGTGGCCTACATATTTCAATGATTTCATTGTGGCAACTAAGTTCTGGACTTCATTGGAAAAAACTATGATTTTCTCTAGGTTCATAACTCGAATCAAGGGAAGAGAGTTCAATTTGGAAATAATCACCTCAATTATAAACTCAGGCCTGCCAAACCGCATCTCCAGGGTCACCATTATCAGTTTAACGTTGTCACCAGCTGTCATCATACCTGATACTGCAGATCTTGCACCCCCTTTCAGACATTTTCTCAGTTTTATCATGATTTCTTCCTCGTTGTATGCACATACAACCGATATATGCTGAAAATGCTCAGTGTAGTATGTATAAGCCACCACCAGGACCGAGATCTCGGTCCCCGTAGTGGCCTAGCGTATTTCGAGAGATTTTTGGGAACATACTACGCCTATGTATGAAGCGGGGTCCCAGAGCGGTCGGGCGACGGAAAACGGTGACCCCCAGACGTCTACCCATGTCCGCTATTCATTCGAGGCATCGACAAGGTGAGACCTGCAGAACTGCAGGTGTTCACCGGATGATATCATCGCAGACTTATTTACGTAGCCTTATCTGCCTCCGACGGAAAGGAACCGGGTTTCTGACAAATTCCAAGAATTGAACCAGCATGTGTGAACTGATGTTTTTCCAAGAATTGAGGAATATCGAAAATTCCAGAACAGAACAAACAAAATACGTGGGGAATCCCAGATTACGCAAGCGCTTTTCCGAGAAATGCAGAAGGTCATATGCGGCGTCTTTCGCTTCGGAGATCGGAAACGTTCGGGCGGCATCGTAGAACCGCACCCATTTCGAGCTGGAATATTTGAACTTCAGGAGGTGTTTTATGACACATGTGGGTGGTACGGTGAGGCAATGCTGTCATATTCTTCAGGCGGCTTAGAGGTCAACGAGATGGGCGCGGCGCGGGTAGGGGATTGCGCCAACTTCTCGATTGCCGCGAAGTCAGTCTCCTGCAAGAACTCGTACGATACCGCTATCGAACGACAGTGTTGTGTGTCCGCCATCAGACCATCGAAGTCAGTTTCCTGCTAGAACTCATACGATATATACCGCTATCGAACGACAGTGTTGTGTGATCAGACTGAAAAATGTAAGTACCTCTTTTTCCTTCGTGTTCGGAGGTGTTTTTCGCGAAACGGCTCACACACAGGTTGAGAGCTATTCATGCGCAAGTGTTGATCTCGGCATATACAGCGTGTGTCGAAACTTTTCTCTGTCAAGTGTGTTGGCTCAGTGTGAATTTTTTTGAACTAATCAGCATATACAGCGTATGTCTAAACTTTTTCTGTCAAGTGTGTTGGCTCAGTGTGAGTTTTTCGATCGGCATATACAGGGTGTGTCGAAATTTTTTCTGTCGAAGTGAACAAGTTGTTGTTGGCTCATACAGGTTGAGTTTTTCCAAAAGTATACAGTGTGCGTCAACATTTTTTCGTCAAGTGTGTTGGCTCATACAGGGTGAACCAACAGCAGCACAGTGTGCGTCAAATTTTTTTCGTCAAGTTTGTTGACTCATACAGCGTGAGCCATTTTTTCGAACGTATGTACAGGATGTCTTCAAATTTTGATGTTTTTTGCTACAGATGGACCTCCTTGCAGAGTTGAACACAATATGCAGCGCTTCTGGATACAAGTAGACCGTTTCCATGAGCAGCTTGAACAAAAACAAGCCCTATCCAATTCAGAAGCTTCGCCTGGTGAAAACCAAGTTCGGAGAGACCATCATAGCCGATATCTAGCTATACGAAGTATTCCTTCCGAGAAGAGTGTTTGCAACACTAAGGGGACATATTGACCAATTCACTCCTGGAAAGTACGCCCTGGTAGTCGAAGAAGGAGGGGCCGGAAAAACAAATACCTTCAAGTTCATCGAGAACTAGGTGGGCAACAACATGAAGGAAGTTTTCTCTCTCTGTGTCCACCCATATTTTTTGAGAACTATAACCTATAGGAGAATATATACTTGTATGTGAAATCCTTTCGATTTCGATTTGGGGAGAATGCGTGACAGAGTGACCATATGACAGACGCAAGACTTGCCTGACAGACGTATGACTCCAATGACGTGGACGACAAATGACAGAGGACGTATGGTATGATGTTTGGCTTGGATGGCAGACGATATTTCTGACAGCTGACAAATGAATTGACTGATGTGTGATGTGAGCGACTGCCCAACACGAATGACAGACGATATTGCTAACGTATGATGTGAACGATAGCCAACTCAAATGACAGACGATATCTCTGACGTATGACTTGAGTCTGACGTATGATGTAAACGACTCGGATAACAGAGGATGTATGTGGTGAATGGCAGATGACTTATGACAGACGAAGGACTTGACTGACAGAGGACTTGACTGACAGAGGACTTACGACAGCTGTAAGATTTGACTGGCAGAGGAAGTGACAGATGACGCCCACCTAGGATACCATCTATCCACAACACTGTGAGTCAACTCATGAGTAAGAGTGACAGATGACGCTTTCCTGAGGACGCCATCTTTCCACGCCACTGTGAGGCAACTCATAAGTGTGAGTGACAGATGACGCCGCCTCCGAGGACGCCATCTATCCACGCCACTGTGAGCCAACTCAAAAGTGTGAGTGAGTGACAGATGACGCTCCTCAAAGGACGCCATCTATCCCCGCCACTCTGAATCAATGCATAAGTATGAGTGACAGATGACACTGCCTGCGAGGACGCCATCTACCCACGCCACTGTGAGCCAACTCATAAGTGTGAGCGACAGATGCCGCCCCCCGAGGACGCCATCTATCCACGCCACTGTGAGTCAATTCAGAAGTGTGAGCGACAGATGCCGCCCCACCGAGGACGCCATCTATCCACGCCACTGTGAGTCAATTCAAAAGTGTGAGTGACAGATGACGCTCCTTCGAGGACGCCATCTATCCACGACACTGTAAACCAATGCGTAAGTGTGAGTGACAGATGACGCTCCTGCGAGGACGCCCTCTATCCACGCTGAACCAACTCGCACAGTGATCTGTGTCCCACACTCTTGTTGTTTTCATGTTCTCCCACCCTCTGCTCCTCATTATGTCCCACCTCACATTCTGAAGGAGAGAAAAAACAACAACCCTTTTGAAATACGATTTATTGATCGAAAAAACCATACATTTCTCAACGAGGTAAAACATTATTGGAAAACCATCTGAGCATAGAGTCTACATTGAACTGTGTACACATATACTTGCAGTTGTAGGCGGCGAGGTGGTTCGGGCAAGGCGTCGGCGTTGGCTGCAAATTTTCCATTCCATGCGTCGTACCGTCGAACTGGGAGACGTCCTGGATAGACGGTGGGCAGGTCACTCCAATATCTCGGACTTTTCTCGAGAGGAACTCGGCTTTTTGGCTACCTCTCACATATATGACTTCGGCCGAGTACAGAAGGTATTTCTGCAGAATGGCATCAACGTCGTGGTACTCGACGTCCCCTGAAGAATACGGAATGCCATGAACGTACTTTTCCAAGTACCGGGTGGTCTTCCTGTGCTTGTCCGTCAACAAGACTAAGGGCATTGGTGGCTTGAACAGGAAATTATGTCGCTGGTGACCGATATGGATGGCGAGTTCTTCGGGGTGGAACACCCTGTTGACGACGAAACCTTGGATATCAACGATCGCGATTCTCATGATGTGCGTCTTGTACTAGCTAGCGACTGAATGACGCGCTGAGACGAGAGCGTCACTTCTCCCACCACGGCAGCGTTGGCGCGCGTCGCCTATGATTTCTCATGACCTCGGTAAGGGGAAGTACAGTCGTCCGGGATGATGCAACAAGGGGAATTTTGATGAAAAACCGATGTTGTAGACACGGCTGTCCACCACGCCGAACAGACCGAAAAAGTTCCTTCAATTTTCAGCTAGACGTTCAGCGGATGAGAAAGCATTTCAACGCAAAGGTGGACCGTCGAGTTAACCGTGACAAAACGTAGTTCTCGTTCGACGCTTGAACCGAAATAGACAAACAAAATGGGGGTGGAAAGGCTGTACTCATCAAGCCGAATGCGACGAAAATATCTCCAATGTCAACCGACACTCACCGACCATGTCGACACGGCTGTCCACCACGAAGATTTCACCTTTCTCGAACAGACCGAAAAATATTCGAATTTGCAGCTATCAATACTTAGACGTTCAGCGGATGAGAAAGCATGTCAACGCAAAGGATGACCATCGGGTCAACCGTGACGGCTCTCGTTCGACGCCTAAACCGAGAAAGGACCAACAAAAATGGGGGTGGGAAATCTGTACTCATCAAGCCGAATGCGATGAAAATATTCCCAATGTCAACCGATACTCGGAGAGAAGGCTTCTCTGGTTCACAACAAAATAGGTGTACCGGTCAGGTCAGATGTGAGCGGCTCGAGAAAACAGTTGTAGTCCCCTATGGACGCTCTCCGATTCTCCAGAAACGAACAAAGACGCCCAGCTCTGAGTCATCGGAGTGGTACCTTCAAACCGTGAAAAATATCCGAATCGTAAGAGTAGAAATTCACGGCAGCAGAAAAAACGGTGTTCGACCCTCCAGAAAATGGAATGTTTTGTTTTTGTAACGAAAATGAAATTTTCGTTATATTTTCTATTTAAAACACCTCTTCAAGCGCTGCTAATCACCTTTTCCATCGTGGTGGTAGACGCACTCAACACATCTGAGTTGTTCTGTCAACCCTTCAAAATACGAATGACGCGTGCGCCAAAAAAGGCATATATGTGCAATCGGAGGTGATTCTGCCCTTCTTGATATCCCTTCTTGATAATTGATTGATTATCGGCGATTGATTATCGGTGATCGATAGCGCGTATCGTATCTGATTCTCAGGTGTCGTGATAGTGTGACTTCGAAACAGGTGATAGTTATTTTGAATAATTTGAATCATCTTCAAATATTTTATCATCTTACCTATTTAATAATTTTTCAATGAATTAATATCTCCCAAGTATCGTTATATTTTTGATTAAACCGTAAAGAGTGGTGTTTTTCGAGAGACGGTGCCTAGAACATCGAAGGGTTTTCTGAAACTTCGAATATCATTGCAATCCACGAGCTTTCGACAATCTTTCTCAAGGATTTAGGATATATTATTAATCAGTATTATTTCGACTTACTGAACCCAATATTTCCGGAATTGAGATAAAATATTTCATTTTCAGATGGAAAAGTGAGGTTATCTTCAACCGAACTGAAATATATTTACTTGAGGGAGAACGAGTACTTACGTTTAGTCGTTTTTTAGTGAAACCACGGATTTCTGGCTTATTTTTCCGTTGCCGGCAAGTACCGATCTCATCAGGAGACCAGAAGTTAATCAGGGTCAATTTATCTCAGTTCCAGAAGAATATTGCTCAGATTCCTTTTGAGAAACAAAACCCTGTGGAGCAAGGAACTCTGACGTTTGGTAAGTAGTTTGCTATCATTCAACTCAATTCGAATTTAACTATCACTACTTACCAAACTGTCACAGATTCTTTTGAATCTTAGTTTCAGTCACTGTCTTGAGTGTTGATTTTATATACCTTGGGTAACATAGAGAGACCAGTCCTTTCAGTCACGGTTTATAATTTGTACCATTCAACTCACTAACTTCTTTGTGAAGTTTAGGCTTGGCCAAATTTGAAGAGTTGAAGGAATACTTAGTGATACTGGGCTGGCAGGTAACGGTTTTCATCATTTGAATACTCATTGAACAATTGTTTATTCTTTTTGTATACCTATTGACCTGTTTCGAAGTTTTGCGTTACATGAGAATCCAGCGTTATTGATTTGCTTGTTTCTATCGATTTCTCATATCTACCTATTTCTATCAATTTAATCACTTTATCTAGTTCAATTTCTATTGATTAAACTGAGTATTTTTCTCAATATTTCTTCAACTGATATTGTCATTTTTTTTTTGTATTAAATTCTCTTTCCTGGAGATATTCAGATTTCATTTTTTTTTTTCATGGGAGAACTTTCACTTATTCGAGTGAATTTACTAATTTCCTGAGACTGTTAATTTGGATCCAAATAGTCTATAGTTGAGAAATAATTATTGAAACTTTTTTTTTTCCAACAAGTTGTAGTCTCAGTGACACTCACATATTCTTATTACTTTGGTCTAATACCTTGTCCCCCATCTTACGATGTAAAACCGTCGACCGTTGAAGAGGACCAACACCAACCACCTACTAGCTGCCTACCATTGAAGTGAGTGGACTTCTGAACTGTCATCGACCAAAGCAGACAATAGCCGAATACCTGCTGCCAAGGATTAACCAGGTTAGCCAACATTTAGTGGCAGAAAGGGGTAGCCGCTTTGAGCCTACCAGAACCTTCGATACCTGTTGCCAGTCGACAACTAGAGGCAAAAGCCTCTCAAGTAGAGTCCACTTCACCAGTCAAGGAGGAGCGTAAGTTGCCAAGTCAACAAGTCAACAGAACAGTCAGAAGGATAGACCATTGTGTGATTGATTAATTCTCCTTAATTAACTTGCTAATAACTCAATATTACTCAACAATTTGAACTGAATTGTAAAAATTCACTTAAATAAATAGGAAGTTTGTTGAAATTGAAGTAAAGGGGCTGCACCGG
>JAVJAQ010001523.1:0-20105 GCA_032362365.1 Zygogramma bicolorata | reverse complement strand
TTAGCTATTTTTATATCAACTGGCCTAGGAACTATTAGAGATGCAGTAGTTAGGGAAACGGGGAATGACATTGAGGGATTGATGTTGGGGAAAGGGATTGAAAGACGTCAATAAAACTTGTCTCGAAGATTGAAATATTGGTGATTTTTGGAAGTAATTGCTGCGTGCAAAAGAATAGCTAACATTTCAGAAGTGGGATACGAAGAATCTTCAAACGCACTTAGTATTGACCCAGAATTTTTTTCCGCAAACTTCAGTAAAATGTCAGAGGAAGACAGAGATAGTTTAGATGGGGCTTTTGGTAGAGGTAACAATTCGAACGCAGAACTTCGATATCCAGGTATGTCATCAGATTCAATTTATATGCAAAGAATGCTGGACGTTTTAGTGTCAGAAAATCGTCGCAGAGATGATATGTTCATGAAAATGATGGAAGGCTTCAGTCGACCTGCTCAATCCACCAGTTTTCACGTGATGCCTGATCTTTCAAAGACTATTGGTTATTTTGAGGGGGATGGGGATATAGCGAATGCAGAATCGTGGTTGAAAAATATTGAGACGAGTGCACAATTGAATAGGTGGCCGGATTCTTACATTTTGGAAACAGCTAGAGCACACTTGAAGGGTCCAGCAACTTTCTGGTTCAATTCAAAACGCGACTTCATCACTACATGGAATGATTTCAAAGTAGAATTCAAGAAATCCTTTTCTAGAACATTCAGGACATCTGAAAAATGGGAAAAAATGAAAAATAGGCGGCAAAATAGAAACGAAACAGTTTTATCATATTTTTTTGAAAAGGTCGATTTATGCCAAAGCTTGAATTTAGATTTTGATGATATGAAAGATGAAATTTTGACTGGTTTGTACTTCAGAGATATTGCTGCAAATCTCATAACTAAAAAACATTGTGATGCCGATAGCCTTTTGCATGATATTTTATCTATTGAGAAAATGAGGGGTTTGAGGCAGGGTGAAAAATTTTATAATTTCCACTCGAAGGAAAGTCCTACAAAAAGGGATAATTCAGCAGAAGCATCGGGTTATAATTCTCAAAATTTTTTGGTAAACAGAAATGTACAGGGTGTCTCTATCAGAAAATGCTATAAATGCGGAATGACTAACCATTTATCTAATAGTTGTCGTAGACCGAATCCGGTGTGTTTCGGATGTAAACAAGAGGGTCATATATTGAAGGACTGTTTAAACAAACGAGAAACACCTGGTGATTCGAATAAAATAAACATTTTGATTGGTGACGTCGATGGAAAATTTGAAACTCGCGTTACTACCACTGAGAAATTTTATCGTAAGGTGTTGTTGAATGACTCTATATTATTACAAGGTTTTATAGACAATGGTAGTGCAATTTGTACTATAAAAAATTGCGTTGCAAGAGAAAATAATTTAGACATTATCGCTGAGACCCAACCTATATTCGGATACGGTAATGACAACGAACCAGTTTTATACTCGTTGGGAAAGGTTGTTGCTAAATTGACAATAGACAATGTGTGTGCGGAAAATGTTGAACTTTTAGTAGTACCCGATGGCGCACAAAATATAGACTCTTTAATTGGTCGTTCTTTTACTGAACTGAATCATATTGCTTACATACGGAAGGGCGATTCTTTCATGTTCGGATATGCAGAGGAATATCCCTTCAAAAACATTGATATCGAAGCGATAACTGATACAAATTATCAAATTTCACGAAAGATGAAAATACCCGGAAAGTTTCCTCTTGATGTTCATGTTAAACATGGAGACCAAAATAAAATTTTGAGAATATATAATGCTACTGATCGGATAATCGAATTGAATAGTTCTTATAAGCTAAAGGTACCAGAAAGAGAAATTATTGATGGTCAAACCATTCTTGAGGTAAGTAAAACACCGATTTCATTAGACATGATATCTATAGAATCTTCCGCAACAATAGATGAAAAACAAAGTTTGTGTGATTTGCTCAATAATTATAGAGATTGTTTCGCATTTAGCTTAACAGAACTAGGTTGCACTAATGTTATAGAAATGAATATTGTGGATAATAATGTTCCAGTGAGATGTGCGCCATACAAGACTTCCAGACAGGACAGAGAAACAATAGCAGAGCTTGTGAACGATTTGAAACAATGTGGAATTGTTTCTGAAACAACCAGTCCATATGCCTCACCTGTGCTTTTAGTGCGAAAAAAAAATGGCGACCCAAGGTTGGTAATAGATTACAGGAAATTGAATAATCAAACTATGAAAATGAATTATCCAATACCTACTATCGATGAACAGTTTCAGTATTTAGCCGGTAGTTCAATTTTTGCCAGTCTAGATCTGGCCAATGGATATATGCAAGTACCCTTAACCCCGGAAGCTCGTAAGAAAACCGCATTCATTACTTCAGATACCACGGGAGAATTCAATCGAATGATTTTTGGATTATCTAATGCTCCATTTGAATTTGTTAGACTCATGAATGTTGTTTTAGGTCCTTTGAGGAACAAAATTTGCTGCTGTTATTTGGATGATGTCATTATTCCAGCTAGAGAATGGTCTGAACTGATGGAAAGACTGTCGTTGGTGTTGGAAGCTTTTCGACAAGCATCACTAACTCTAAATTTACGTAAATGTGCATTTGGAAAAAAAGAAATCGACTTTCTAGGTTTCACAGTATGTGAGGCTGGTCTCAAGCCCGGAGCAGGAAAGGTAAAAGCCATTCTCGACTTTCCCCAGCCAAAATCTGTTCAAGAGGTACGAAGATTCCTCGGTTTATCTGGATTTTTTAGAAGATTTGTCCCAAACTATGCAGTCATAGCGAAACCATTATCAGATCTTACAAAGAAAGAAAATAAATTCTGTTTTTCGGAAAAATGTGAGGAAGCATTTATCAAATTGAAAACTTTTTTAACGAATAGTTCGGTGTTGAAACTGTTCGACTTTGATGACTACACAGAGTTGCATACTGATGCATGTGCGCAAGGTATAGCCGGTATGTTAATGCAGCGCGATAAATTCAATAGAATGAGACTGGTGTATTGTGTCTCGAAAAAGACTACCCCCGCTGAAAGTATGTACCACTCGTCGCGTTTAGAACTTCTTGCAATTGTGTGGACTGTTGAAAGACTGCGAACTTTTCTCATTGGAATACACTTTACAATCGTGACAGACTGTCAGGCGTTGGTGTTCCTTAATTCTAAAAAAAGTATCAATCCACAAGTAGCAAGATGGTTCAGCGTTTTACAAGAATATGACTACGAAATTGAGCACCGAAATGGATCGGGCTTAGGTCACGTAGATGCATTGAGTCGTGCCCCCGTCGAAAACGCCAATGAAACCGAAGACTATATTTTTGAAAAAAGACTCAGCGTACTAGTAACATTAACTGAAAATGAGCAAATGACTATGATACAAAGACAAGATCTCAAACTCCGAAATTTAATGCATACTATTTCCAAACCATTGTCTCAAAGAACAAAACACGATAAAGACTTAATTGGATCATATAAGTTAGTTAATGGTATTCTCTTTATCACAAAAACGGTAGAAAAAGAGGAAAGGGACTTATATGTTGTACCCAACTCTATGCGCAAAAGTGTAGTGGTGAAAAATCACGACTTGGCAGGACATTTTTCGGTCGATCGTACAGTGTCTAGGATACTGGAACGCTATTGGTTTCACGGTATGAGAAGATATGTCAGGAGACATATTGCAGGTTGTATGCAATGCCTCTTAACGAAGGTACCCGCCGGTAAAACCGCAGGGATGCTTCACCGAAAGGTATTGAAAGACGTCAATAAAACTTGTCTCGAAGATTGAAATATTGGTGATTTTTGGAAGTAATTGCTGCGTGCAAAAGAATAGCTAACATTTCAGAAGTGGGATACGAAGAATCTTCAAACGCACTTAGTATTGACCCAGAATTTTTTTCCGCAAACTTCAGTAAAATGTCAGAGGAAGACAGAGATAGTTTAGATGGGGCTTTTGGTAGAGGTAACAATTCGAACGCAGAACTTCGATATCCAGGTATGTCATCAGATTCAATTTATATGCAAAGAATGCTGGACGTTTTAGTGTCAGAAAATCGTCGCAGAGATGATATGTTCATGAAAATGATGGAAGGCTTCAGTCGACCTGCTCAATCCACCAGTTTTCACGTGATGCCTGATCTTTCAAAGACTATTGGTTATTTTGAGGGGGATGGGGATATAGCGAATGCAGAATCGTGGTTGAAAAATATTGAGACGAGTGCACAATTGAATAGGTGGCCGGATTCTTACATTTTGGAAACAGCTAGAGCACACTTGAAGGGTCCAGCAACTTTCTGGTTCAATTCAAAACGCGACTTCATCACTACATGGAATGATTTCAAAGTAGAATTCAAGAAATCCTTTTCTAGAACATTCAGGACATCTGAAAAATGGGAAAAAATGAAAAATAGGCGGCAAAATAGAAACGAAACAGTTTTATCATATTTTTTTGAAAAGGTCGATTTATGCCAAAGCTTGAATTTAGATTTTGATGATATGAAAGATGAAATTTTGACTGGTTTGTACTTCAGAGATATTGCTGCAAATCTCATAACTAAAAAACATTGTGATGCCGATAGCCTTTTGCATGATATTTTATCTATTGAGAAAATGAGGGGTTTGAGGCAGGGTGAAAAATTTTATAATTTCCACTCGAAGGAAAGTCCTACAAAAAGGGATAATTCAGCAGAAGCATCGGGTTATAATTCTCAAAATTTTTTGGTAAACAGAAATGTACAGGGTGTCTCTATCAGAAAATGCTATAAATGCGGAATGACTAACCATTTATCTAATAGTTGTCGTAGACCGAATCCGGTGTGTTTCGGATGTAAACAAGAGGGTCATATATTGAAGGACTGTTTAAACAAACGAGAAACACCTGGTGATTCGAATAAAATAAACATTTTGATTGGTGACGTCGATGGAAAATTTGAAACTCGCGTTACTACCACTGAGAAATTTTATCGTAAGGTGTTGTTGAATGACTCTATATTATTACAAGGTTTTATAGACAATGGTAGTGCAATTTGTACTATAAAAAATTGCGTTGCAAGAGAAAATAATTTAGACATTATCGCTGAGACCCAACCTATATTCGGATACGGTAATGACAACGAACCAGTTTTATACTCGTTGGGAAAGGTTGTTGCTAAATTGACAATAGACAATGTGTGTGCGGAAAATGTTGAACTTTTAGTAGTACCCGATGGCGCACAAAATATAGACTCTTTAATTGGTCGTTCTTTTACTGAACTGAATCATATTGCTTACATACGGAAGGGCGATTCTTTCATGTTCGGATATGCAGAGGAATATCCCTTCAAAAACATTGATATCGAAGCGATAACTGATACAAATTATCAAATTTCACGAAAGATGAAAATACCCGGAAAGTTTCCTCTTGATGTTCATGTTAAACATGGAGACCAAAATAAAATTTTGAGAATATATAATGCTACTGATCGGATAATCGAATTGAATAGTTCTTATAAGCTAAAGGTACCAGAAAGAGAAATTATTGATGGTCAAACCATTCTTGAGGTAAGTAAAACACCGATTTCATTAGACATGATATCTATAGAATCTTCCGCAACAATAGATGAAAAACAAAGTTTGTGTGATTTGCTCAATAATTATAGAGATTGTTTCGCATTTAGCTTAACAGAACTAGGTTGCACTAATGTTATAGAAATGAATATTGTGGATAATAATGTTCCAGTGAGATGTGCGCCATACAAGACTTCCAGACAGGACAGAGAAACAATAGCAGAGCTTGTGAACGATTTGAAACAATGTGGAATTGTTTCTGAAACAACCAGTCCATATGCCTCACCTGTGCTTTTAGTGCGAAAAAAAAATGGCGACCCAAGGTTGGTAATAGATTACAGGAAATTGAATAATCAAACTATGAAAATGAATTATCCAATACCTACTATCGATGAACAGTTTCAGTATTTAGCCGGTAGTTCAATTTTTGCCAGTCTAGATCTGGCCAATGGATATATGCAAGTACCCTTAACCCCGGAAGCTCGTAAGAAAACCGCATTCATTACTTCAGATACCACGGGAGAATTCAATCGAATGATTTTTGGATTATCTAATGCTCCATTTGAATTTGTTAGACTCATGAATGTTGTTTTAGGTCCTTTGAGGAACAAAATTTGCTGCTGTTATTTGGATGATGTCATTATTCCAGCTAGAGAATGGTCTGAACTGATGGAAAGACTGTCGTTGGTGTTGGAAGCTTTTCGACAAGCATCACTAACTCTAAATTTACGTAAATGTGCATTTGGAAAAAAAGAAATCGACTTTCTAGGTTTCACAGTATGTGAGGCTGGTCTCAAGCCCGGAGCAGGAAAGGTAAAAGCCATTCTCGACTTTCCCCAGCCAAAATCTGTTCAAGAGGTACGAAGATTCCTCGGTTTATCTGGATTTTTTAGAAGATTTGTCCCAAACTATGCAGTCATAGCGAAACCATTATCAGATCTTACAAAGAAAGAAAATAAATTCTGTTTTTCGGAAAAATGTGAGGAAGCATTTATCAAATTGAAAACTTTTTTAACGAATAGTTCGGTGTTGAAACTGTTCGACTTTGATGACTACACAGAGTTGCATACTGATGCATGTGCGCAAGGTATAGCCGGTATGTTAATGCAGCGCGATAAATTCAATAGAATGAGACTGGTGTATTGTGTCTCGAAAAAGACTACCCCCGCTGAAAGTATGTACCACTCGTCGCGTTTAGAACTTCTTGCAATTGTGTGGACTGTTGAAAGACTGCGAACTTTTCTCATTGGAATACACTTTACAATCGTGACAGACTGTCAGGCGTTGGTGTTCCTTAATTCTAAAAAAAGTATCAATCCACAAGTAGCAAGATGGTTCAGCGTTTTACAAGAATATGACTACGAAATTGAGCACCGAAATGGATCGGGCTTAGGTCACGTAGATGCATTGAGTCGTGCCCCCGTCGAAAACGCCAATGAAACCGAAGACTATATTTTTAAAAAAAGACTCAGCGTACTAGTAACATTAACTGAAAATGAGCAAATGACTATGATACAAAGACAAGATCTCAAACTCCGAAATTTAATGCATACTATTTCCAAACCATTGTCTCAAAGAACAAAACACGATAAAGACTTAATTGGATCATATAAGTTAGTTAATGGTATTCTCTTTATCACAAAAACGGTAGAAAAAGAGGAAAGGGACTTATATGTTGTACCCAACTCTATGCGCAAAAGTGTAGTGGTGAAAAATCACGACTTGGCAGGACATTTTTCGGTCGATCGTACAGTGTCTAGGATACTGGAACGCTATTGGTTTCACGGTATGAGAAGATATGTCAGGAGACATATTGCAGGTTGTATGCAATGCCTCTTAACGAAGGTACCCGCCGGTAAAACCGCAGGGATGCTTCACCCAATACCTCCACCTAGAAGACCGTTTGCCAGAATTCACATGGATAATGTTGGTCCATTTATCAAGTCTTCTCAAGGATATGCATATATTCTAGTCGTAGTTGATGCATTCACTAGATTTGTCACCCTATACCCAATAAAAACAACCCAATCATGTGTCATCATCAGATGCTTGAAAGACTTTTTTCTGAAGTATGGGAATCCTGATACAATTGTCTGTGATCGAGGAACATGCTTCACTGCAACAATTTTCAAAAAAATGTGTAAAGAAAGGGGAATCAGCCTCGTTTTGAATTCTCCTCGTCATCCCCAGGCTAATGGAATGGTTGAACGCGTGAACAGAACATTGATTCCTGTTATGCAATCAGCATTGGAGGATGATAAATGCTGGGATCGAACATTAAAGAAAGTTCAACTTGACTTGAACACCTCAATTAATAAAACTACAAGAAAAACTCCATTCAAGCTACTGCATGGATATAATCCCGTTTTGGATAATGCCAAATTGAATTCCATAGTGGATCGAAACCACTACGAAGATGTTGAACACCTTCAGGAAAAGGCCAGGGAAGACATAGTTAGACAACAGGAAAAATATAAATCGCATGCTGATACAAGAAAATATGTGGGACATGTCTACGATGTCGGAGAAATAGTAGTGGTGAGGACGGTAGCCCAATCGACTGGCGAAAGTACAAAATTACAACCGAAATATAAAGGTCCGTTCACCATAATTGAAAAGTTGCCATCTGATACATACCGGATAGAGAGGTTAAACTGCGGGGAAGGAAAACCACCTCAAGTCACCACAGCCCATGTCTCCCAATTAAAAGGATATTATAACCAGAACGAAAGCGACGAAGAAGCAGAAACGAATTCATCGTCGGAGTCAGATGACGCAATCGACCAGGGTGTTAATGAAGAAAGAGATGGTCATTACGAAGACAACACGGAGGAAGAAGAAGAGGCGGTTACAGTTGAAAAAGAGCATCCACGACCAAGAAGAAAAATAAGGAAACCCTGCAGATTCGCAGATTTTGTTTGATATTCATTCAACTGTTTGTCAGAATATTGAATTTGATTCGAGTTGTATATTTTTTTTTTACAGTTATTGTTGATTAATTTGATGAGAGCGAGGACGCTCTTGTCGTCAGGATAGCCGAATGTTAGCTATTTTTATATCAACTGGCCTAGGAACTATTAGAGATGCAGTAGTTAGGGAAACGGGGAATGACATTGAGGGATTGATGTTGGGGAAAGGTATTGAAAGACGTCAATAAAACTTGTCTCGAAGATTGAAATATTGGTGATTTTTGGAAGTAAGGACTTATATGTTGTACCCAACTCTATGCGCAAAAGTGTAGTGGTGAAAAATCACGACTTGGCAGGACATTTTTCGGTCGATCGTACAGTGTCTAGGATACTGGAACGCTATTGGTTTCACGGTATGAGAAGATATGTCAGGAGACATATTGCAGGTTGTATGCAATGCCTCTTAACGAAGGTACCCGCCGGTAAAACCGCAGGGATGCTTCACCCAATACCTCCACCTAGAAGACCGTTTGCCAGAATTCACATGGATAATGTTGGTCCTTTTATCAAGTCTTCTCAAGGATATGCATATATTCTAGTAGTAGTTGATGCATTCACTAGATTTGTCACCCTATACCCAATAAAAACAACCCAATCATGTGTCATCATCAGATGCTTGAAAGACTTTTTTCTGAAGTATGGGAATCCTGATACAATTGTCTGTGATCGAGGAACATGCTTCACTGCAACAAATTTCAAAAAAATGTGTAAAGAAAGGGGAATCAGCCTCGTTTTGAATTCTCCTCGTCATTTGGGACTTATATGTTGTACCCAACTCTATGCGCAAAAGTGTAGTGGTGAAAAATCACGACTTGGCAGGACATTTTTCGGTCGATCGTACAGTGTCTAGGATACTGGAACGCTATTGGTTTCACGGTATGAGAAGATATGTCAGGAGACATATTGCAGGTTGTATGCAATGCCTCTTAACGAAGGTACCCGCCGGTAAAACCGCAGGGATGCTTCACCCAATACCTCCACCTAGAAGACCGTTTGCCAGAATTCACATGGATAATGTTGGTCCATTTATCAAGTCTTCTCAAGGATATGCATATATTCTAGTCGTAGTTGATGCATTCACTAGATTTGTCACCCTATACCCAATAAAAACAACCCAATCATGTGTCATCATCAGATGCTTGAAAGACTTTTTTCTGAAGTATGGGAATCCTGATACAATTGTCTGTGATCGAGGAACATGCTTCACTGCAACAATTTTCAAAAAAATGTGTAAAGAAAGGGGAATCAGCCTCGTTTTGAATTCTCCTCGTCATCCCCAGGCTAATGGAATGGTTGAACGCGTGAACAGAACATTGATTCCTGTTATGCAATCAGCATTGGAGGATGATAAATGCTGGGATCGAACATTAAAGAAAGTTCAACTTGACTTGAACACCTCAATTAATAAAACTACAAGAAAAACTCCATTCAAGCTACTGCATGGATATAATCCCGTTTTGGATAATGCCAAATTGAATTCCATAGTGGATCGAAACCACTACGAAGATGTTGAACACCTTCAGGAAAAGGCCAGGGAAGACATAGTTAGACAACAGGAAAAATATAAATCGCATGCTGATACAAGAAAATATGTGGGACATGTCTACGATGTCGGAGAAATAGTAGTGGTGAGGACGGTAGCCCAATCGACTGGCGAAAGTACAAAATTACAACCGAAATATAAAGGTCCGTTCACCATAATTGAAAAGTTGCCATCTGATACATACCGGATAGAGAGGTTAAACTGCGGGGAAGGAAAACCACCTCAAGTCACCACAGCCCATGTCTCCCAATTAAAAGGATATTATAACCAGAACGAAAGCGACGAAGAAGCAGAAACGAATTCATCGTCGGAGTCAGATGACGCAATCGACCAGGGTGTTAATGAAGAAAGAGATGGTCATTACGAAGACAACACGGAGGAAGAAGAAGAGGCGGTTACAGTTGAAAAAGAGCATCCACGACCAAGAAGAAAAATAAGGAAACCCTGCAGATTCGCAGATTTTGTTTGATATTCATTCAACTGTTTGTCAGAATATTGAATTTGATTCGAGTTGTATATTTTTTTTTTACAGTTATTGTTGATTAATTTGATGAGAGCGAGGACGCTCTTGTCGTCAGGATAGCCGAATGTTAGCTATTTTTATATCAACTGGCCTAGGAACTATTAGAGATGCAGTAGTTAGGGAAACGGGGAATGACATTGAGGGATTGATGTTGGGGAAAGGGATTGAAAGACGTCAATAAAACTTGTCTCGAAGATTGAAATATTGGTGATTTTTGGAAGTAATTGCTGCGTGCAAAAGAATAGCTAACACACCCTTGGTGATATCCACTCGGATGACCCGACGAGTACAGAATTCCCACCCCTTTGTTGTGAGCTTGAAGACCTGTCGAACATATCTTACTCAGAGATCTTTTTTCAATAGAACAGCTGAACTTTGAAACTCCTTGCCGATAGAGGATTTTCCTGAGACTTACAAACTCCAAAAATTCCAAGTGAATGTTAATTCATATCTCCTGTCCCTTGATTAACGCGCTGTTCTTTGAACATGACAGGGCTTTCCTTTCGTTTGAATCTGCATAGTTCCTATTTGATACCTACCTCCAGAAAATATCTGATATCATTCGCACTCGAAGCGTGTTTTGTTAACAAAGCAAGCAAACTGAATAGCGGTCTCATATAAGGAAATTATTCAGAAAAATTGAACATGAAAAAAGTCTGATAGGTACGTAGTATGCCGAATGTTTTTCCCTTACTACCTTAGATTGTAAAGGTGGGTTTATGCAACAGCAATTTCCTCACAAACTTCACTTACGGTGTCACAATAAAAGATATAACTTTTTTTTCAGAAGAACATTACTGAAAGACCAAGCAATGAAAGAAGCTGAATTTAATGCATTCTCTTCTTATCCAATCACAATTATGATGCATGCGCATGTGTAATTTCTAAAGAAAATGTTATATGCCATAGTGAAAGTCACAAAGTGGATGTTGACTGTTGCATGTCCACCTTGGGGCATATAGATAACTAACCCTGGTCTTTGGAATTACCATCAGTTTTCTTCTCGTGAAGATGCTAACCATTTTAACAAAATGCGCGTCGAGTGCGAATGATACTTCTTTCAAAAGCCAATAAGTGGCATACTACGTCTTTTTTCTCAAAAGCTATCTGCTGTGCAATAATATTACAGATGCAAAGATTACCTCAGGCAGCAACAAATACCAAGAAAACAACATCTCGAGATCGGACAGTGTACCGGTAAAAACCGATTGTTGGTTTTGTTCGAATGTAGGTTAACTACTAACGATTCGGTGAATCAAGATTTTCTGAAAGTCTCCGGTATGACATATATCATGCAACAATCACGTTATAATATTCGCGTGGTCTCCTAGTCTCATAAATTTGCCTGTTCCGTACCAAGACACGATCTTCCTTACTTCAAATGACAAACATAAATAAAGTCGAATAGTCCGAGCTATCAGGTTACAATTAATTTCTTTATCTCTAGGTCATGGTACGTATAGCGATCACAATCACGAGTGCATAAAAATTACCGATAATTTTGCAAGAAAGCGTGATATCTAAAAATTGAGTTTATTTTCATATTTTGGCGAAAGTGCCCGAGCCAAAGGAATACGGCTCTTTTACAAAATATGAAAATAACCGAATGCAATTTGTATAAGATATCACGCTTGAATGCAGAATTATCTGGTCATTTTTATGCACGAATGTAATTCATTGGAATATTTCACGAATAAAGAAATTCTCAAGGGAATGTTATTTTTTGTTCATTTATACTTTCCTCTATAGATTGTATGGAGTACTCACCTAAATGGGACATTATATATGAGAGAAATATTCAATATAATGGGACGAAGGGACAGCCATGGGTAACCCATTGTCTCCATTTGTGGCGAACCTGTTAATGGGTAGGTTTGAGACTTGAGACGATTGCTAGAGAGGAACTTGTTACTTCCATAGAGTCTGTATCAGATATGTTGACGACATTCGCTATGGTGGATACAAGGATTACCGGATTACCGAAATTGAAAATGTCCTTTCAGCACTAAACAGCAGATGTAAGAGTATAAAATTCATGTACGAAGTAGAGAAAGAACGAGTTGCCATGTTTAGAATGAAATAGAATTTGATATTTACAGGAAAGACATTCAGATACATTCCAAATGACTCGAATCATTGTCCACAACACAGAATGGCGGCACTGCAATTCCTTGTTCATAGGTTAATAACTTTACCTTTGAAAAAAATAAGTACGATAAGGAAAGGAGAGTGATTGGGTACGTGGATAAAATGAACGGTTTGAACCCTGAGATAGTTGATGAGATAATTGGGACATGTACATTTAGGGAAACACTTCGTAATTCTTCGACTTTTCAAAAAGATGAGAAAAATGAAAAGTTTATAGTGATCCCATATGAACCCCAATACACTAGAGAACTTCAACAGATATTCGATAAAGTAAATATGAAAGTTGCATATAACACTTCTTACAAATTACAACAGGTTTTTGGTAACCCAAAAGATAAATTAGAAAACTCAGAGAAGTCGGGAATTTACGAAATCAGTTGTCAAGATTGCAATAACAAATACATCGGCCAGAGCCGAGCTATAAAACCCGCTTCAGAGAGCATTTTGCAGACATGAAATACGGAAGGGTAGAAAAATACAGTGTCGCCCAACACGCTTTAGACAATGACCACAAAATTGGGAAAGCAATCTTAAACTGATCAAGTATGTGCATGACACAAAACTACTCGATGCATGTGAGATTCTAGAAATAGCAAAATGCAACAGCATGCTTTTCAATTTATTGTTGAGAAAGTAATCAGAATAATCAATTATAACTGATGACGGACCAACATATTTTGCAGGTAGTAACTGCACTACACACACTACATTATCGAGAAATTAATTGGAAGAATTAGCAGTAACAAACAGAGTCCATATCGGACCGGAAACCTTTAGGTATATAAACAACTAACCCTAGCTTTAGATTCAGTAACAATTTGCTTCATCTGAAGATGCTAACCTTTTTAGCGAAACGCGCGTCGAGTACAAAAATATTAGTTTGGTGTTAGGGTAATTGATCTCTAGAAAAAGTTTCAATTGGACAAAGGTCATTTTCTTATAACGGGCCCAAATTAATGAACCGTATTCCCAGTTGGCTCGGGAAAAAACCGAATAAAATAAATATAAATTCAAAAACCACCTGAAAAATGGATCTCAGTCCAGAGTAGAAGCACCTTCAATGATATTATTGAAAAAAAAATCAAAATTGTTATCACTTCCACCGCTAGATCGCCAGTTACAATCACCAGATTGGTTTATTATTTTATTTGAAAAAAGGCAGCTGGTTGATGTTGAAAGCTATTCAAAAAAAACTTGGATATGTCTTCCTGTGCGAAGAGGAGGTCTTTAGTGATAAACTTAAGAATTTCTGGTTTCCAATAATCTGAAATAGGGCGGTTCCTCGAAAATGAAACACACTGATTATTTAAACACTATATCAGCAACAAAAGAAAATAGGGACCCAAAGAAAATAGAAAATGTAGGTGAAACAACATTCAACGAAACAGTTTATAAATCTGAAGTCAACCATTGATTAGTTCAAAATATTAAAACTACAAAAGTACAAAAGTAGTACTCTCAAAAATGAAATAATACCATCACACGGTCTCCACCATGAACGACGATAGACTTTTTAACTAATGGACTGGCCTTCGCGACAGTTTTCCACATAACACGATGCGGAATGCAATAGAGAGAGAAAGGATATGTACTTTGAGGTGATATTGTGAAGGGCAGAACGATAATAATTCTATAATTGAATTACTTTATCCTTCTTAACCCCTCTTTATCTGCTACATTAAGAAAGGAATTCGCTCAGAGGTTATACTTGAAGTATTCTATCTTGCTCACTTCACAGTCCCCTCTCTCTTAGGGCCAGTATATTAGTTGTAATGTCTATGTGAATGACTAATCCTATGAGAACTCAACTGGCTCTCAAAAATATGTGATGCAAACACTCAAACACAAGAATCCAATTTATTTCTATGTATTATACATACATATTGCCCTACCGGCTAACTATATATTATTGGCCGCCCTAGTCCTATATCAGTAAGCTCAAAGTATTTCAAAAAGAGTGAGTAGATCCTTCAATATGTGATTAAGTCTCAAAAATGGATAAAATGGTTTATTTACGACTAATACATAATGTGAGTATTATGGTTTTTGCAGGATAATGCCAAATATTATTTCCTCAGGGAATAATGGCGTTATTCCCTTAGGGAATAATAGCGAGGGATTAATAGTAATAGTTTTTATTCCCTCTTGCAGTCCTACCACAAAATATCTCGAATTGAATATTACCTTGGAAACGATATTAACAAACTCTTTAAGTGTCAGTGTCAAACGCGTAGGTGGTGTTCGTGTATTTGTAATGAGATGAATGAAACTGAAGAATTATTCATTTATGATGTCTACCTTGCATTCCGGTTTCATATACCCAAATAAAACAACACCTATGAACACGAATTTGTTGTTTTTCAACACGGTAATGTTGGAATTCAATCGCCGAGTCATATCGAAAAATACAAACCTCAAAAAACATCAAATGTGACATATTTTCTCACATCAATTGTTCCACAGTACGTTTATTCAACAAACGGGTTCTTGTTGCCTGTACTATAAAAGATGCTCCATCGATTTTAGTAACTTCGTTCGTTCTAGCATGCATACTTTCGAAAGAAGACTATTAGTTTACAATGGAAGCTTAATTAATGTTGATTCATTAATTGGAATTCATGAATGCGTCTATCTTTCACAGAACACTGACTGCTTCGTGATTTTGATAACAATGGATAAAGTCTGATGGAGAGTAGAGAATAAACGTAATGGATTGAAAATGAAAAACCTGATGAGCATGCAATTTAAAAACATCGAATCAAGTATAATGCACCATTGCATGTTATATGTTGCCAGGTTGTCTATCTGAAAAATATCAAACTCTTATCGCTCTCATATTTTTTCTATGAAAGCGTAGAGCGGGCATGTTTTTTTCTCTGAATTTCTAGTCACAACTCGAAATTGGTGCAAATTTCAAAAAGATAAAAAATATTGCATGTCCTCTCTATGCTTTCCTACTTTTCTCTCGAAAAAACCTTTTTTTAACGATACTAATTTTTTTTTATTAAACGGGCGAAAATGATCCTGAACAACTACAAATAGGAATACTATTTGGTGCCGAGCTTGTACGTCTCCATAAAAAGTTGAAATATTTATTGAAATAGTCTTACAGAGTTCACAAGGTGAACTAGTTTCTTCAAATCATTTTCTGGATCTTGAAAAAAAGATGAACCTATTTTCAAATGGGTTTGGTTCCATGTGTCAATAGGTATTATTTATCTCAATAAAACTCACCAAAAAACACTTATTGGGTTCAAAAACTGCATAAGAAGTTATAAATCTAAACAAGAAAATTAAACTGAACTCATTGATAAAATTGGTTTGATATAAGATTTCCCTTCTTCCCCCACAGTCAGAGCGATCTCATCTCGAAACTTTGCCAGTCATCACCTGAAGACGGTAGCGGATACTAGCAATCGAAATGTCATGATAACATTTTTTCTTGAATTTTTGTTTTGTTGAATTATTACTGTCTTTTTTTCATTTTATTTCCTTCTCATTCACATTTTTCTTGTTGTTGATTTCTCGTCTTCCGAATACTATACCACAATATTCCCTTTCATTTCATTAGGAGTAATAATGGACTCCAAAATGATTTTCAAATCACACATAGAGAGGACTGTTAACATGTGTAACCGGTTATTAGGTTTCATTATTAGAAATACATAATATTTCAGGAATGCAAAAACTCTATTGAACCTATATTATTCATTTATATACAGCCGTCTGAACTTTGCATCTGTCTTTTGAAATCCGCAATATATAATTCACCAGCAAAAAATTGAAAGCATTCAAAAAAAGTTCGTAAAACAGTTAGCTCGCAAAACAGACATTCCGATTATCAATGGAAATTTCCGTCCAGTTTTTCATAAATATTCCTTGCGATCATTGACGAATAGAAGAAAAATGAGAGATTTATTAACGATATATAAAATATATAATAATCGGGTCGACTGTCCAAACTTGCAAACAAAATTGATATCCCATCACTATAGTTCACAAAAACAAAATAAATTTCAAATATTTTTCAGGGAGATGTTTGCTTGATTTAGGTAAACTTCATTTCATTCAAGCAAATTCAGTGGTGTTTGTAATAGCTTTTATTCTTCTTACTTTCAATTCCTTCTCTTCTTTAGAACTCTTCTAGAGCACTCTTTATCATAACTTCCATATGAAATTGAATATATCACATATTAATGCAAGATCATTGGTAGCAAACTTTCTGGAATTCAAAAATGAGGTTATCAGTACAGACTGCGATATTGTGGGGGTTTCAGAGACCTGGCTGCATTCTGGCATATCGAGTGATACTGTGAATCTGCATGGGTATACATTTATTCATCAAAATCGTCCGTCCAGAGGCGGAGGTGTTGGTTTATATATTCGAAACAATTTGAAATATGATTTTCTCTTCAGCGAATGCAATGATTGTATGGGGTATATTTGGGTAAAATTATCATTCGGAAAATTCACGATAGCTATCGGTAGTCTGTATAGGCCTCCAAATTCTAGTACCATTGAATTTATGGATCGCATTGAGGATGTATTATCGAATGTGTACTCAAATTTCAACAATATCATTTGTGTAGGTGATTTCAACATAAATATGCTAGATATTACTTCGAATGTAACCCAACAGTTCAGTTCTATATTAAACTCTTTCAATTTTTCCCAAGTTATTGATGAACCTACAAGAATAACAAATACATCTATCACTCTCATTGATTTAATTATCACAAATTTCAGTTCTGAAGAATATTGCTCTAAAGTAGAAAACAGCCAGGTATCAGATCATAGCCGTGTAAGTTGTGAATTCGATTTATGTGTTGAAAAACAGTTTGACAAGAAAACCATTTCGTATAGGGATCTAAAAAGCATAGATAGGGAACTTTTTCAGAGAAAGCTTCAGGAATTACCCTGGTATCTCATTTTTCAAACCGATGACATTGATGCCAAAGTGGATATATTTAATAATAATATTGTCGACCTAATTGATCATTTTGCCCCAAAAAAAACATTTACGCCAAAAGGTAAAAAATATGCGCCATGGATAACAAATACTATAAAAACCATGCAAAAAATTAGGGATAGAGCCATTCAGAAATTCCGAAAGAGTCAATCGACACATCATTGGGCATTTTACAAGCAAATGAGAAATTATACAACAAATGCAATCAAAGCTGAAAAAAAAGCATATTTGAATCATAAATTAAGCAACTCCAGTGCTAAGGAGAAATGGAGTGAACTCAAAAAATTAAATGTAACCAAAAGTAAAAACCACAGCATTCCAGATTCTCTGAAAGATGTTGAGAACGTAAATAAGTATTTCATTGAATCTACTAAAAGTCCTTTTCCCTCAAATGATCTTCTAATCAACTATTATAGTAATAATATCAAAAATGGAATTGTTAACAAACTCAGTTTCACACAGGTATCTGAAGATACTGTTCGTGATATCATACCGAAAATTAAATCACTCGCATATGGCAATGATGATATCAATATTTTGATCATTCAAATGTGTTGTCCGCTAATTATACCTATTATCACGCACATTATAAATGAATGTATATCCAAAAATAATTTTCCTAGTAAATGGAAGTTTGCAAAAGTTATCCCATTACCCAAAATTAGTAGGCCAGTGGAATTCAGTGATCTGCGATCGATCAGTATTTTACCAACCTGTTCGAAAATTTTCGAAAGAATAATAGAAACACAAATCAGAGAATTTCTAAACTTTCATAATATTCTGCCACCGAAGCAATCGGGATTCAGAAGTGGATACAGCTGTGCAACAGCCCTTTCTGACGTATTAGATGATATATTGGAGGCAACTGATAAAAATCTTATAAGTGTCCTAGTTTTACTTGATTATTCGAAGGCTTTCGATTTGATAGATCACGATGTACTATTATCGATGCTTCATTTTTTCGGATTCAGTTATTCAGCATGTTCTCTAATGGCATCTTACCTGCGCAATAGAACACAATTGGTGGAAATAGAGGGAAAAAATCCACACCTATGAAACTACTTTCCGGTGTTCCTCAAGGGAGTATTTTAGGCCCCCTATTATTCACATTGTATACAACAAATTTTATCGATGTTTTGAACTACTGCGATTATCATTTTTATGCGGATGATACACAGGTGTATTTCTCCTTCAAATTTTCAGATTTAAAGTTAGCAATAGACTCTATCAACAATGACCTGTCCTCCTTACATAAAGTTTCAACAGACCATGCTTTGAAAATAAATCCAGTCAAATCTGTCGCTATGATATTCAGCAAAGAAAATATCTCTAAGTTCCTAAATGATAATATTATTCTGAAAATTGGAGATGCAAGTATACCGATAAAATCTTCGCATAAAAACCTAGGATTAACAATTGATACCTCTTTACGGTTCAAAGACCATGTAACCAATAAACTGAGAAATGCTTACTCCTCTCTCAAACTTATCTATTCACAAAGACAGTATCTATCAATGGAAATGAAAAAAATGCTATGTGATTCCTTGGTGCTCTCACATTTCAATCATTGTGATGTGGTGTACAGCCCCTGTTTGAATAGTATGGATGTACGTCGAATACAAAAAGTTCAATCATCCTGTGTTCGTCTCATTTATGGTATACGTAAATCTACTAAAATATCTATTTCGGAGAAACTCAAGGAATTGAAGTGGCTCAATATGTATAATAGGCGACGTCATCATATGGCTTGTATGTTTTTCAGCATATTCAAATCGAAGTCACCACCCTATCTTCACAAAAAACTGAAATACAGAACGGATGTTCATAACCTGAACATCCGTCGTCGTACAATACTTACTGTCCCAAAGCATACCAAGGACATATATAGACGTTCCTTCTCCTACAATGTCGCGGTCTGTATAAACAGTATCCTCAAACTAGATAGCACACTCTTAGGTCTATCCTGCAAAGCATTTCAATTCAAATTCAAACAACATCTATTGAATACCCAGTAAGTTTAACCTAAGGATATCTCATAATAATTAAGTATATGATGCTCTAGATTTCAGTTCTCCCTTTCCTCTGCCTTTCTCTTCTTCTTCTCTTTCCTGCTATTCTGACACTTATTAGTTATTATTATTATTAGTTATTATAAATCACGCTGTCTTAAATTATTAATTCGAATAATTCTGGCACTGGTGGAAGAACAGAAACAGTGCTCCACTGTTATCTGAACCAGTCTGCCATTTACTCGCCTTGGTTATTCTATAATAGACATTTTTTTAGTTAGTGCTTACTATCGACATTATATATCATCTTCTTCCATATTTATAATAGAACTCAACTTGTAACATTTGTGGTGGGTAATAAAAGTATTATTATT
>JAVJAQ010001520.1:0-166507 GCA_032362365.1 Zygogramma bicolorata | reverse complement strand
ATATATATGGATTGAACCTCTCAGTATTCGAGGCTAAGACGTTAACAAATTAGAGCAAGCATAACGTCAGTTATTCATTTGACCTCTGGGATCGACAGGGATGGAAGCTGTGAATTGGCGGAGGCGTGCCTTCGCCAAATCGTAGGGGGAATTCTCGCTCCAGACATCTCCAGATATCCACTCTATCACGGCTTTGTTTTTTTCCGGAACGGAGACGATTGTTTGTTCGTAAAATATTTATGATTGGTTATATATTAGTATATGTGTAAATTTCATTTATATGTGGGCTTAGTATATAAGTATACAATCATTGTTGGTTTATGAGTTAAAACGTAACCAGATATGGCGAAATGAAACTATTTTTATTTCATTTTATTAATTTTTTTCAATATCAGACTTGCACGTCGGTGGCTCGGATTCAATTCACACACACAGACAGCAGGATTTTCTATTTCAGATATTTACTACGTTTGCTGCAGATGGCGCGACACGAGATCGACGGTTAGTTCATAGGCGGTGTTGTTTATATGTTCTATGATAGGTTAGTGGCTAGGATCATAAATGACAGCTGTAGTCCACATACTTCAGCTAGTGATTCATAGGTGGCGCTGGGTGAAACGTTTGGTGGCAGTCACGTGACAATTTGGAGCTCTCTGATTGGTCGGTAGTACAAAATAGTGCAGAATTGAGTGCCATTAGAAATAACACGGGAGAGTGAGGTAGAAACTGTACTTTTATTCAAGTATAAAATCCGTACCCTACCAAATTGATCGTAAAAATTTGAAAAATCTGTTCAGTACATGTGGCAAAATTCAATTATGACCAATTATTTGGGGAATTCTTATTCGCATCACTTTCAAAACGGCAATAATTGGCTTTCATCAACTATCAGTAGATAATTAGATGATGAATGTCTGAATAGTGAACAAAAAAAATTTTTATAGACTTTTTGTATGGACTTCAATTCATTGGATGTGTGTTCAAATGTTTGGAATGATAAGAATGTTTTGAAACATTCTAACATACTTCCAACAGACTATGTTGATAGTAGACATTATAAATGTATAAACAGTGGCCAAACATTTTTTATATACCATGTGAATGGGCCTAGGTCTGTTGGATGTCTATGTAATAAGAGGGTGATTGGAATTTTTCTCATTAATAATCATTGAGAAATATGCATATTTTCAACCTTCTTTCAGATTGAAAAGTGACAAATTGTTTACTCAGAGGAAAACGAAGTCGGAAAACACTTTGTCGACAAATTCTCACTTTCTTCATCTCCATCTGCTTAGATCTTTTTCAATGTGAGAAATGTTTTTTGATTTTCCAAGTCCGTTTGAAAAACTAATTCCTTCGCGTTGGTACAATGAATCATTCCTAGAGTATATACAAACATCACCTTCGAAACGAAAGTGAGAATAGAATTCATAACCCGGGCAAGGCATATGTACTTTATTTTATATGAATTGACCTGAGTTGGTGATGCACATCATTGATATTTTCGTTCATTTCAAGAATATCACAGTAATCGATTCTCAATACTCTCAATGCAGGTTCCCTCAGGTATCTTTCACCCGGAAATCCGATTGGGTTCTGGAGTTTTTTGCTCTAGGAGACATAATTATCGTTTTTCGACTTCAATAATTGGGAACGACCGGAAATATCAATAACATATATGCGTATTTACGACGCTCTCAAAATCAACTAATGACTAAATGAATTCACACAAGATGCCAAGAGTACACGTATAATAGGCGAATCCAATTATCCGTGAAGCAAAGTCGTCAGTTTCAAGTCCTGAGAGTCAACGAGGAAGTTGATCGGTTCGGAGGTCAATATTTATTTGCTGGTTCTCGGTCGATCTTCAGGCACGCCATCTTGGAATACATTTTATCTATACCATGTATACTACACCAATCAACGATGAGCCATAAATGATAATTGTCCATATGCCAGGAGTATTGGAAATTTCGAAATGAGAAATCAATATTTGGGTTGGTTGTCTATCAGCTGATTTCGTATGTTTTGTAGTTCGTCCAATTGATTATACTCTAGCAGTAGGTTTGGGCTCGAGTCAGGAGTTATTTGGATTTCAGAGTATATGTCCGGAGAAAAGATTGGCTTACTGAAGCTGGCAGGGTGCTTATCATGACAATGGTTTGTTGGTAAATGAAAATCCGACAAGCGACAGGATTATCGATAAGGTGTGTCCCAATCAATTTGATCATTTCTTCTTGTTGGGTTCATTTGATGGTCCAATTCATTGTTCGGTTTTATCTAATCGCTTGAACATTGGTTTGGTCACTGTGATTCAAATTTGTTGGCAGGTGGAGGTGTTCAACAGGATCAACAGCTGAATTTCATAGGGATTCTCTTTCGGGCTTTCGTGATGTGTTGATGGCATGATTTCTATGCATCGATCGCTCATGAATGTATAGTAAAAATTCTATGAGCCTTTCATACATTATTGTACTTTCAAGATTGATTTCGATAGGTAATTGATTTTTACCAATTGTTTTCGTTATTTATTGAGATCAAAATACAAATCTGTTGTTTTCATGATGCTGGGATGCATCATTCTCAATTTCGCGAATGCAACTGAATTTTCGACATCCTGCAGAATCAAATTTATTATTTCATATAAATTCATGATTTGATTGATAACATGAGTGGAGATCATTCTGTGTTTGCCTGTCGTTTACTGAATAAGATATCTGATTGAATTTCGATTCCAATAAACCTACTCCAATCAGTGTTCCTCGTAGAAACACTGATTGGAGTTGGTTTGGGAAAGTTCCCATTGGAACTTGGTTTAAATGCATTTTGATTTTGAAATGGTCGTTTGAAAAATCAGGCATTAGTTGGGAGGCGTTGTGATTTGTTTGGCCTCTGCTGAATTGGTATGGGTTGGGACAAAGTGGTGGCTTGTGATCGAAAATAATTATTTGGATTCTGATTATTGAATGGTGACGAATTTTGGGGACGAAATTAATTTTGTTGAGGACTGGTTTGGATTCTGTTTTGTCGATAATGCCTGGACTGGATTTGAGGTGCTTTCATGGGGTTTCTATTCGAATTTCTCTGGAAATATTGAACATTTTCTTCCTTTATAACTTTCTCTAATGACCAGCTGAGCGAAGTTGGTTTCATGCACCTGATTGTTTTCCCTAAGGGTTCTCTCAGTCCGAATAGGAACTTTCACTTCCGCTTCACCTGCCCCTTCATGTAAATTCACATAACTACATAAGAGGTTCAGGATATTGGGGCCCCAGTTACAGAATTGTCGTGGTTTCTCATTAGGAAGTTGTTTTTTTTTTTCATAACGATATATCTATTCAAATAGGATTCATCTCTTTGATAGCAGAATCACTTGTCAAAAAATGTTTAGGTCTGCCCAACTACATATATTTTGAATATTGATTACCAATCTGGCATTTCCTTCTAATTTCGATATGATCAAATTCAAAGAATGAGTATTGCGAAAGCTATTTGGATTCGTCTGATCATCGAAAGTGGTGAGAAGTGATTTGCATACGGAATTATATCTACTCAATTCATTTGGATTGCCGTCGATTTCGGGAATACAATTCAAATATTCAGCTTGAAATTGTTGAGCCATTGAGATTCGTTTTTGATTGACTTGATCAGGTCGATATATTGTATCCAAATCTAATTGATTACGTACTAATTGTGAATCGATTTGTTTAAGTTCGATGGTATCTGAATTTAATTGATGAGTGACTATTAGTGGATTTGGATTGATTTCAATTTGTTTGGTTTGTGAATCAGTTGAAGACCTAGCAATATTCAACTCGTCAAGTAAACAGTGGAATGAACGTGACTTTGATCATCTCCTATGAGGGGGCCGTCTGGATCTGCAATAAACGTCTTCTCCAGTACGTCTTCCTTGTAGATTTGGACAATGATGTTTCGAATCTTGGCAGATTCGTTCCAATAGGGTGTGTTCGGGTCCTCTATCAGATGGGTGTCCAAGAGTTTGGGCCGCTCCATCACCAATAAGTCCACCGGCCAAATCACCAAATTTTTCAATATTGGATTAACCCTCCGTTTGGCGCGCCACTTAACGTAACGCGGTTAGGCGCTCTAATCAATGAACCAGAGAGAAAAACGAAAATTTTGGTACAAAGATATTTATTCAAAGCACAAAGTAGTCAAAATTTTATTCTGTATCTACTTCTTCTTTTGAAGTTTTTCCAATACATTCCTGGCACATTTTTTTGGTGAACATCTATTGCACTTCTCACATGAGTATTGACTTTTACATTGTTTTTTGGTTTCTGTGTAACAAGGTCCGTAATTTTTCTTTTGTTTCAAAATTCATTCAAGTACTCACTGGTGAATAAATAAACTCTCACACAACTATCCACAGGGAAAAACTCACAAGCACGTACGGAATGTACGGAGCAGTAAACAGTAATAGTGTTAGAATTATCAGAAATATAATAACGCAAATGGGCGCTATAGGTCCGACGGACCTAAAACTGTACTTCCCCCCATTTAGATGTTATTAACCGGGGAATTTCGATACCTATCGAAGTGCGGCTCTGGCAAACAAATTTAATTAAACTATTTAACAATGTCATAAAGGCCCAATACGATATCTCAATTCGATAATTGAATAGAGGAAAAACACAATCGCATAGGTCCGCTGGACCTATGCGCGACTAACGGAGGGTTAATCGTTAAAACGAAAATTGTCCGTTTGATACGCACAATCCCGAATGTATTGTTGGCTGCGCCAAAAATGTTCGACGATTCTCGGAAGTCAGTTTGAAAAAAAAATTATTTTTGTTCAAAATCACACATATATGCGTGTTTACGCTTACAAGTTCAACTACTGACTAACTGTTTGAATTCACACGAGATGCCAAGGGTCCATGTACATCCCAAGTACAGGATCCAGCAAACTCCTCACTGAAGGTCAGTTCTCCTTATTGTTGAAAATGCGGCTGCTATTTCCGTTAGTTATACAAATGTTAATATCTCAACAATCCTCATAAAACAACAGAAATTTGATGGGATATGACTCCCGTATGCAGATGTGAAAAATGTCAACCCCTAGGCTCTGGGCAAATGATATTTAGATAGAATGACAATATAGAAATTTGTAGAAGCGTTATTAAATTCGTTTATGTGCAATGCCTACTCCAAACACAAAAAGGATCTTGCAAATGATCATTTCTTCATCACTTCATGAGATTATTTTGAATGACTGTGAGGGAAATAGTATACAAACTTCGGCAGAAGTTGATTTTTTTCTCTCGAGAGGAATGAATGAATCACTTTGCGTCTCAGTAGTACACTGTTTCATCACTATAATATATTACGAGAAACTACTCTGGATGAGTGAAGGTTTCGATGTTTCTAAAATCTTCGAAACAAAAAAGAAAGCCAATTTTCTATATTCGACAAACAATTCAGCTTCTTCTCGATTGTTACGTTCATTTTTTACCTTACGTAATTCCAACCTGTTGTATGAACTTCACTGTTTATTCTTGGTATAATATTTCGTATTCATTTCCATTGTAACACTGTTTATTCTTGGTATAATATTTTTCATTTCATTGTAACACTGTTAGGTATGAAATTTCGTAAGTGGAACGTTATCTCGTAGAAATGCCTGCTTGTTATTCAATCCATCCTGTCCACTGTTGTCTCGTGGAAAATCTAGAAATAAAAATGTAAACGTTAGGGGAGATCGAATAGGTTCAAGTTGATGAATCAATACCTGACTACGCTTGGTCTATCGATAATTCACATCAGCTGTTGTGGAACAATACGTATAGATCATTAAATGCATGTTTCACTCCACTAGTTCACCCGTACTGAGACTGCTCATAAATTCTGGTTCAGTCGTCGATTCCTGGGGCACTGCTCCCAAGGCAAGTAATGCAAATGAAAGAAAAACATTACTTGTATTTATTTCCCAGTGAGATCGGTGATGCTTGAATTTGGTTATTCGAGTGTTCGTTGCAACACCTTATGTTTGAAGCATACTGTAAAATTCTACTTACCTCGTACATACTCCACCAATCCACCTAATTTTGTACAAATGTTTAAAATTATCCCATATTTTCAGCTATTTACATCTGTCATAACCACAATTGGATTGACACGACGACTTATGACATTTAAGGTTCGACCTCGGTCCCTGGCGACGTACGATGTTGCCAAGCATCGGGGCGTAATTATCTCGAAAATAATGACAGTGGTCATGGATGTTTTGAGAATATTTATACTTTCCCTCTTCGCATTGAATAATTCATGGACTTTTCTTAGGAAAAATGTGCTTACAAGTGTTTCGGAAACTCCAGCACAGGTAATATTCTACTATCGAGCGTATCGAGTTCGATACGGGTCGTCGAGTTAGCGACATCTAGGGGCAAGTAGGCAAAGTTCAGACGGACATGCGAGCTCCTGATTGGTCAAGCGTAGGACTCGTGTCGGTTGACAGGGGGTAGTTTTTTTAAATAGGAAAGTTACTCATTTTTGCTTGTTGACGGTGAAGGTGTGTTTAGTAATTGGTTCTGGAAAAATTTGTGATCTTCGAATCATCCTTCATTGGGAATTCTTTTTCGAACCAAATTCGACGAATTTTGAATAAACTGGTGGTGCCTATGGGCTTAGTTTGAATATTTATTCATATTTGTACTCTGCGGAGGATTTTAAGGACTTCACACCACACCATCCTGCAGGTTGAATTCACCAAATTCGGAAGAAACGATAAGGCTGATAATCGTCCTGTTCAACCCGTCTGTACCTTTCAAGAGTCATAATCTGAGTGGAAGTGTTCCAGTGAATATTTGGAAAAAAAAACCCTAGGTAGGTTAGTTTTTTTTATTTTAATGTTGTATATAGTTTCCTATTGATTTTTATTGAATCTGAAGGAAACTGGTATTTTAATATGTTCAACGCCATTCGGTTAGTTAGCCGGTGTTGCCAGAGAAATATTTTACCAAATCAAATCAGACTAGAAATTTCGAAGTATAACTAGAGTATGAAATTTCACTTGAAATTCACTGTCGCTTAGCCAGTGATACGCTCATTGAGACATTTTGGGTGTCTGGATGCAGATTTGTGCGGCGAGGATTTGCACTAGACTTCAGCTTGGACTGCACTTCAGGTAAGGAAGGATTAAACTTAGGTTTGTGGGGCTTTCATGCAGGCTAATTGAAACTAACTTCATTACCAAAATTTTCTTCCTTAGATTTTCGTTTTTCTTTGGATCTATCAACATCTTATCTACGATTGGCCTTATTCATTATTTCACGTTCACCAAACCAAGTTGGTTTGTAGATTATTTCGCTTTGGTTTGTGAGTTACAAGATTGAAATGTGCCGCGGAATTCAACATATCATGCGCCTACAATTGCGCAGTAATATCAATAATTGACATTTAAACTAGAAAACTAAAAGTTGGCCATCTACTGATTTTTATTTGATTTCAATTTTCCTGCATAAAATAAACCATTTCAGATGGAGGGCTCATTTTCTTGGTTGGGGTTGAGGTGCATATGGATTTGTGGTTTGGTGTAGGTTTGTGCTGCGTAGGTCCGCCCCAGTTGGACTGAAAGTAATATTTTTTTTTATATGGTTACGAATAATAGTCATGACAAAATGTGCCATTTTCTTAGGGAATAATCAGAATATTTCGAATATTTATTTTTCTGTCTCTCCCATTTTTGTTTTTGATTCTATTCAAGAGGGATTTTCATAAAGTGGCATCTAGGAAATGATTCATATACGGTTGTGTTTCATGGAGGGTATTCATTGGTAGCCTACTTTTATTTAATTTTCAAGGCTGGAAAAAAAATAATACACTTTAATTTTCTATGAGAAGGAAAATTCTAATTATCTATTTCCTTCCATAGGGTTTTTTTTTGGGGTTCCAATCACCCTGTTGAGTACTTCAACGTACACGGTGGTCCAAGATAGTAGTCTACAGGGTGACCATTTGGACATTTTTCCCTGAAGGGTGAAGCCTCTTCCGACTATAGGGTGATCTCGCCAGGGTGTTCGGCTGATACTCGAGTATACAGGGTGGCCCAGTAAAGTAGCCTACAGGGTGGCCACTTCCAACGTCACCTCAGGACAGCCCATCATAAGGAATTCTTCTGTGATGCTTCACCTGTTTACTTGGATCACGCAAGTTTAAGATTTTTGTTATAATTCTGATCATATATATTCTGATTTATATATTTTTTGCAACTATAGATTGTAGTTGCCATTTGTTTGTTTTTTTTTGGTAGCCGCTTATTAGTTATTAGGTTGCAGCTAATTGAATGTTTGTTGAGCGGAATTTGGAATGACATTTGCATATTATTTTTACTATCCTTTTATGGTTTTGGTATTACGCATGCGCCACGCCTGAGCTCAAGCGGTCGCTTTTGTCCCTGTTATTACCCGAAATATAAATTGTCGCAATTCCCGATACCGCTTAGTAGTTTGAAAGCTTGATTTGTACTATTGAAGATTTGTTTGTGTACTATACCTGCTTTCATAATTTTCGTAACGCTTGCTACTCCTAGGCCATATGCTCGCTCGATAGGTGTTGAGTTATTGCTTGAAAGTCGGCTAACTTTCTTTTTTATTGATTTGAATGCTATTTTGCCTGATTATTTTTATGCTTCATTGAGCTTCGTCAATTGGACCATTTAGACTACTCTAGTACTCTTCTGTTACGACATTTTTTTTTGTTTTTTTACATACTAATAAAATTCACTAGAGTTGCTCCGACGTGTTTTCTTTAGCCCCTTTGGTAAATTAACGGGTTAAACTGATTTTCTTAACTGGATATTCGAGGGGATTTGATTTACCTGGCGCCCTCTCACAACTTGAATTTTTCTTTTATCAGTAGTCGCTTACTTGGACCTCCCCACCTCCACTGATGCTTAGCCGCGGATATCCAGAAACTACTACAAGCTAGTGCGTCGTTGTAGGGTTTCATTTTGGCGCCCAATCGTTTTATATTTTTTTTTACTATTTTCTTTCACTTTGAGATATTGAAATTCACTCGTGTCCGTGAATAATATTATTTGGTATCAGGCAATTCTATCGGCGAGCAATGGCCTTAAGGATCTAAGCAAATCGATTGACTCAAGATGAGCTCACTTACGAGCTGCGTATCAGAGGTAACGCAACGGGTACGGTTGAGGAGATGCGCCACGCTTTATCAATGGCTTTTAGGATGGAGAAGAATGGGGACAGTATGAAGTATCCGAAGTATCCCTATACTGCGGAAGAAGACGTGAAGGCTGTCACTGACAAATTGGAAGAAATGGAGCCCCTCATAAATGATTTCAATGATTCATCTGGTAGCAATGCTTTCCTCAAGCTTCAGTCCAAGCTCAGTCATGTTTTACATAGGATCGACAACATCGAAGCAGATACGGTACCAGAACGCCCAAGTCTTCTAGCCAGAGCCTTATCACTACTGGAGAAGCTTCAAGAGAAGGCTGAAAATTATCAGAGGGATGTCCCACCGCAACTCACCATCCTCAACCAAACCCCACAGCGGAGATCGTCTGGCGTGTCTCCTACTCGTATTTCTCCCCCAAACGTCAAACAGATTTTACCTAATAAATGGGATCTCAAATTTTCTGGAGATAAGAAGGGACTTTCCTTGAGTGCATTTCTAGAAAGGGTCGAAGAATTAAGGGTAGCTCGTAATGTTTCTAAAGATATCTTGCTTGAGTCAGGTATTGATTTATTTTCGGGAAGGGCCTATCAATTTTATGTTGCCTATAGAAAAGAGGTGAGTTCTTGGGATGAGTTTACTGTCTTGCTTCGTGAAGAGTTTCTCTCAGCCAACTATAATGAAAAGCTCTTCGAAGAGATCCGGAAGCGTACACAGGGGGCTGATGAGTCAATTGGTATTTATTTAGCTATTATGACTGGCTTCTTCAATAGGCTTACTTGTCCTATTTCTGAGGAAACTAAATTAAAAATTTTGATAAGGAACATTGCTCCATTCTATCAAACGCAGCTGGCCTTGGTGGATGTAACTTCGATAAATCAACTTCGCGAACTTGGTAGACGCTTGGAGATGAAGAAGGAGGCAGTGGAAAATTTTTCGACACCGTGTAGGAAAAGTTCTACTCTGGAACTTGACCTTGCATATGCTGGTGTTGAGGTTAGGCATATTGACAGTTGTCAGGCAGCAACTTCTTCCAACTCCAATGCTCCGGATAGGGAAATTATTTGTTTCAGGTGTAGCAAACCTGGCCACAGAGCAGTCGGTTGTACCATTAGGCGTGGTAAATTTTGCTTTAGGTGTAAGAAAGAAGGTGTCACTGTGAGGAGTTGCCCAGATTGTAACAAGCAGGGAAACGGGGTTCGGCATTCCTAGATGATCGAGTTAGGGGAGCGATGGATAAAAACTCGGTCGACAAATACCAAGTCCTCTTAGATTATGTGTTAGAACATGCGATTAATGATGAACGTCCGTACCTGAGAATTGAGGTTTTGGGTAAGTCGCTTTTAGGGTTGTTAGATTCAGGGGCTTCTCGCACAATCCTTGGCAGCAAAGGAATGGATGTTATTTGTGAGCTAAACATATCGATCAAACGCGGTGAGACCACGACTTGCACGGTAGCAAATGGAAATCGTTGCCAAAGTATCGGTGTTGTCGAATTGCCCATTTCATTGAGAGGTCGGCTTCATCTTATTGAAGTGATCGTAATTCCAGAATTGTCCCATTTGTTGATATTGGGGGCAGACTTCTGGAGGATAATGGGAATTGTGCCGGACCTCAGGCATGATGAATGGCATTTTTCGAACGAACCAATTTTTGCTAACACTGTTGAACACTTGAGTGGTCAAACTGTATTAACTTCTATGGAAAAAAATCGACTTCAGGCAGTCATTGATCGCAACTTAGCTTTGATGGGTGAAGGATTGGGATGCACGACGAAAGCTGAGCACGTTATTGTGACCAATAGCCCACCCATCAAGCAGAGGTTTTACAGGGTAAATCCAGTTGTACAAAAGCAAATAGATCAGGAACTTGAGGAGATGCTCCGATTGGGAATTATCGAGCCCTCCAATAGTCCCTGGTCATCTCCTATTTTGCTTGTCAAAAAGGACAAAAAGTTCCGCTCTTGTGTGGATTATCGAAAGCTAAATTCGGTCACAGAGCGAGACAGTTACCCGCTTCCTTTGGTCTCTGACACGCTGGATAAGCTAAGAGACGCCAAGTTCTTGTCCACTCTGGATGTTAAGTCCGCCTACTGGCAGGTCCCAGTAGCGGAGGGGTCAAAAAAATACACCGCTTTCACAGTGCCGATTCGTGGCCTTTTTCAGTTCAGGCGTATGCCGTTCGGGCTGCATAACGCTCCCGCTACCTGGCAACGCCTTATCGACAACGTCCTCGGTCATGACCTGGAACCCAACCTATTTGTTTACTTGGACGATGTAGTTATTGTCAGCCAGACTTTCGAACATCACTTATCCATTCTCGAAGAGGTATTTCGGAGACTACGAGAAGCCAACAGCATCAGCATTGAAAAATGCCAATTCTGTCGCCCGGAACTCAAATACCTTGGGTATGTGGTTGACCGAAACGGGTTACACGTCGATCCAGACGAAGTGAAGGCGATGTTGGAGTTACCAACTCCCCAGACTGTTAGCGAGGTTCGTAGGATTGTGGGAACCTTTTCGTGGTATCGCCGCTTCGTTCCCGATTTAGCTTCGGTCCTGGCTCCAATTACTTCTTTGCTTAAGAAAGGTTCTAAGTTTATCTGGACAGAAGAGTGCTCGAATTCGTTTAGACGTATTAAAGAATGCCTCGTGACTGCACCAATACTCAGCTGTCCAGACTACTCGAAACCTTTTGTGGTACAGACGGACGCCTCGGCGTTCGGCATTGGGGTTGTCCTCTCGCAACCTTTTCCTGAGGGAGAAAGGGTAATCTCTTACCTAAGTAGGTCCCTTTCGAGACAGGAACGATACTTCACAACCACGGAGCGAGAGTGCTTAGCGGTCCTCTGGGCTGTCGAGAAACTTCGTCCCTACCTAGAAGGGGTGGAATTTACGGTAGTGACAGACCATTATTCGCTCCTCTGGCTACATAATCTGAAAGACCTGACCGGTAGGTTGGCTCGCTGGGCTGTTCGACTCCAGCAATATCATTTCAAAGTCGTGCACGGGAAGGGTAAGGAGCACGTAGTGCCCAATGCTCTGTCTAGGTCAGTACCAATCATAGAGGCTGTTGTCGTAGAAGTTATCTGGGTTTGATGGTGATAGGTGGTATAAGACCATGGTTGAGAAGGTGAAGAGGTTTCCCTTGAAATTCTCTTGTTGGCGGGAACGGGATGGTCGTCTATGGAAACATGTGGCCACCGATCATCCGGCGTTAGCCACCTCGGACGACTCTTGGAAATTGGTCGTTCCAAAGGGTGATCGCCAAAGGGTTATCAGAGGAGCCCACGAGCCGGTAACTTCTGGCCATACAGGCGTATTCAAAACTTTCTCGAGGGTCGCTAGTAAATATTTCTGGCCAAAAATGCGCAATGATATTGCAAAATTTGTCAGAAATTGTCAGGTGAGCGCGGCTCACAAAGTACCACAAACCAAGCCCGTCGATAAGATGATATCTCACCTCAAGGTAGGTCGACCTTGGGAGATGATATCGACCGATTTAATTGGTCCACTGCCTAGATCGATAAAGGGCAACAAATATATTCTGGTTGTTACGGATTACCTCAGTAAATTTTCCTTATTATTTCCTCTGAGAACAGCTTCTGCGGATACAGTTATTCGTAAAATCGAGTCAAGTGTTTTCTTAGTTTTTGGTGTTCCTAGAATAATAATTTGCGACAATGGTAGTCAATATAGTGGGGCGAAATTCAGGAAGTTCGCTGAGGAATATCAGTGCCAGGTCAAATTTACTGCTTCTCATCATCCAAGGGCCAATCCTACAGAAAGAGTCAACAGAGTCATAAAAACAATGTTATCGATATACGTTTCTGACAATCATCGTCGTTGGGACGAGAAAATCGATCAGATAGCCTGCGCAATTCGCACGTCAAGGCATGAGACTACTAAGCTTACCCCATATTTTGTGAATTTTGGTCGCAACATGGTATTGTCTGGCGGCGATTATTGTCAATATGAAAAACCTGTTTTGGAAGACGGGACACAAACTGGTATTCACAGTAGGAACGAAGGCTTCAGGGAAATGTTTGCGGATGTTCGTAAGCGGCTGGAAAAGGCTGGTGAAAAAAGTTGCGAACGATATAATCTTAGGTGTCGCCACGTCGAATATCTCCCTAACCAATTAGTCTGGAAAAGAAATTATGTTCTCTCCGACGCTTCTAAATTTTACACAAGCAAATTGGCTCCCAGGTATCTAGGGCCATTCTATATCAATAAGAAGTTGTCTCCTTGGACTTATGAGTTGAGGGATGAGGAAGGAAACTCTAAAGGTGTTTGGCATGCGAAGGACCTTAAACCTGGTCTGGAGAATGCAGACGGTGTTTAACTCGCCCAAGAATCACATAGTATTTGAGAAATTTACGGGGTAAATTTCTTGTAGTAAGGGGGGGGTTTGTTACGTTCATTTTTTACCTTACCTAATTCCAACCTGTTGTATGAACTTCACTGTTTATTCTTGGTATAATATTTCGTATTCATTTTCATTGTAACACTGTTTATTCTTGGTATAATATTTTTCATTTCATTGTAACACTGTTAGGTATAAAATTTCGTAAGTGGAACGTTATCTCGTAAAAATGCCTGCTTGTTATTCAATCCATCCTGTCCACTGTTGTCTCGTGGAAAATCTAGAAATAAAAATGTAAACGTTAGGGGAGATCGAATAGGTTCAAGTTGATGAATCAATACCTGACTACGCTTGGTCTATCGATAATTCACATCAGCTGATGTGGAACAATACGTATAGATCATTAAATGCATGTTTCACTCCACTAGTTCACCCGTACTGAGACTGCTCATAAATTCTGGTTCAGTCGTCGATTCCTGGGGCACTGCTCCCAAGGCAAGTCCTGCAAATGAAAGAAAAACATTACTTGTATTTATTTCCCAGTGAGATCGGTGATGCTTGAATTTGGTTATTCGAGTGTTCGTTGCAACACCTCATGTTTGAAGCATAATGTAAAATTCTACTTACCTCGTACATACTCCACCAATCCACCTTATTTTGTACAAATGTTTAGAATTATCCCATATTTTCAGCTATTCACATCTGTCATTACCACAATTGGATTGACACGACGACTTATGACATTTAAGGTTCGACCTCGGTCCCTGGCGACGTACGATGTTGCCAAGCATCGGGGCGTAATTATCTCGAAAATAATGACAGTGGTCATGGATGTTTTGAGAATAATTATACTTTCCCTCTTCGCATTGAATAATTCATGGACTTTTCTTAGGAAAAATGTGCTTACAAGTGTTTCGGAAACTCCAGCACAGGTAATATTCTACTATCGAGAGTATCGAGTTCGATACGGGTCGTCGAGTTAGCGACATCTAGGGGCAAGTAGGCAAAGTTCAGACGGACATGCGAGCTCCTGATTGGTCAAGCGTAGGACTCGTGTCGGTTGACAGGGGGTAGTTTTTTTAAATAGGAAAGTTACTCATTTTTGCTTGTTGACGGTGAATGTGTGTTTAGTAATTGGTTCTGGAAAAATTTGTGATCTTCGAATCATCCTTCATTGGGAATTCTTTTTCGAACCAAATTCGATGAATTTTGAATAAACTGGTGGTGCCTATGGGCTTAGTTTGAATATTTATTCATATTTGTACTCTGCGGAGGATTTTAAGGACTTCACACCATACCATCCTGCAGGTTGAATTCACCAAATTCGGAAGAAACGATAAGGCTGATAATCGTCCTGTTCAACCCGTCTGTACCTTTCAAGTGTCATAATCTGAGTGGAAGTGTTCCAGTGAATATTTGGAAAAAAAAACTAGATTTACGGCCTAGGTAGGTTGGGTTTTTTTATTTTAATGTTGTATATAGTTTCCTATTGATTTCTATTGAATCTGAAGGAAATTGGTATTTTAATATGTTCAACGCCATTCGGTTAGTTAGCCGGTGTTACCAGAGAAATATTTTACCAAATCAAATCAGACTAGAAATTTTGAAGTATAACTAGAGTATGAAATTTCATTCGAAATTTACTGTCGCTTAGCCAGTGATACGCTCATTGAGACATTTTGGGTGTCTGGATGCAGATTTGTGCGGCGAGGATTTGCACTAGACTTCAGCTTGGACTGCACTTCAGCTAAGGAAGGATTAAACTTAGGTTTGTGGGGCTTTCATGCAGATTAATTGAAACTAACTTCATTACCAAAATTTTCTTCCTTAGATTTTCGTTTTTCTTTGGATCTATCAACATCTTATCTACGATTGGCCTTATTCATTATTTCACGTTCACCAAACCAAGTTGGTTTGTAGATTATTTCGCTTTGGTTTGTAAGTTACAAGATTGAAATGTGCCGCGAAATTCAACATATCATGAGCCTACAATTGCGCAGTAATATCAATAATTGACATTTAAACTAGAAAACTAAAAGTTGGCCATCTACTGATTTTTATTTGATTTCAATTTTCCTGCATAAAATAAACCATTTCAGATGGAGGGCTCATTTTCTTGGTTGGGGTTGAGGTGCATATGGATTTGTGGTTTTGTGTAGGTTTGTGCTGCGTAGGTCCGCCCCAGTTGGACTGAAAGTAATATTTTTTTATACGGTTACGAATAATAGTCATGACGAAATGTGCCATTTTCTTAGGGAATAATCAGAATATTTCGAATATTTATTTTTCTGTCTCTCCCATTTTTGTTTTTGATTCTATTCAAGAGGGATTTTCATAAAGTGGCATCTAGGAAATGATTCATATACGGTTGTGTTTCACGGAGGGTATTCATTGGTAGCCTACTTTTATTTAATTTTCAAGGCTGGAAAAAAAATAATACACTTTAATTTTCTATGAGAAGGAAAATTCTAATTATCTATTTCCTTCCATAGGGTTTTTTTTTGGGGTTCCAATCACCCTGTTGAGTACTTTTACGTACACGGTGGTCCAAGATAGTAGCCTACAGGGTGACCATTTGGACATTTTTCCCTGAAGGGTGAAGCCTCTTCCGACTACAGGGTGATCTCGCCAGGGTGTTCGGCTGATACTCGGGTATACAGGGTGGCCCAGTAAAGTAGCCTACAGGGTGGCCACTTCCAACGTCACCTCAGGACAGCCCATCATAAGGAATTCTTCTGTGATGCTTAACCTGTTTACTTGGATCACGCAAGTTTAAGATTTTTGTTATAATTCTGATCATATATATTCTGATTTATATATTTTTTGCAACTATAGATTGTAGTTGCCATTTGTTTGTTATTTTTTGGTAGCCGCTTATTAGTTATTAGGTTGCAGCTAATTGAATGTTTGTTGAGCGGAATTTGGAATGACATTTGCATTTCATTTTTACTAACCTTTTATGGTTTTGGTATTACGCATGTGCCACGCCTGAGCTCAAGCGGTCGCTTTTGTCCCTGTTATTACCCGAAATATAAATTGTCGCAATTCCCGATACCGCTTAGTAGTTTGAAAGCTTAATTTGTACTATTGAAGATTTGTTTGTGTACTATACCTGCATTCATAATTTTCGTAACGCTTGCTACTCCTAGGTCATATGCTCGCTTGATAGGTGTTGAGTTATTGCTTGAAAGTCGGCTAACTTTCTTTTTTATTGATTTGAATGCTATTTTGCCTGATTATTTTTATGCTTCATTGAGCTTCGTCAATCGGATCATTTAGACTACTCTAGTACTCTTCAGTTACGAAATTTTTTTGTTTTTTTACATACTAATAAAATTCACTAGAGTTGCTCCGACGTGTTTTCTTTAGCCCCTTTGGTAAATTAACGGGTTAAACTGATTTTCTTAACTGGATATTCGAGGGGATTTGATTTACCTGGCGCCCTCTCACAACTTGAATTTTTCTTTTATCAGTAGTCGCTTACTTGGACCTCCCCACCTCCACTGATGCTTAGCCGCGGATATCCAGAAACTACTACAAGCTAGTGCGTCGTTGTAGGGTTTCACGATACATATCGACTTCCTTAAAGCGATAGGGCTGACGAATCACTGAGTGGGGTACCATTACCCTACGTGTAGGAAGCACAATGGGTCTAATGAGGCCGAAGTGCAGTGGGCCACGCTAACCCTTCTCCTCTTCCAGATCCAGATCTCACTACAGTGTGCCGGTAAAAGTGTTCGCGAAATTGCATTTCTTCTAGTTCATGAAATGATATATTTCAATGACGCTAACAGAAAAGGTATTCCAGTTCTCTCATTGAACAAATGACATTAAATTTCAATTTAGATTCGATTCAGACCTCACTTCTTCATTACAATCAATATAATAATAGATATTCGTGAAATGAGGGAAGAAAGTGCCACATTTTCTCCTGAGGATGAAGTAATCATTCAAGGGAGGAAAACGCACTTTACTCCCATGTTATATGATTATGATTTTTTCCGCCTACCTCAAATAACAAGTCATCTGAAAAAATATTTATGAATTCAACAAAAATAATTCAATAAAATACTAAAACTAAGGAGTACACCATAGCATGCTCCTGAAATTCTCAAACGAGGAAAACCCACAAAGAATTTGAAAAAAAAGCCTCGACTCCGGATTCGAACCGACATTCATATTTGTTTTCGTAACTCTCATGAACCATATCTCTTCCATCAACACTGCGCTACGAAGGCTTACAGAGAATTTTTGCGGGATCATGGATATAGCGTATTGCTCTAGCTCTATTATAATATTTGACGTTTACTTTCGATTTTTTCAATATATTTACGTTTTGAAAATATCTCACCTTCTTTACTGATTTCTACCAGTTAACAAAATACAGGGTGTTCTATAAATGAGGGGTGAAATTTATATTTATATAAAATATACTTTAGGTTGTCAATGCCGTATTAGTTATGTCATTGATGGAGTATCAAACGTCGATTACTTTTCTTCCCTAGGGAGAAAAAGTACGACTTTGCTCCCTAGAACGAGGAAATATATATTTACTTCGGATAGAGGGAGGCGAAAAAAGTACTAATTCAGTAAATTTATCCAAAAACGATCACAAAACCTCGACATGTGTTCGTAGTACTTTTGGAAAAATTACTCCCCTCTACTTTTGAATTGGACGAGATATCAATATTGCACACACTCCAAGTGAGAAAATATTATTTTCAGCAATTTTTGACACAAAACAAATTTATATGTGACGACATTCCCTGACAAGAGAGCGTGTTCAACTATTTTCGAAAGTTTTGTGATACTTGATAGGTACCTAAAATGCCTATTTGAAACTGATTTTTCCAGAATCGAATAGACGGATTTCTGTATTTGAACAATACCAAGCACAAAATATAAAAATTATTTATCAGTCAAGACCAATTGGTAAATTCATCAAATTGAACCAATGTTGAGGAACTTTTCAAAAAAGTGACCACAAGACTCCCATTTCATTGAGAAAAGTTGATACTGCACTCTTGTCGACGAGAAAAATAACACAAATATTTCCTAACACGTAAACTTATTCCGACCTAGGTATTTTGTGTCATACATTGGTCAACATTCATAACCTCACCGTATACCAGTGGCGAAAATTATTGGTAGCGGTATGTTGTTGAATTTGACAAAAGTTCATAATACAATAAATTGATGTTGAGAAATACTGGCTAGCTTGAGCTATTTTTGAGTTATTAGATGAAAATTCGAATGGTTGATTTTGATTTTCATGATCTGGTATCTTTTTTATTCACGAATTATCAAAACAACGTGAAAGGTGTTTGATTGAACGACATGAAGGCTACAACATACATTGATTAAATTTTCAATACCATTGTATATATATACAACCCTGTGAAATGAAAAAAATTTGTTTAATCCAATCAGTGATTTCACAATGGTAAGTTGAACAAATTTTGATTGAATTTTGGATATCACGTGAATGAATCCGGTAAACTGATACAATGGTTATTCGATCACTTGCAAAAAGTTATATTTATGAGTAGAAACACGTTATGGGAAAGTTGAAGTACTATTCAATTTTTTTTTCGATTATTTGAATTACGGCTCACGATAGTCCGAATATCGCGAGGTAAATTCAATCTCTTATAGAAAATACAACTCCTGTCTCATTCGTATAAGAGTGTATCTTTTACCGTTATCGCAACAGTGTACAATTAAATTTTTGCCCCCCTGTACATACAAGTAGAGCTCTTCACATTTCAAAGGCATTCATGATGTGCTGGAAAAACTACGACTCACCTGACAGGCATCCTTTCCACCTCTACCCATATATCCGGCGCAAATCATGTTTTTGGTAACAAACTCGTACTCATAAGCTGATGTACAGGTTTTATGACTAACAATGGGTATTTTCACCTGTTGTAGAATCTTCGAAATACTTCTGCCGTCTTCCTGAAAATTCAATGGTTTTTGTGACCTGTAGTCAATTATCAGGTGAATGGCTTGAATTAGAAAAATTGATGACGCTTCGGATTCAATGAAATCATCTTCATGACAATATTTTTTTGGTTATCTTGTCTAAAAGAGTATGTATAAAGGATATACAGGAGAGGAATCAAAACAGTATGTTAATGCCTTTTATAAGTACCCCATCAGTTGCAGAAAAATGGAATCTGATCGTGAATGTTTTTCCATACATACGGATTCACATAAAATTCTGGTCAAGAAAAATTTTTGACTCCTAACTTTTTCATTATAGGTCACTTAAAATAGTAAAATCACTTTGCTTAAAACACAGCATTATCAAAATTAGTATGTATATGTTTTCTGACCCGAATAATTGAAAACTGTTACACCATTAGCATGTGAGGAAAATTTCCACTAGGGAAAAATAACTTATATGTACTTGGCCCGAGTATATCTTGGTAAGTATTCATAAAATTTTTGATCAGATTTTCCGTTATTGTTGAAGTTGTACATTAATGCGCAACAAGACAACTGAGACACATATTTTATTTTGTAGTATTATTCAAGATCACGAGGCCAGGTGAAACGCATATCGTTTATTAAGAACTAACTTAACCCTAAGTTACACTAACGTAACATCTCCCTATTTTTCGATTCTCTATATATAATGGATGTCCTACTCTAGTTTCAACAATCTCTCACATTGGTGATATTGGAAGGTCCAGGAATATTGCCAACGAAAATACTTGTATATGTTGAAGGGGGAATAACATCATTTTCTGGCTCAACATATTTGTTGGTCTCATCAAACCGTTCAAATAGAAAATGTTCTTGCATATAGGGAATAGGAGAATATTTAATGAATGAATAATTCCTCCTATGAACTTTTCCATAGTTGTCCTAAACAAAATACGAACAAGGATATTCACTATTGCCTCTTATTTCCCAATATTTTTTCCCCTCAAAATAACACTATCCCCTGTTCCAGACTAGGTCATGTCACAGCTTGCCTCTCATTGTGGGTTTCAGCTTCATTTCTATAAGATTTCAGTTTTTTGAAATCAATATCTGGCTTATTCAATGGAAGGTTTTTTGATACTTGTGAGGTAGTTCGCAGAAGCCTTCGATTCCAAAGGTGATAAGTTTATTCCAACAAGTGGAATCGTTCTATATTCTAATAATGCCTTATCAACATCACTATCTGTTTCACTACATTTACGTAGGATAATCTTGCCAATACCAAACTGAATGCTAAGCCAAATCATTAGGATATTTTGGTAATAATATCGAAATCCCACTTTTGTGCAAAATTTTTGCAATCTACACGAGTGAAGGACATTGTGTCTGAAAAAAAAAATGTAATGATTCCATATCCTGAAAATATAATTTTGAGTTTGTTAATAACCTCTTCAGCGGTTTTGATATCAATTTCAACTAAATCAATCCAGAGGCTGAAATAATCAACTACTAGGTAGTCACAACCCACTTAATCAACCCGTTTCAGCAGGTTTAATTTCATGCAAGCATTCAATCCAAGTATTGGTGTGCTATCGACATCAACAAGCAGGAACCTGATTTTACACTTTACCGCTTCAACATAGCAATCAAGAGTGACAGTACCAGCTGCATCATTTCTAGTATAATCATGAGTTATTACTGAAGCATGCTCAGAATCTGTTCTGATATTTTTGAATCACAACCCATTATACAGACTGAAAGGCAACACATTTCAACTAGCACCTATATCTAATTCGAAAAACAAAGTTTAACTATCAGTTACCATATCCATAGTCCAAGATTAACTCAAGGATTTCTCAGGACTAATATTATCTAGAGTAATAGTATCAATATATAAAGAATCATTATCATCATCAGACATAGTATCATTAGTATTACATTCATGAACAGTTTTCTTCTGAATCTTTTCAACATTTTTAGATTCATCATAATTCTTTCGACTGAGCTGTTTTCTATTTTTTTATTTTTATTTCTTGTTTCACCTATTTCCTAATAATTAGGTTCATTGCTTTTTCCAAAAGTAGGGCAGTTATCTGCATAATACCATCGACCACATTTTAAACAGTCGTAATTGCTACTATTACCACTTTCTTTGGTTGGACTCCTACTTTATCCTGGTTGTTTCTGTTTACTCTTGTTTCTCCATGATCGTTCTACTTTCTTTTGTGTTGAAGCGGAATGCTGTATCAACCTCTCTTGCAGTGAATAATCCAGTATACCACTCTCTAATCTATCCTTAACCAAAGAATCTTCTAAAGCAGCAAAGTTGCATACTGATGCACGCATTCTTATGTCTGTTGCAAAGTTTCTGAAGGTTTCATTCTGTTGAGTTCTTGTAGGTTTACATTAGTCCTTCAAGGCGTTTACTACAATGTCGAAGTGTCCAGGTACATCGCATATCTGTCAATGTTATATATATATATATATATATATATATATATATATATATATATATATATATACATATCTCAACGCGAGGAGCAGCATGGTTATTTCCGAATCCGTCAACCATGCAACGTGGCAGAATCATTTTTCAATACGAAAAATTCTCAATAAAAAAAGAAGGGATTTGGAGGTGAAGAGTATAGCAAATTTCAAACTTAATTCTTGTTACAAAAATAAATCAATTTTGAACCGTGGTCCATGAAAACACGACATGATTAAAAAAATCTTGGAATTTTATGTGACTAAAAAAAATTATTCCACGAAAAATTATTCGACATTCCCATTTTCATTTTGATGAAAAGCTTTAAGCAAGAGTCACAGGATGGATTTCGAAAAAAAAAAAACAAAATTAACTAAAGATTTATATTAAACCCTTGAGTGTTTACGTTCATGAACAACATTGCGCATCTTCTGAGTTCATTACCACATTCTCAGTAAATGTATGATATAGAGAAGCTTCTATGTCACATTATTTGGAAATCATCAGCATCATATCATTTTATTTGGTGTTTGAAACTGATATTTATTGCTGTGTCGTTCATAGGTCTTCACTTACTATATGGCTCATTTATAGGCATTTGGAATTATATGAATAACACACTGACCTGAAAAAAACTTACTGAGGTGATAATTATAACGAGAAACTGACTCAATTTCCTTTCGAATCATGTTGATATTTTTCATACTAGAATAGCTTAGAGACTGAGAGCAGACTGTAGAAACTCCGACCATATCGAGTAAAAAAAATTGAATGTTTAAAAAGTTGATACCAACGGGGGCAATGACAAAAATCATTATGTGTATGTGCAGAAATTGTGCACAAATTCATACAGGGCTTCACAAAAGTACTTTCCATTTCAACTATCTGAAATGACAGTACAACGTCTCGTGTGAAAGGCCTCGTTGCAAAAACAATTCCATTAATTTTTGAAGAAGTTCAATGGTTTTACAGATCCATATTCGAAGTACATTCTGCGGTTTCTATTATTTCCTTTGCGAATATTGAATTATTTTCTTCAATTTTCTTAAACATTACAGTCACTGCACCTTTTGTCGAGTAGTTTTCGTATTTTGACTGGTACAACATTTCTCTCTGAAAGATTATGGATGATGATACTCTCTTGAATTTTTGGCTTCAGCCTCCAGCATTCTGGTGTGGAAATTGGTTCAAGAAGTTGTGTGCCCGAGAGGTCATAAATTCGATTCTCGAATGAGGCGGAGATTGTTATCTCAGAAAATTCTTTCAATTCTATTGTGGAATAACTATACCCATTCCATAGTTGAAGTGTACATCAATAACCATAATTCTCCAGAGAAATGGCCTACAGAGTTACTTTAGAAAGCCCTAATTGCTGATTTCGGTCGAGGTATGTGGCATTTGGTATAATACACCGTTCATCATATTTACTACCCTACCAGACATATTCACCTGCTTATATCCCCAGCCAGTGACAAAGGCTTCAACTCCAGCTCCAACTGTCTCTGAACTCTCTGGAAGAGCTATTGGAAGGACTGATGCACTGAAGACCAAAGGATTACATAACTGAAATTGAAATTATCAAAGTAAAATAAACATTATCAGAGCCACAATTGAAATCTTATATCAAAAGATAATCTCCTCTTTGGAAACGATCACCAGACGATACCCATCCAGTATAAATCGGGAGTGAGGTTTCAATATATGTTTAATAAAAACATGGGTTGAAGTAGACACTAGTGCGACCTAACAATCGATGAGGTCTCATCTGTTTTTGGTATGATCTCAACACGAAAATATCAAATGACGTCATTTGTGAAGAGGAAGATGATCAGAAGAAAAAAATATATATATATATATATATATATATATATATATCCGTTAACCAGCTGACGAACGTCGAAACTTGTGCGAGCAATGGATCAACGAGGCCTCACCTTTTAACGTGCGATTACCCAGCACGGTGGCCTGGCGAGGATTCGACCACTACACTTCCGAGACCACTAATATATAACCTGGTATATTCCATATGTCAAGCACGACCAGTCAAACTAGTGTGATGAATGTGAACAAACATTGTGTCAGAATATTTGTAAAAAAATTTAACCTGATATATTTGTAGATTGTTCAAAAAAATGATTTTTATCTGTCAACCAGCTGACAAACGTCAACCCTAAGAAGTCTGAACTTGGCTGTTAACCTCTACACGACCGAGAACCACTAAACTTCCCAGAATAATGCTATAAATGATTTTGTGGAAGATTTTCAGGCCGAGAGTTGGGCGGAGCTCATTACATAGAACATGAAATCTGCATATCAGTTTTTCTGATTGAAATTTTCATACTACTTCAAAATACATTTTCTCAAGCGAAATGGAGTAATTGAAAGTGTTGAAAATATTAATTGAGTTGACGTTAATGTTGAAATTTTGAATAGAAGTTTGAGCAATCCTACAAAAAAACAGTCCAACTTAGATTTGACAAGTCAGACAAAAACATCTCAAACTCGTGAGAACGACAAAAACTATTTTCAGAATGAAATTTTTGCAGTCAGATAATGCTCTGAGGGTAGCTTGGAGAAGTGTTTCTATATCATCAAACGAATCAATAAATTCTAAAATGAAAACATAGAAATAGCACCTATTCAATAGAATCGCCAGTTGAAGTTGAGAATAATTTCACTAACAATTTCGTTGAACTCACCGTTAATATCGCGATATCGTAATCCATAGTTTCTGCTTTATATTTATCATGCACACGAATGGAACAAACTCGAGCAATTGTGCCTCCTTGGTTCGCGTAAGTGCTTCCTACACGAATCGTATAGGATCTGGGAAGTCCACTAAAAACAAAAAAATACCTACATTGATATGAATTATAAGTGCCATATTTTCTCAAGCTGCTTTCATACCGAATACAATGATTCCGGGGTGAAATGAACGACATTACATTTCTTCGCGAAATTATACAACTCCAACGAATTCACCAGAACAGTTGCTGTTTGCTTTTTTTTGGTTTGAATGCCGGGTGTGAACGAGTGTGTGTTTGATAGAGGACACTGGCTATATGGTCACGGAATTATATTTTTATGATTACTCCAGAATCTTATTATTTCCAGGACAACTCAGTGCAAATGAAAATCTCAATTGACATATTGCATATATTTCAAAAAAGCAAGAAAGGAGAGTTTTCAATTGTCAGAGATTTCGTTAAAGGTAAAATTGCCTTTTTTTGAAACATTGTTTTGCAAGAGATTTCGCAGTGATTACATATCATCAATGTTTTCAGTTTTTTTGACCAAATCTGCCTCACGAGTGAATTTTATCACATGCGAAGTTGATCAAAATGATTTTTGAAAATCCAATATTTCCTCATGATTATTTTTGTGGGGAGAAAGAAGTTTTGAGGAAGTGATTCTTTCTTTTCCTCCCCCGAGTTGATGCAAAAGAATAAAGAACTTCTTTAGAATGTAAAACTGAATCTGGATCCAATCTAGTGTAAGAACAAAACTTTACCACGTTCACTTGACAGGAAAATTATTTCTTTCCGAATACCCAATGAATTTGAAAATATTTGATATTATGGCAAATATTCATCGAATAACAACGAATTATTCGACTTCAGTCTCGCCGTTAAAATAATAATTTTTCAGATATATCTGTACAATACTTTTTAAGGATCAATTAACCTAACACCGAACTGATGTCATTCGACGTACGTTTCGCTAACGAGGTTATTATCTTCAGGAGAAACTTCAGGAGAAACTCGCATCGGTTCAGTGTAGGATGATTGATGCGTATGAAAAACAAGTAGAGGAATACTTTCCATAACAATGTAATTTTGGTTTTGTGTTGCATTCATTTGAAAATCAACTATACTATATAGATTCTAGTCAACATAATGATGCTTTCTTCAGTTATATTGGAGTTGTATTCTGGAAATTATTAATAATTTTTGGATTATGGATTATTCTTCAGGTGTAATTTCTATATTCAACAATGATTGTACGAGGTTTCGGTGGCTAAAAATAGATAATTGATTTGAATCACTTCCAACTTCAGTACATAATTCCTATAAACATCCAAAAGTTAAAGTAAAGAATGCAGGGTTTAAACGAAGGAATTCGCAATTGAGTAGTCACATGTTTTTTCTTCAAGGAATAATGGATACTCAAAGTAATTTCGTTTATACTCACCTGGAAACACAATGAGCAGCGGTCAAAATATAACGAGAATGGAAAATAGATCCTCCACATACATGCAATGAACTTTTCATCAGTGACACTTGATACGGGTAACTGGTGATGTTTGCATTCGTTCCACCAACTATACGTCCATCCAAGTGGGGAACAACAGCTGAAAATAATTCACTATTTAGTTTTGAGGCGTCCAAATTCCATTTTTTTTGTGTGAGAACTACTGCTATCTCGTAATAGGGACATGCTTTGTTCCACCATATTGTGAACTGGGAGAGAGTTTATATAATATATTTATATGAGTAAATAGGATCATCTCAAAGACCTAGAACTGCTAGACGGCATTATTCACACTTTTTTGTGGTCTCAATGCTCGATCACACTCTGAGATAGGTGTTGATTTTGATTCAGTTTCTGGGACAGTGTCGTCGCTTAACCAAAAATCGAAGTAGAGCTCTGGTAACTAACTATTCTTCTTCATCAAGTCGCCAAAATCAATATATGAAAACACTTTACGGTATAAAAGTGGAGGAAAGAAACATACCATCATAATATTCCGGTTTATGGTGCATTATATACAATGGTGTCTTATTCAGATCATATTTTTCTGAGTGACAGTCGATGGATCTCAGATAAACGGCCACAGATATTTCTGTACAGTTGTCATTCATAGACATTTTTTCCAGTTGAATAACTTTATTCACGACTAATATATAATGTAAGTAATATACTTATGGTTTCTGCAGTAGAATTCTATATACTATTGCCTTCGGGAATAATAGCGAGGGATTAATAGTAATGGTCTGTATTTCCTCTTGCAGTCCTATCGCAAAATTTCTCGAACTGAATATTACCATGGAAACATGGAAACGATACAACCAAACTCCAAACTGTCAGTGTCGAACGCGTAGGTAGTAAACGATGAGTTTGGAACCTTTGGTGTGAAAGTTGAAACTTTTCTTCCTAGAGATCAATTACCCTAACACCAAACTGATATTTTTGCACTCGACGCGCGTTTCGCTATCAAGGTTAGCATCTTCAGGAGAAGAAAATTGATACTAAATCTAAAGCTAGGGTTAGTTGTTTATATACCAAAAGTTTTTTGGTTCGATGTGGACTTTGTTTGTTACTGTTAATTATTCTAATTAATTTCTCGATAATACGACAATACTTACAGAACTTGCAGGTTAGAATTAGAATAATTAACAGTAACAAACAAAGTCCATATCGGACCAAGAAACTTTGGGTATAGAAACAACTAACCCTAGCTTTAGATTTAGTATCAATTTTCTTCTGAAGATGCTAACCTTGTTAGCGAAAAGTGCGTCAAATGCAAAAATATCAGTTTGGTGTTAGGGTAATTGATCTCTAGGAAAAGTTTGGCGTAGGTAGTGTTTGTGTATTTGTATCGAGATGAATGAAACTGAAGAATCCTTCAGAAATCAATCAGTCCTAAAAATAGAGTAGAGAATACTTCTCGTAATAATGACTATTATTCTCTCGGAATATTTCTCCTTCGCCGCTGACGCGGTTGGGTTCGTAAAACTTTCTCGAGAATAATAGCTATCATTATTGACTCATGGTATAATCTACTATTCGTTATTAGTGTTTATGAATTGTTACGACCACAGATAGCAGAAGCAATAATTGCTACGAAAAACAGTTCGAATTGTGTTTTCAACGTTCCAACGTCTTGTAAGTTATCAAAATAACTTATTATTAGCGGTGAATATTCAAATGAGGCAACAGATTCGTAGGTGGTTGTCTTTTCGAGGGTGCTGATTTATCAGTGGCAATGTTCATGATGAATGAACTCTGGGATTGAAGTATAATAAGTTGAACTGAGTATATTACGTACTCAGAGTGAAGATAAAATAGGTTATCAAATTATTTTATTCCGGAAAATGCATAACATGAAAAACCATAGTGTGTGATAGAATACCAGTAGGTAATAACCCGTGTAAAAGTTCAATCTTCAATGGGACACGGAAAGTGGTGCAACAGTTTGATTTCAATTTCGGGGGAGACAGAGTATCTCGATTCCTTGAAATGATTCTGAAATAATCACAGGCACGGGACTCGACGATGAATCTTGTTCTTGAGGACCACAGTGAGGTAATTTAGAACCGAATTTAATTCACCAGAAAGCGAGAAAAGGTTCGAAAAATCCAACCAATATGGCGCCATTAAAAATCACTAACGTCTCTAGAGACGAAAAAGAATTTCGACAACAGTTCGTAAAAAACCTGGCCCTGAAAATACTTTTTGAATGCAAAAAACCCGACGACGTGGAATATTAGTTGCCTACCCCAGGAGATATGAGAGCCGTGGATAATAAGTATCAAGGACGGCAGAAAACTGTAAACAACAGGAATCGGCTGTCACTGCGGTGTGTAAGTTAAAGAGAAAATTCACCAGATGGCGACACGGTGAAATCTAAAATTAAACAGATGTGTTTTGTCACTTCTTCGTCCCCCCTTCAGACATGTGTCCGCAAAACATCCGTTAAACTGGCACCTGTGCAAGCATTACAGACAATAAATAAATATAAGAACAATCGACAACAGAAAACACGCGTCAAGGTGGTTTGTTATAACCTTCAAGGTGTGAGGCGTGGAAAACTCCCCTTTCGCGGTCGTTATTCACGCCTTGCAGAAGGCAGAGTAATAATAATTTTTTCGTAAAAACTTTCAGGGCTGACGATATATTGTTCGCTTTAATAGAACGAGCTCACCAGGAATAAACTTCCTATAGGGTCGTCCCGGGTACATGACCGCTCTACGGTTTGCCTTGGATACCATATTCTCCTGGAACAGTACGAGATTATTCACTGCTGGAAGGTTAGTATCAACAGGTGGTATCAGCTGATCAGGTAGTAGCTTTCCCCGACGAGCTCCAAACTCAAGTTCCTCGGGTCTAAACCCAGTGGACGCATGAACGACTGAGTTCATAAATTGCTGGAAAAGAGGTAAGTCAAAAGTCCATTTGGTTTGATGGTTGTGGCAATAAGTCCTTAAAATACGGGCTATTTCCCGCATACACCTCTGAGGGGTTAGCGCGGGTTGAGACATAAACGGATTTTATCCCGAGTGTGGTTATGGTGTCTCTCCATAACGCCGAGGTGAACTGGGAGGCATTATCTGGAAGTATTCGTTTTACCATTGCAGGACTTCACATAACTTTTGATAATCCTCTGTGAATTCGGGCGATAAACTTCATCTCGCATGGCTAGCCAGGTTTTATAGATCTCATAATGCCCTATGGCAAAATGATAATTCATTATAAACACTCCCACCATTGAGGTCGGAACGTATAGCAGGGCTGATTCCGAACTGGACCCTCTCTGATACAAAATATCATTATGGAGGATGAAACTTTTTCGTAGTTCGGTATTAGTCAGAAGAGAATTTTTAATTTACGTTATTCTCCCGTCCTCACACTGAATTTTTTGCATATTTTTGTTTTTTTTCAGAAATTTGTCCGGCAGCCTTAAAGAAAAGATATGAAAACAGTTCTCAGGAGGTGATGGCAATCGAACACAGGCATGTCGAGAAAGGGCATCAGCCACAACATTCTCGTGACCAGGGACGTGATAAATCTGAAAAGAATACCCCTGAAGTGCTAAAGCCCAACGGGTGATCCTAGGAGATAGTAATCTACAGGTGTTGAGGTGAGTTAAAGTGCGACTGTCAGTATAAAGGTAGAAACGTTGAGCCAACAAATAGACCCTCCATCGGTTGATGCACCAAACGGCAGGCAGGACTTCCTTTTCATTTGAACTGTAGCGCCTCTCACGATCCAACAGTAAACGACTTGCCCAAGCAACAGGAAACTTACGACCATCCCTAACTTGAAAAAGTTGTCCAGCTATGCCATAGTCACTGGCATCTGTGGTGACGTGCCAGGGAAGTTCAGGATCTGGATGGTAGAGTAGGGTTGCATTCTGTAATTCGTGTTTCAAATTTTCGAATGCTTCTTGTTGTGGTTGATCCCACTTCCAGGTATTCCTTTTCTGTAATTCCGTAATATCATAGTTACATAAGCCCAAGAATTTATGAACATCCTTTATACTTTGTGGGGTTTTATAGTCCACGACTGCTTGCACTCTTCCTGGATCTGGCCGAACCCCCGTTGGCGAGACAATATAATCTAGAAAGGAAAGTTCGGTCTGAAAAAATTGACATTTTGACGCTTTCACTGTGAAACCAGCCTGCTTCAAGCGTTGAAAAACCCTTTTCAGATGATCCAGGTGCTGCGATACACTCGATGAGGCCACTAGAAGGTCATATATATAAGTTACCAAGAAACTAGAAAATTCCGCCCCAAATATTGTATCGATGGCCCTGGAAAAGAAAGCTACTGCGGTTGAAATACCATAAGGTAGGACACACTAACGATAAGTTTCATTCCCAACCATAAACCCGGTATATTTCCTATCTTCCTGTCGGATCGGTATCTGCCAATAGCTTTGCGATAGATCAATCTTTGATAGAAACCTTTTTCCGTTCAACGACTTGATAATGTCATCAATCCTCAGAGGTAACTCTCTGTCAGGCTGAATGACAGAGTTGAGATGCCTTGCATCATGGCGAATGCAAATATCATTTGTTTTTTCCATGGTGATCATAAGGGGGGAAACAGAGGGAGAACTTGCCCGTTCGATAATATCCCATTTTTCCATTTGAAGAATAGCTTTATTTACTGCATCCCGGTGAGCCACTGGGATTGGGTATGGTTTAATAAAGAATGGTTTATCGTCTCTCAAAACTATTGTATGTTCATAAAGATTTGTCCTACCAGGTATATTCGAAAATATCTTTTTATAATAATAATATAATGAGACAGCAAATCTCTAAAAGAATTTTTTTCATTCACAAATTGGCCAAAACACTTTCACGCTACGTTCTCAACATCAATTTCACTAGCATTTCATCTACAGTGAAGAGCTAGTATAGCTAGCTAGTATGGTGAGTATCATTTATAATTACTGATATACTCATGGGTTTTGGGTAACCGTAATCAGGTTTTGAAATATTTTTTTTTGAAGTAATAATATTACAGTTCACAGTTAAATGTATCGTTTTTTCTGCTAAATTTATTTTTGCATGGTAGAGCCTCAAAAAATCAACCCCAATAATGATTGGGTAGCTTAATTCTGGAATGGTTAGGAACTCATGTGAGAATTTACTTTTTTCCAATGTGAAAGTGACTAGAGCCTGGCTCATAACTTTTCTAAACTTACTTTTGAACGCACCTACTACTTTTATGCCTGTGCATAAAAAATGAGGGATAATCCGGTGTACATCAGCTAGCTGAACCCACACGGTATCGCTCGATACAGAGATAGTACTGCCAGTATCAATCATAGCTGGGAACTGGTATCCATAAAGAAAAATGTATGATAGGTGAACGAATATCCTCTGTGGCTTATGCTCAAATTCGCATTCTTCTAAAAGATCTTGTATAGGGTAGTTGTTGATATTGATTGTGGCTCTGTTCATTTTTTCTCCTTCCTCAGCAGAGCCTAGTTGGGAAGATTTTCGAAGTTTTCCGAACATTCTTCCTGTACTTCATTTAAAACAGCAATTTTATTATTTCGAAAATTGTCACCTTTAACATGAGGTTTTCCATAAGAGTTAGGTTTACCATTTCCTCCGTGATTGAAATTGTTTTGACTCATGAATCTTTTTTTATTATTCTTAAAATAATAGTCTGCCTGTTTTAGCCTATCTACGGCCGAAAATAGGTCTTTTGCGCCTACTAAAGTGGAAGATATATTCGGAGGACAATGTCTTGCTATGTAGCAACCAGTTGCTCCTGTTGATAAGGAGGCTGTGAATGTTTTGCCAAGACAACATACCTATTAAAATATTTCACAAATGATCCATCAGTATCTTTATAATGTGCACATTCAAGTTTCAGTTTGATTTGAAGTTGAATATTAGGACCCCAAAACTGATTTATGAAAGCTTGTCTGAACTCGCCATAATTTCTAAACAAATTCCTGAATGCTTGAAACCATGTTTTTGCTGATTTTTCGAACAGAGGGTTGATAACCAGAGTAAATTGGTTTATATTTATTGATGGAATGTCTAAAAAGTTTCAAGTTAGCTAAGAAAGTCAAGAGGGTGCATGGAGCCTTCATTATCAAAACTAGGTAATGATTGTACAGATTTCATTTCGTTGGTATATAAATTAGATAGATATGTTGTACTAGTAATATTGTTTGCCTGAATGTGGCATATTGCTCGGGATGTGGCATTCCGAGCAATATTATCATTATTGCCTAAACTACTCCATGTAGGTATTGAAAAATTTTGATTTGCTATGGAATTTCTATTATTTTAATTATCTAAATTCTGATTTAAAATAGGTGAATTCTGATTGAATATTGGTATGTATTGATTTGAATTTGTGAAATTTTTATTCGAGGTGGGAAGGCCATAACTGATATTCGGAAGTGATTTTTGTATATAGCAATTTGAGTTTTGATTACTTTGGGTTTTATTTATTACTTTTGTGACTTCCTAACATATCAGATTAGCCAACTGATCTCTTGAAACTATTATTTGGTTTGATAAATTAGATTGTGGTTCCCCAATACTTCTTGAAAAGTTTTCAGGTAATGTTGCAGTTTCCCCTTCCCGAAGTTGGAGTCTCGAAACGTTTATTACAGATTGAGGAATGTGGGATGATAAAGAAGACCTCTTGTAGTTGCCCTCTTTACTTTGACCATCTGGTACCGGTAATGAACAAGCACCTTCCATATTTAATAAAGCTATGTTACCTTGATTTTCAGGCGTTTTATTTTGAACATTCTTTGTTGCAGGAATGGCGTTTCCATTCTCTGACCAGTTGTCCTGGTCCCGCCTCCGATTCCTTAAGTTATACAGCAGGCCTTGTGGAGACTTTTCCACCACCATTTTCTTGTCTCTTCAGAAAAAACAGCCCCATGTTGGGCGCCAGATGTAAGGGTTCAATCTCAGGAATTCTTCATTATTTTTGGATCGGTAGGAGAAGAAATGATAAAAGATATTTTCTTAATGAACATTGTTGTATTTAAACATTGGCCAGAATAGAAGTTCATAAAACATTAGTTTGAATGTAATGCAAGTTGTGTGGAAAAAAAATCCCCAATTATAACCTGCCTTGCGTACACAACATCATTTGCGTCTTGTCGGTTGTTATAATTATGAATCTGCTCATATGCGACAAGTTGATTCCGAGTGCAAAAATATCAGTTTGGTGTTAGGGTAATTGAACTCTAGGAGTTTCAATTTTTACACCAAAAGTTCAAAACCCATCGTTTATTCGTATGGCATTCGTTTAACTATATTGAATTCTTTTTCAGTCTCTTGGAGGATTCTCAGATGTTCGATAACTGTGAAATGGAATCTTTCGACTATTCTTTTAGATTCTGGATAATCAGGGGGTGACATGGTGTTATTATTTCATAAGTCGCACCGAACTCCTTAATTAGTTCGTTTTTGAGTTCTGTGCCAGTTTTGGAATGAAGGGCCTTGGGAACGCCATGATGGTTGATGCAGTTCAGTAAATTATTTGCTACTTCGACAGCATTGAGATTGAGAAGCAACAACAATAGCCAAAAATTTTTGATTTTTGATTAAGCAAAGATGTATTCGGGGTAAAGATAATCTTTGAGCAATCTTATCACATCTTGTTCAAAACTTTGGAGGGGCAGCTGAGCAAAGATTATTTTTTTGGGAAAAATTCCTTTGTTAATTGGGGTGGCTAGTGAATGGAATAAGAGGATATTGCCTGATGTTCAAAATTATTCAGAGGTTGTTCTGAAATTATAATTCTGAAATATTGATCTTCCACATTACAGTGAACAGTTTCACAGTTCAATTCTTGTGCAGTAGCATTATTGAAAATTTCAATAGGGACATCGATATTAGGGACGTTTCGACTTTCATTATCACCACTGGCCATGGTTTTTTTTTACTTCCAGTGTTATTAGTAATAATCAAGAAATCGATGTTGGTAGAGGTATTGTGAATTTTGGCGATAGGGGGTTCCCGTTCAATGGTGAAGTCTTGTCAAGAAGGCATTATGAGATCTGATGCAGGTGAATCTACATAACTCTCAATCATTCAGATTGGGACCTTCGCCCACATGAGGAATAAGAGATTCCTCATCGGTTGATTGATTCATTCTTGGGCGAATATTGTTTGAAATGTCTAGAAATTCACGATGATTTTCATTGAAATCATTTATGGAATCCTGCAATCCACATCAATGAGATGTGAGACAATGCGTCATAGTATTTCGGTCTGAATAACTTTTATATTATAAAATATATCATTTTGATATTTGCTGATAAGTATTGTATTCGAAAATTGCATAATAATTCAAGACTTTTTCAGCTCTCATTCCAAGTTGTATTTTTGCAGTCACTCCTGAATTATATGGTGGAGGGAGGGCCGAAAGGAAAGTGTTAGAACGAATTGTATATGAGAATATATGTTGAATGTAAGAAATTCAATTCTTTGACATTGACTAAAAATAATTAATTTCTTTTCAGTGTTTTTGCTAGGAGATGAACATAATCATATTCAAACTTGGGATGTATCAGACAGACCAATGAGGTGAATATTGCCAGATGAAGGTTGTTTCAATGTTTCAAATTTTTCATCGCAGAAAATATGTTTCAATTGCAAAATGGCTGAATTATGTTTCAATAAACTGGAAATACGAAATTATCTTGATTATATTTATGAGAATCGACTTAAGTGATATAAGTACACGAGCCTGATAACGTTCATTCAAATCTCAGTTAGCTCAGTTGGTAGATTATCCGATAAAAAACCGCAAGATTGTGGATTCGATTTTCGACGTCAACACTGTTTTTATTCATTTTCTTATTCATTTTTCATGAATAATTAGTTTTTAGTCCAGTTCTATGTGAATGATATCGAAAGGGAAGAGAAATTAATAATAACATCTGAAAATCTTACATCATACATGGGTTTGACGGGTTATTGACAGCCGTACGGAGAGTATTTTCCACACTAGAGCAGAAAATAACTTCCGGCACGTTTGAGTATGAAGATCACTTTCTATGGGGGTAGAGAGTGCGATATGAGTTACTTTCCAATCTGATCGTATCGAACACGTCACCAGCTGTTCGAGACCAGCATCACAAACTATATCTTCATCAGGAAATTTTCCAATACCCATCATATATACAGCTCCGATAAAATCGTCGAAAAAATACACTGATCTTCTACCTTCAGCCATTATCAAGAAAATGATAATAATATGGAACTATATTTTCAGTAATTGATTGAATCATTATTTCCTACGAAAAACAAATATTTCATAATGTTTCTATTTAGGATATGTTAGGATAGGCTCAAAAATTTTCTATCAAACCATGAGATGTTTGTCAAGATAAAAGATGAAGTTTCTGAACATTATAGAATATATTCGGATGTTGCCCAGGGTTCTGTGCTGGGACCACCCATTTTTTTGTTATTTGTTTGTCAATGACTTTCCAAATAATTTCAGGATCAGGAAATCATGGTAGATGACGGTATGAGATCGTATGATCACATTGACGACACTTGTTAACGAATGAACCAAGCATATCATGCTATTTCGAGAAAAAAGAACTCTATGCCCTTGGAAGCCTTCCTAGAAGTTTATTACAGTTGGGAAAATAGTCAGTTGAGTTACAATGTGGTACCTTGTGGTAGTGCTATGAACAAAAATGGGGTATTTATTTCTCAAAAAAAGTTATTAGGAATTTATTCAGTATCCCATGGGGGGATTCATGCACACAATTTTTTTATATCCTATGAAATCCTTACATTTCCTTTCATCTATATACTCTAATATATGAAATATATTTGGAAAAATATGAATGGATTGGGCAAAAATTTCTCCTACCACTGCTCTTCCTACCACACATGCTGATTTGTTGAGTATTCCTAGGAATATATCTAAGAAATTTGAACACTTCCCCAGGAATACGAAAATAAAATTGCCCAATCACCTACTACCTAACTACTACAAAATCATTAACATGTCGGCATCGATTGGTTGCGATCTGGAATTTTCTTCCATTTTACGTAACTGATTTCTTTGAGATATTCACACCTCTTTCATTTAGGAATTTTTACCTTTTCATATAAGTAAATTTTCAAATGTATCTATATACACGATTTTTATGACGATCTCATTGATGTTTCTTTGACTGATGCCCTATACGTTGTGTTAACGTCTCGAAGGATGAAAACATATTGTTCTAAAAATATAATTCTATTCTGTTCATTTTTTATTTCAGATAGTGCTTGTGAGGAAGGGAAAATAATCATTTTTGTATCTCATGTCACCTTTTTTTCAAGAAAAAAATGACATAGGTATCCGATACTCCATATGTCACTAGATTTATATAGATATATATATATATATATATATATATATATATATATATATATATAGGCAGTGAATCTTCTGAGGTTGCAGTCAGTTAGATAGATAGATACATTTATTGCTTATGAAGAATTTCCAATCCTTATAACAAAGAGTTTGGTTGGCTCTCGAGTGAGAAAAGTAAAATTCGAGATTGACAACTATGGGTTGCAGTCAGTTGTGTTGGGCTATATCACCAAGAAAACTCTTTGTTATTCGTCAAGCTTTCGGCAATCTTTATTGCCTTCCTCAGGACGTCTATAATAAATAACAATATATCATATGATAATATAATGGAATGGTTACTCACTGACGTGAGATTAAATAATAAAATAGAGGCAAAAATTGTACATGAAAATATAAAGGTGATGTTTAATTGAATTTAGACATATGATATAATTTCACTTTTAGATTACGGTGGGAAAGTCGAAATAGAGGGTGATTTTTCCTTATCCTTCTCATATTTTATCAAACAGGTGTAAATTTTGCTAACACCTATTTGATAAAATATGAGAAGGATAAGAAAAAATCACCCTCTATTTCGACTTTCCCACCGTAATCTAGAAGTGGAATTATATTATATGTCTAAATTCAATTGAACGTCACCTTCATATTTTCATGTATAATTTTTGCCTCTATTTTTATTATTTAATATCACGTTAGTAAGTATCCATTCCATTTTATCATTATATGATATATTATTATGTATTATAGACGTCCTGAGGAAGGCAATAAAGATTGCCGAAAGCTTGACGAATAACAAAGACTTTTCTTTGTGATATAGTTCAACACAACTGACTGCAACCCCAGAATATCATTTTGAAGAAGGGCAGATGTGAGCTTTTTCAGCTCACTGGGTCTGTTATGGTCATCTGTGAGTTTGATGGTTCTATTGATGAGAGAATTCAGTACGGAGCTTGTTCCTACCCCCAGATCCAGAGAACCGTTCAACGCCAACACACCCGCTTCTTGCATCCCAAACCATCGGACGACCCGACTGAACGCCCGAAAGCTTTCTTTTTTTTCATTCGGGGAGTCGAATTCTAACAAAAACAGTTTTCACAGCAATCAAATATCCTCTTTCCTGCACTAACCTGAAGATACAATACCCAACGAACATATATAGGACAGACGAACCGACGAGTTTCAAACAGGTTCTACGAGCACGAACTAGCAGTACGGAATTCGGACATGACCTCGACTCTCTTCAAACACCACCACGAAACTGGATACAAAATTGACTTCAACAACACGGAGATCATTGCCACAGCAAAAACACTCCACTCTAGAATGATTCGCGAAGTAATAGAAATTGAAAAGCCCATCAATGCCTCAACAAACGAGACAACTCACAAAGGCCCCTCAATTCCTGGTTTCCACCATTATTATTCCTTCGAACAAATCCATTAATTAATCCTTTTCAAACCAGACCTGTATATGGTCCGACAGTTTCAACAACGTCGGATTCTCATACAGCTATAAATACCATTCCTCTATCCACAAAACCACAATCTTCACTTTGTCAAGATGAGTGCTAAGGGTTAAGGAGACTTAGGCCTCGCCACTAAGTCAAGAAGTCTTGAGAATGGCTCCAAAGTGGGAACCAAAACGTCGAAAGAAGAACAATTCCAGACGCGGTTTCTTTCGATGATCGGGAAGTCACTTGACGGAAGTTTGGTTCATATACAATACAATAATGATATACAATATTATTTATTATTGATAGTCACGGAAGATAACATTCAATGAGGAAGAGAATTAGCATTCGTATTCAAATATTTCTATAGAATATATGTATACATAGTGGTCAGATCACTAATATCTGTTCGTTTATTCAATACAATATCCTTTTTATTAGAGATGTGGACCATTTCCAAAAAAGTCTCTTAGTCAAATTCGAAATAAGTACTCTGAATCAAACAATTGGTCAGATCACTAATAACTGTTCGTTCATTCAAAACAATATTTTTTTTATTATAGATGTGGACCATTTCCAAAAAAGTCTCTTGGTTACATTCGAGATGAGTAGAATCATACGATACTTCATCTTTTCAGTGGTCTATATAGGTCTTGTGCGTTCGTACAATCTGATCTATCAACGAAGACTTGTACTCATTGGTTGTGAATTTTCTATTTTCCATGAAGATGCGGTATATAATTCAGAAGCATATTCCTTTATCGCCCTCTCGAGGATTAATACTTAAACCGAATCGAAATAGACATTCCAGTAACCTTTATTTTCGTTCTTTCAGAGTTTCATTGATTAGCACATAGACGGCATAATGATAATGAAGTTATTGTGGTAAAACATTCAATATTTTATAAAGGCTTCTACAAGTAACAATTCAACAGTTACGATGCGAATTACACCCAATATTTCCCGGACATGAAAATTATTCCCATTCCGCCATTTTGATGAACTGTATCGAAAGCGGCATTCTAGTATTTTTTGTTCCCATCTTTTCAAAGTTCCGTAGATTGGCGCAAAGATGGCAGTCTCATCATGTTTTTCGAATTAATTTCTCCATCACTGGCATAACCAAAAAAGTTTTTTTACGGTACGGCTTTTTCGAGTAACAATGTCGTACAATGTAACAACAGTTACGATGCAAAAAATCACATCCAGTAATTTTTCAGGCCTCCCAATGAAACAATGTGGCTGAAGTTAGCTTTGGATTTAAATCTGAATTCGGTGATTTTACAGTGGACCAGTGAAATAATGCTCATTATGATTTTATGCCAAATTGGAGATACATGGGAAATAATTTTACGTGTGGAATGATGAGGGTCGATACCAACGTCTAGAAAAAAACAAAAATAGTGATGAATTGTAAGGGAGAGGGTGTCAGAAAAGCGATTTCAAGGTTGAAAATGATGGAAACAATAGTTCAAATCTTTCGGATATCCGTCGATATCAGAAATAATCTAATATGTGGAAAAACTGAAAATGAGACACGCATGACGATTCGAATGGAGATAAAGAGTTTCCAACTCTATAAGAAGGGTGATACAACCCTTATAATGCCACGAAATGATCGGCTGTCATCAAAAAACAAAGTTTTTGGGAGAAAATGCGAATGTCAAATAATGTTAAATAACATAGAAACAATATGAATATAAAGATTTATGAAGTTCTATAGGAAGAGAGGGTGACTCAGCGCTCACTAGAAAAATGTGGCAATAATATTTCTGCGAAATGTTGTCGATCTCGGAATGAATCCGGTACATGAAATAAAGTGAAAAAATATCCTCACTATGACTGGGAGTTGTTGTGGCATCAACAGAATGAAGAGGATGGAGCCACCCTTAATCCCCGAAGACATGATCTGCACACTTCAAGAAACTTGACGTTGTCGGGGACCAATGGATATGTCAAATGATGTAGAATAGTCTGAAGAACAATATAAATATGGAGATTTATAAAGTTCTGCGGGAATAGAGGGTGATTCAGCCCTTACTATGAAAATATTGCAAATATAATTCTGCGAAACATATTCGTTCTCGGAATGAATCCAGCACATGGAATGATGTGAAATAATACTCTCACTACGACTATGATGGAAATTTTGGGGGATCTACAGATTGAGAAGTCACAGATATAACGTACAATAGTTGCCAGCCCTCTGACCTCTACGATCACAAATTTCTGAACTAGTAAAAAAACCTGTTCTCACTCATGCAATTGGAATACTCTCTCTGAATTCACCGATAACTAGAGTATTATAAAATCAGCAGGGTCGTAGCGTTCCCTCAATATTATAGATATGTTGAGGATCGATGTTATTTCCAAAGTCTTCGATTGTTTCACCCTTGGCGGTATCAACACGACTGACCTGACGGGTACAGAATACCCACCCATTTGTTTGGAACTTGAAGACTTGTCGAACCCCTCTTAGTCAGAGATTTTTCATCATAGAATTTTCAGAATAGAATGTTTATTCTGAGGTTCACAAACTTCAGAAATTTGTAGTAAATATAAATCGTATCTCCTGATGTCCCTCCTGATGTTTTTTGAAAATACAGGGCGTTTCTTTCGTGTTTTGGGCATGTACTGGAATCATTTCGACAAAGAACAGTTTATGTGGAACATCAATCTCAGAATCGTCATAGTGAAACGCTGCATGACCATCTCATCTTGTTGATTTCGACCAATCACCATATATCTAAAGAAATAATACGAAATTATTCGAAATATGAGTTTATCCAGAGCCGAGAATTTCCTGGGCTTCACTTTATTATATTGGTCAGCCAAAATCTCCGTCATAGTCATAGTGGGGGTACTATTTCTCATAATTTCATGTACTGGATTGATTCGGAAAACGACAACTTTTCGCGGAATTATCATTTATTCATTCATTATTTTTATGATGGGGGCTGAATCCCCATCTTTTCCTATAACACTTCAAAAATATTTATATTTATATTGTCCTTTGGACTATTTCACATAATTTGACATCTGAATTTGTCCCTGGCAACGTCATGTTTTTTGAAGCGATCCGATCATGTCTTGGAAGAATAAGGGTGGCCCCAGCCTTCCCATTTTGTATGGTGTTATTATGTTGTAACCTGCCTTATTGTGAAGGGTCACAATTGGTTACAGAAATGTTGAATTATTGGTGGTGAAATAATAAACCAAAATCCCATGGACGCCGTTTATTCAGTTGTACAATGTTGTATAATGTTGGTGGTCTGGAACTAACTAACTTACTTATCGCTATGCATGATCGGACGCTCGCAGGCTCCTCAAGTATCGTGGAAGTAAATTTGATATTTCAGGTGTAAAGAAAATTCTCTAATACTATACAAATTTCAATGAGTTGCTTCGCATGAACTTGAAAGCAGTTTAAAGTATTTAATTTCTTAAGCTCATCTGGTAGAGACCATGATTTAAAAATCTACGTGACAGATAAGAACTGAAGTTTCAAATGACTGTCTGGAATCTCATGAAAACGTTTTAGCAAATGCAAAAAAACAATTATAAATTATAGAGTTCTAATATCTACTGGGTCACAACAATTATTTCACATCTTTCCATGTGCTGGAATCATTTAGAGAACGAAAAAGTTTTGCAGAATTATTTTCGAAATATTTTCTTAGTGAGGGCTGACCCACCCTCTATTCCCGCAGAACTTTATGCATCCCTATATTTATATTGTTCTTTGGATCAACATCATTTGACATATCCATTGGTCCCCGACAACGTCAAGTTTCTTGAAGCGAGTTGATCATGACTTGGAAAATTAAGGGTGGCCTCATCCTTCTCAATCGGTAGATCCTCCAACATTTCGATCATAGTCGTAGTGGGAGTATTATTTCACATTATTCCATATGTGCTGGATTCATTCCGAGAACGAAAAAGTTTCGCAGAATCATTTTTGAAATATTTTCATATCTATCTATCTCTATTCCCGCAGAACTTTATAAATCTCCATATTTATATTGTTCTTTGGACTATTCAACATCATTCGACATATCCATTGGTCCCCGCCAACGTCAAGTTTCTTGAAGCGAGCTGACCATGTCTTGTTGTTGCCACAACAACAACTCCGACTTAGTCATAGTGAGGGTATTATTTTACTTCATTTCATGTACCGGATTCATTCCGAGATCGACAACATTTCGCAGAAATATTATTGCCACATTTTTCTAGTGAGGGCTGAATCACCCTCTCTTCCTGTAGAACTTCATGAATTTTTATATTTATATTGCTTCTATGTTATTTTACATTATTTGACATTTGCATTTTCTCCCAAAAACTTTCTGTTTTGATGGCAGCCGATCATTTCGGTGCATTATAAGGGTTGTGTCACCCTTCTTATAGAATTGGAAACCCTGAATCTCCATTCGAATCGCCATGCGTGTCTCATTTTCAGTTTTTCCACATATTAGATTATTTCTTATATCGACGGATATCCGAAAGATTTGAACTATTGTTTCCATCATTTTCAACCTTGAAATCGCTTTTCTGACACCCTCTCCCTTACAATTCATCACTATTTTTGTTTTTTTCTAGACGTTGGTATCGTCCCTCATCAACCCACACGTCAAATTATTTCCCATGTATGTATAATTTGGCATAAAATCATAATGAGCATTATTTCACTGGTTCACTGTAAAATCACCGAATTCAGATTTAAATCCAAAGCTAACTTCAGCCACATAATGAAACATCAAATCTCGAAAATAGGAGAATGGAATACGGAGAGAATGAATAATATATATTCAAGGACATGAATATTTTGTAACTAATGGTTATTCAAATAACACGAGGTCAGTCACATCGAGTACTTTTATGAAGAACAATTATTACCCTAACACAAAACTGAAATAACTTGCACTCGCATTTCGCTAACAAGAACATATTCAGGAGAATAAATATCTCACAATCTAAGGTAGTGAAATTAGGCACTTCTTGAAGAGGTATCTCTCGATCTGGCCAGGTCTGATAAAGATTATAATTCATTTCTCAATAATAAACTGAATAACGGGATGGATTGGAATATTCAATTAAATGTTGAAAGAGACAAAATCTTGGTCGGAGGAAGAATCTCGTCGGGTAGTGCTTACCTGGACTACACTAGTGTTTATATTTCGTATCAATTGTCTTCTTCTGAATGCGAGTCGACTGCATTTAATATCAGTTTGTTGTTAGGGTAGTAGTAAACCAATTCTCACATACAAAATCATCAATTGACTGTTCAAAATGAGTCGAATATATAAATTTAATTTTGAAATAAAAGTCAGAAATTTTCTCAAACTCAAGCGTCTTTCGAAATAGCCTCAATATCCAAAATTGGATGCAAAATAAAACGAATGTCGCTCATTATCATAATACATTGGTACTATTGCCATTTAGAAAGTAGTAGACCACTTAACTACGATAACCACGCAGGTGACAAGCGGAGGGATCGAAATCTGCTTTGAAGTGTTTTTGTAAATAGAAGTTAAAATAATAGGAAGTTAATTAGAGATTATATGAATCTCTTGGTACCTATTTATCGGACCTATCAATCGTTCAAGCATGTGGCTTTTGTGAGTTGACCGTGGAAGTATTTCCATAATTTCGTATCTAACCTGGGATAACTTTCTATAGCTCCTATCATTCTTCCACCATCATTTTGAATTTGCAAAAAAACATTTCCCTTTCCAATGCTGCTATCAACTGAATGTAGAAAGTTTTCTTGAGAAACCATGTACAAACATGATATGATGGGTGGAAACTCCCCGTGTTGGTTTTTGGACCTGGGACAACTCTTCAAAGCTCCTTGGGAGTGTATTCCATCTCCTGAATGAAAAATTTCCTATCAAACTACGAGCACTTCTTGGCAATCAATTCGAGAACATTGAGTTGAACTGGCCGATACACGATAAAAATCCATATCTAGCACAAAATACTAACTGTGGTATTTCGTTTTCAATTTGAGGTTTGCTCTCCCAAATATATGCCAATACCGTCCTGACTAGTTACCCCCCAGAGCAAGACAAAGCATTGACCTCATTTGTCTATTCTGCGTTAAAGATACTGGCTTTTTATAATACCACTACTACACCCTGAACTCTCTCACGAGGTGATTCGTCCTTCTTTATTAATCTATAACATCAGCCATCAGCTTTCTAAGCCATCTTGCCTATTCAAGTGGAATGTAGAATTGGATGTTGTTCACGGAATTTTTTCTATGCGAACAATCTAACAAAAACCATCAACGGATATAAACCCAAAAGAAACAATTTTTGCATAGAAGGAGATCTGTGAAAAACATCCATTTCTACATTCCACCTGAATGGGCACGATGGCTTGGAAAGAGGTTACTGATATTATCGACTAATATAAACGGACCAATCATCTCGTGAGAGAGTTCAGGGTCCGATAAATACTGAGAGAGAAGTATTATAAAAAGCCAGTATCTCTGACGCAGAACAGACAATTGAAGTCAATGCTTTGTCTTGCTTGGGGGGTCAATTCTTGAACCAGTCGTTTGGGGAACGTATGCGTGGTTGATAGGTAGAGACCAATCAGATCTGTCGTAGCATAGCAACAGCGTATACGCAGAACTGCGAGTGATTCAAGAATAGGGCCCTTGGTTATTCCGCAAGGGGGTAACTAGCCAGGATGGTATTGACATATCTTTGTCCAACAGTTCTTGATAATGATTTCAAAATGGATGTCGAAACGTTTAGATTTTCCGACGTTGGAGTATCGCTCATCCCCGTAACTTCAATCCCATTTCCTTGATTTTGATTAGGGATGAGGGATGTCGCGATAATTAGTTTTAAAGATTTTATCGAGTACTGTCTGACTCTGAAATTTAGTTTCAAAATATTCATCGATAATGAAGTAATAGCTAAAATAGTGATAGTGGCAATGTGGAATTTATCTCGAGAATATAATTCTAATCTGACGCATTACAGAGATATTTATTATTTATGTTCTTACTTTTTCGTCCAAAAAAGTAGACGAACCATGTTTTTGAATAATCTCAGTCTATCATGAATGTTGAGAAACGTTAAAAGTGTGTCAAAGCTACTTTAAATTTGTAGTAGCATTACCATAGTGACTTCCATAGAAAACCATTGACCACACTGGTTCAGCCGGAAACAAAAAGAGGGTGCCTGGAAGAGACGAAACGATTAACGGTAATCAAAACTACATTTTCGATATCTGTTTCTCGGACGAGTATTCATTCTACCTTAACAGAAGTTTAAACTGGCATAACTGTCGATATTGGTCACATGAGAATACATTATTATTCCGTGCATTGCATACTCAGAATCCCCCAAAATCATATGTGTGTGCATGTGTTTATGGACATCACATAATCGGCTCTTTTTTATATCCGGAGAATGAGGAATGCCGTCAAACGATCATGTTCCAACAAGAAGGCGCACCACCTCATTTCGTTCAAGTTGTGTGTCAGTTCCTAGATGATAATTTTCCTCACGCCTGGATTGAAAGAAGGGAAAATATTGAGTGGCCATCCAGATCACCTGATCTGGCTTTCCTGGACAGCGTCACCTGAAATCCCAGATCTACTCTACCCAGTCTGAGTCAATGAATGATTTGCGACATCGGATCATTAATGAATGCCGTCAAATTACATCACAAATCTCGAGTAATGTACGTGAACGTTTTCAGCAGAACTTATATAACTGAATTGAAGTGAGTGGTGCCCATTTCGAGCATTTAATATACCGATCACGAAAGCACGTGATCTTTCACTATTTTACCTTTCATTTCGTTATCGGTGGAACTTGTGAAGCGAAATTTCAGGATCAGATAGTACTCGATGAGTTCTTCAAAATGGGATATCGCAACACTCCTCATCCATATTCAAAATTAGGGGTTGTGCTCACCCTCGTTAGGGTGATAAAAATACGTATATATGTATATATGTATATATATATATATATATATATATATATATATATATATATATATATATATATATATATATATATATATATATATATATATATATATATATATATATATATATATATATATATTTGATCGGCTAGGCTTCCGCGGTCAGAAATGTGCTGGCTGGAATTTCCGGTTGATCCGCGTCTGGAAAGATTTACTTGTCTACGTTTCGGCTCCCATTTCGGAGCCATTTTCAAGACTGAGTGACCTTGCGTCTAGGTCTGAGTTGTCTTACTAGCTGGCTATCATCACTGGAGATCGAGGATTGAAGGTTGGTGGGATTTAAGGGTTCATTAGTAATTATGGCAGGATCAGGTATCGGACGGTCGATGGGAGGTTCGAACGGATTAGTTCCCAAGTCGGAGTAAATAGAAGTATGTCGGACCAAAAGTGGTTTCCAGGTATTGGGGAGTCTTTGAGAATCGTCGCGTTTATTGAGACAGTTGGGACGTTTTTTGATTTCAATGGCTTCACGGGTAATTCTGGTTTGGAGGGTTTTGGCTGTGGCGACGGTTTTGGTGTTTTTGAAATCTATTTTGTGGCCTGTTTCTAAATGATGTTGGAATAATGCTGAGTTTGTGTAAGAATTACGGACTGCTAGTTCGTGTTCATATGCTCTACAGGACACTCGTCGGTTGGTCTGGCCGATGTATGTTCTGGGACAGTTAGAGCATGGTATTTCATATATTCCTTGGGTTCCATTGGGGATTGTGTCTTTGGGTGTTCCAAGGTAGGTGGATATTTGGTTGTTAGCTGTGAAAATGGTTTTGATGTCATGTCGTGTCAGAATTCGACTTATTTTATCAGTTACACCATGAATATATGGAAGGAAAGCTTTTTGTCGTTCAGGTTCGTCCTTCGGGGGTCTAGGGTGAAGACCTCGGGTTTGCTGGAGTTTAGTAGACTTGTGGATTTGGGAATCGGAAAAATCGTTCTGCGTGAGTGCGGATTTGAGCTTTTCCATTTCATTGGATCTATTGTGGTTATCGGTGAGTTTGAAGGACCTATGTATGAGAGAATTCAGAACCGAATTCATTTGTGCTGGGTGATGATGAGACTTGACATTGAGGTACCGGTTTGTATATGTTGGTTTGCGGTAGACGGTGTGAGTGAAAGAATTGTTGGACTTTCTGATGAGAACATCCAAGAATGGGAGGGAGTCGTCCTTTTCTATTTCCATAGTGAATTGTATGTTGGGGTGAATAGTGTTAAGGTGGGTCAGGAATGTTGGTAGGGTTTCAAACCCATGAGGCCAAATGGCAAAGATGTCATCTACGTATCTGAGCCAGCAAGTGGGCTCGAGTTCAAATGTGTCGATAGCTCTGGTGTCGAAGTCCACCATGTAAAGGTTTGCAAGAACTGGGGAGAGGGGGGAACCCATCGGAGCTCCTTTCACTTGTTTGTAGAATTTGCCTTGAAATAGAAAGTATGTATTGGACATACAATGGCTGATGAGGTTGAGATTGTCTCTAGAGATTTGATGCTTGGTTTCCAAAACACTCAAGGTTTCAGCTAAAGGAATATTCGTGAAAAGAGATGCTACATCGAAGCTTACGAGAATATCTGTTGGTCGGAGGTTGAAGGTTTTGAGTGTTTCAATGAAATGAAAAGAGTTTTGGATATACGACGAACACTGTTTTACTAGAGGTTGGAGGGTGTTTGCCAAGTATCTGGAAAGGGGTTGTGTTGGGCATCCAAAGGGGCTAACTATGGGACGGAGTGGGATATTCGGTTTGTGTATTTTTGGGAGGCCATATATTCGGGGAATGCGCGGAGATTTCTCCCTCGGAATGAGAGCTTCCTTCTGGTCATTCGGGATATTGGAGTTGTTGATGAGGGTTTTGGTCTTTTTCTCGAGATACGTGGTGGGGTCTCTTGAAGTGTGTTGGCATTCAGGGGAGTTGATCAATGTTGTCATCTTTTCAACATAGTCTGTGGTGTTGAGGATCACAGTGGCGTTGCCCTTATCGGCTGGTAGAAAGATAATATCTGGATTGTTGTGGAGATTCTTGAGGGACCGTCTCTCAGCTGGGGTTACATTGGATTGGGGGACTTTGGCTCTCCTCAGGAAGGAAGCAACATCTTGCGAATATATATATATATATATATATATATATATATATATATATATATATATTCTCAGCTGGGGTTACATTGGATTGGGGGACTTTGGCTCTCCTCAGGAAGGAAGCAACATCTTGCGAATATATATATATATATATATATATATATATTCGCAAGATGTTGCTTCCTTCCTGAGGAGAGCCAAAGTCCCCCAATCCAATGTAACCCCAGCTGAGAGACGGTCCCTCAAGAATCTCCACAACAATCCAGATATTATCTTTCTACCAGCCGATAAGGGCAACGCCACTGTGATCCTCAACACCACAGACTATGTTGAAAAGATGACAACATTGATCAACTCCCCTGAATGCCAACACACTTCAAGAGACCCCACCACGTATCTCGAGAAAAAGACCAAAACCCTCATCAACAACTCCAATATCCCGAATGACCAGAAGGAAGCTCTCATTCCGAGGGAGAAATCTCCGCGCATTCCCCGAATATATGGCCTCCCAAAAATACACAAACCGAATATCCCACTCCGTCCCATAGTTAGCCCCTTTGGATGCCCAACACAACCCCTTTCCAGATACTTGGCAAACACCCTCCAACCTCTAGTAAAACAGTGTTCGTCGTATATCCAAAACTCTTTTCATTTCATTGAAACACTCAAAACCTTCAACCTCCGACCAACAGATATTCTCGTAAGCTTCGATGTAGCATCTCTTTTCACGAATATTCCTTTATCTGAAACCTTGAGTGTTTTGGAAACCAAGCATCAAATCTCTAGAGACAATCTCAACCTCATCAGCCATTGTATGTCCAATACATACTTTCTATTTCAAGGCAAATTCTACAAACAAGTGAAAGGAGCTCCGATGGGTTCCCCCCTCTCCCCAGTTCTTGCAAACCTTTACATGGTGGACTTCGACACCAGAGCCATCGACACATTTGAACTCGAGCCCACTTGCTGGCTCAGATACGTAGATGACATCTTTGCCATTTGGCCTCATGGGTTTGAAACCCTACCAACATTCCTGACCCACCTTAACACTATTCACCCCAACATACAATTCACTATGGAAATAGAAAAGGACGACTCCCTCCCATTCTTGGATGTTCTCATCAGAAAGTCCAACAATTCTTTCACTCACACCGTCTACCGCAAACCAACATATACAAACCGGTACCTCAATGCCAAGTCTCATCATCACCCAGCACAAATGAATTCGGTTCTGAATTCTCTCATACATAGGTCCTTCAAACTCACCGATAACCACAATAGATCCAATGAAATGGAAAAGCTCAAATCCGCACTCACGCAGAACGATTTTTCCGATTCCCAAATCCACAAGTCTACTAAACTCCAGCAAACCCGAGGTCTTCACCCTAGACCCCCGAAGGACGAACCTGAACGACAAAAAGCTTCGATCCTCGATCTCCAGTGATGATAGCCAGCTAGTGAGACAACTCAGACCTAGACGCAAGGTCACTAAGTCTTGAAAATGGCTCCGAAATGGGAGTCGAAACGTAGACAAGTAAATCTTTCCAGACGCGGATCAACCGGAAGTTCCAGCCAGCACATATATATATATATATATATATATATATATATATATATATATATATATATATCCACCGTACAACCTGGCAACCCCTCATGTTAAATTCCCGGTAAAGGTGGCATCCGCGGTAAAGTGGCATGCGGTATACGTATGCCAACTTGCAATCACGTAAAAACCTCATTAAATAGTATAATAGCTGCCCTCTGCACATGGCACTAAAAATCATCTGGATGCCAAATGATACCTTTTTCGGTTTGCTTGTATATGGAAGTTTCCACCTATTTCATTTTGGCGGCGCTCGCGTTAACTTCTTGTATATTATGTATAATGTTTTGCCAATTCACGCAGCGGTTCTGTTGGCATCCGATATATTCGACAGCGTTGGTTTGCAGGAGAATTAAATGATAATTTACTGGTTCGCGTTCGCCCGTGATTATTGTATTTTTTTTTAAATTCTTCTGAGTTTCGTGTTTGAATCTATTTTTGGTCCACATGCTTTATTTTCATCAAGATTTCCCTTCTCGGATTCGATGATTTCAATGTTTAAAATATTATTTTTCGTACAGACCCGCCTTTCCAATCACTTTGGTTCTATTCAGAATTCACTATAAATATGATTGGGCAATTTTCATACATAATTCTGCCAGATTCCAGTATATGGATTGATGAGTACATTCCAACGTAGTTTCTGGCATATATAAGTATTTATTCTCCACAAACTTGAAGAAAAATGCAATATACGGAACTTGGAAATGATAATATTATACGGATGTCAACCTAACCGCTGGAAATATCGGAAGCCAACGTGTACTAACCAAAATTTGGCGAATATACACCGAATGTACACGAGGATGAAGGCCTGTAAAGTTTGGGAAAAGATGCCACCGTGTACGACAAGAAAACTAGCTACCTATTCGTATAAAAAAATGGGTTTTTACCAGAACATCGGATCTACATATGGACAAGAAACGGTAACATTGTTGAAGAACGGGTCTAAGATCAATAAGAAATTCGCAAAAGAATACAACAGATGTTTTCTCCTGAAATGCAGGACACTTGATCTCCTACCTTCACATATCAGAAAATCTACAAAATCCATAGGCGAATTGATTCTAAGACAGAATTCCGCATCTACAAGCTCTACCAGACAAATCAGTGTTATATTAAGAAATAAGTTATTGAATTTAGAAATCAACTCCAATCATAAATCTATTGATAGATATGAAGCACTTTTATCAAAATCCAAAAGTGATATTATTTCCTCTCCAAATGAATTACTATTTTATTATAATTTTCGAGTTCTCTAGTATTGGCCTACCAATAGTAACTTCAACAGGAGCACCTAAGGAGTCAATTGCTTCTTTCCTTACCAAAGCATACGACTCCAATAATGAATATTACATCAAGGATTCGTCTGAAGTAAAAGAAATTTTCTTGATGTTGTATCACTTTTTAGTTGAGTGGTTTATTAGAAGCTTGCTTACGAGTGATAGGAAAAAAGTAGAACGAGATAAGTGGTTTTTGTAACGTAAAAAAAGAAACTTTCCTTGAATTAGTGTCATTTCAATTTAATAAAAACCATTTCAATTTCAGTAATGGATATTTCAATCAAACATTTGGATCCCCAATGGGAGCAAAAATATGTTCGATATTAGCAGCATATGTTATGGATGACTTGTTAGACATCATAACCTATGTCCTTCTTTTCAAGCCTACTTTTTCGAAAAAGTATGTTGATGATAATAATATAATCTTCGCTTTACTCAATGATTCCATTGAAGAAACCTTAGATATATTCAATAGTTATGACCCACACATACAACTTACTGAGGAAGAGGAAGATGAACATAACAGCGTTCCCTTCTTAGAAACTCTTTTTATCAGATGAACTGATAACAAGATCCTCATTGACTGGTACAGAAAACCATAAACTCAGACCGTTATATAAATCATTGGTCATACTATAAATACAACATGAAAATCAATTTGATGTATCAAATGAAAACAAGGGTACTAAAAATCTCTGATAGTACTTTCCACAAAAAGAACCTTGAACTTCTACATAATATATTTCTTCGAAATTCATACTCACCCTCATTCATAAAAAAAGATCATATAACATCCTATCTATCGATTACTTTCCTGTTGACCATTCTAATTCAAGTACCTGTAATAATTCCCACAAAAACACATCAATAAACAAACAATAAACACACATAGTACATATGCATCATTACCTTATCAATGAAATCACTTCTGGATTATCTAAAATTTAAAAATCTTTTTCAGAACATTAAAAAATTTCATCAAAAAATGTACTACCTCCTAGCAAAATATTATCATAATTGAAAGACAAAACACCGTGTACCAACTTTTCAGATGTAGTATATTGTACACCTTGTCGAGATTGTTATAAAGAATACATAGAACAAACATCCCGGTTATTAAAAGATCGAACAACGGCACTCAAGAATGATTGTAGATGCACCCAGCGAAATGTGCATCAAGTGAGCATGTATTTAATGAAGGACATTGATTGGATTACAGTTCTCTTGAATTTTCAACCAAGAGGCTCTTCTTAGAAATGGTATATATCACTCAATAGGGAAAATCATTGAAGAAGAAAACATATTTGAATCACCTGAATTGAATATACTCCTTTTCGATTTTCATGAATAAATCAGATGGAAAGGACGATCAAATTGTCCAACAAAAAATTTAAAAAACATTGATGAGTATTTATAGTGTATTCTCTTATAATTTTATATCGTTACCATTTTGTAGTTTCCCTGAAGATGATATTGAATAATATCAAAAGCTTGGAATATATGTTCTAAGAGTACACTAATTGGCCTGCGGATGATCCCAGAAGTTCCATTTACAAATGCTTTTTCCTAATACCGGTTTCGCCGGAAGTGATACTAACTTTCTCGTTTCAAAAAGAACACCCAGTAATTAATCTGTCACATCTCATGGACCAGGGCCTTTTTCAGAAAAAAACTTCAATCTCATGGTCATTCACAATATCCATAATGGATGTCCATAATATATCCCTAAAATATACGTGTGCTATCTGGGTAGAGGGTAGTTTATTATTGTGATTTTCTTAGAGAATTTGCTGTGTTGGAGTTTCATCCTGTTATCTATCTCAATATAATATTGATGCCACCATTGATAAAAATCAAATACCCTTTTTGGTGGGTAGTTTACCCCTGTGATCTTCAGTAATATGACCATTGTATTTATATTAGATAGTAGGAAACCTTACGGACATATTATTGGAGGACAATGAAGGCGAAATGAGGATGACAACACTGTCGAGGGATGCAGAACTCCAATATGACCATTGGATTTATATTAGATAGTAGGATAAACCTTTGGAGAACGATGAAGGCGAACTGGGGATGGCAGCACCGTCGATGGATGCAGACCTCTACTAAGGTTGAAAATCACTTGTTTTCGTTACAACTGACTTTATGGCTTGTAACAAGACCGAAATGAACATTTTACATATCTCCCACTTAGTTAAAATTGATGCACGTTTCCATTAGTGCAGTCGGCAGGTCGTGGAAAAAGGGTGTCACGGCGAAAAATTTCCATGTTCATGAAATTTTAGTATGTTATTTAAACATGTTTGATGATGTCGAATCCAAGTTTTTGACCTCGAGGAGGTTTTGGAAAATTTTTTGGTGGCCGAAACGCCGCGATATTTTCGGACGTTTTTTATTTTTTTCACCTATAATTCGAATACGGTCAATCTCAAGTGAAAATTCACTCTGAATTGAACGAAAATTATCCGAAATTGGTCCTATAGAAGAGATTTCACGGACGATCAAAAATTTTTGGTTTTTTACAATTCCGGAAAAAACTGCTATAACCCATTTCAATCAAAAACTGTTTGTTTTTACAATTCTGGTAAAAACTGCCATAGTAAGCAATAGAGTTGTTGGCTCTGTTACAGTGATTGGCCTTTTGACTTATTTAATTTAATGATAAGATTCAAGTTTCATTTGAAAAATGGCAACTTTGGAATCAGATTCGTGTATGAGCTATCTTCATCTTGACGAAGTGGCAACGGTGTCATCCCCTTCATTCTGCTTTGAAACGAGTTAGTGTATGGAGGTGCAACACGTTCGGAAAAGTTTGAACATTTTCCTGCTAGTCAGGTAAGAAACACGTATTGTCATTTATCTTTTGGAAATGTAGATTTTTGTTAAAGAAGCATTGTTTGATATCTATATATGAAATAACGGTCCATAATATGATTAAATGTACTCCCACCTATAAAACTTCGCGCCAAAATATATATTTTTAGGGGCCAACGATTATGTTCATATATGATTATAGAATTACAGTCATTGGCCTTGTGGCCAATCATTGTCTTGTAGGTCATTTTTCAAAATCATAAAATATTCAATGGTTTTGGATCAATATCTTGTTACAGTACGATTATTTTTCATCGGTAGCTTTCGATTACATCATTGGACAGTTCTTGGCCACGAGCAATAACTGTTGAATTTGGGCGGTCAGTCACCCTCTCAATACTATGTTTTCACATCTATATTTCACATCGAATGAGAAAATATCTGCTCTCTTATCATGCATCAGTTCTTTCAATAAATGACTGAAATCATTACCTGATATCGAATTTTATTAAAGCAACAATAATTGATAAATCATAAAATTCACTGTTTAAGAGCATGTTTTAAATCTCCTTCCAGGATGCCAAATACATCAGAGAATGATAGCTTCATTGAGAAATACACTGAAGACATGTTACAAAAAGCGTTAGATGCTGTTTAAAGGGGTATTCCGAAACGAGAAGCTTGTAGGCAGTTCAACATCCCAAGAGCCACCCTTCAGTTCAGATTAAGTAATAAATTTGTTAAAATAAGTCACGGACCGGTGCCCATCCTTACCACTGACGAAGAGGCTATATTAGTGGATTGGATACTTGAGTGCCATAGAAAGGGATTTCCCAGAAGAAAAGAAGATGTACAAGCATCGGTCAAACAATTTCTAGATGAAGCACCCAGAGAAAAACCTTTTCCCAACAATTATCTAGGAATTGGCTGGTACAAAGCATTTTCAAGGAGACATCCTGAACTGACATTTCGAAAATCTGAGGGGGTAACAAATGCTTCCGCTAATGTCAGTGAGACCGATATTAGAAAATGGTTTGAACATATTCATTCTTACTTCAAAGAAAAGGATTACTGTCACATTTTAGATAAACCCTCAAGAATTTTCAATGCTGATGGAACCAATTTTCAGCTTTGTCCTCAAAATAAAAAAGTATTGGCACCAAGAGGTACGAAAAATGTTTACGAAGTCGACAGTGGAAAATCCAAGGCTAATCTCACAGTACTGTTCAGTTTCAGTGCCGCAGGAAATACCGCTCCGCCTCTGATCATTCACCCCTACAAAAAAATACCTCGTGACATTGCCGATTTCATTCCAGAGGGTTTTACTATTTCATGTAGTGACACAGGATGGATGAAAACTGAACTATTTTATGAATATATTGCAAATTGTTTTTATCCCTACCTCAAAATCATCAGATAAAGTTTCCCGTGATATTATACGTTGATGGTCACAAAACACACCTCGATCGAAAATTAAGTGAATTGTGCTCCAGACTACAGATCATTCTCATATGAACAAGAATCATTCAACCAGCTGATGTTTCAACATTTAAGGCACTGAAAGATGGTTAGAGGCGGGGAGTTCTTGCTTGGTGAAGATCACATCCAACTACAGAGCTAACAAAAGTGGAATCTGCTCCTTCACTCAAATGTGTTTTGGATCAAACTCTCAACGCTACTATAATTATCAATGGTTTCAAGGCTTGTGGACTATATCCATGGAACTGTGATGCCATTGATTTCAGTAAAGGTTTAGGCAAAAAAAGTAACAACGTCACAATTGATAAGGGAATTCCAGATGAGATTACACTCAATTTACAACAATTCACAGAAATATTAGGAAGAGACGTGATAAGTATTTTAGGGAACCTGAGTGGAATTGATGAAATTAGTCACCTTTTTACTCTTTATAAAGTATGTGAACATTACCATCAGGGTAGTGATTTGACAATTCCCAAAATCTCGATGTTCACCAAATGATGCAAGTAATATAATTGCTACTGAAACAGCACCGAACACTATTGAATCAAATGATGTATGGTCAGGGGGAAATTCAAGTAATATTCTTGTTGAGGTCAATGAATTTATGGATATTGAAAGAACTGACTGCGAAGATATGGATATCTCTCAGATTCCAGTTGTTTATGAGGAAAATAGAAAATTTATCTTCATTATTTTAATACTCCTGAACGAAAAGGTACAAATGAAACTGAGAGAGCTCCATAAATAATATCCTCGACCATATGGAAGGAATATAAAGATAACAAGGGGAGTAAGAAGCAGAAAAAACTATTAGAATTGGAAACAGAAAGAAAAAAGAAAAAAATTATGAAAGAAAATATAAAAAAGCTCCAAGAATAGAGAAAAAGCAAAAGACTGATACGAAGATAAATAGAAAAAGAAAAAATTACATCCCTTTGAAATAAAGACAACCAGAAAGTAAGATCAGAACTTTATTTTGAATGAAGGTTTTGAAACAATAGAAAAAGAATAAAAGATAACCACTCCTGAAGTAGAGCGAGTCCAAAAAAGCAAAAGAAATATATTCATTGAATCCCCATCGAATGATGAGGACATTTTCCTGAATTCTGAACAACATCAGTCATTGAATATATCTTTTGTCAACGTACAATTGGTTAACGGAATATGTTTTTCATGTACGATGAATATAAATTCGACACTGATGGGCATCAAATGTAACTCATGTAGCAGATCATATCACATGAAATGCATTGAAAAGCATGGTCTACACAAATCAAATTCTGAAATATTCACCTGTTCCCCATGTTTACGTGAATCAAATATTGTTTTATTGTAGCTAAGAGATGCGATATTAATGACTGAATAAATCATTTCAATTTTGAATACCTAGTCGATCAATGAGAATTTCCCTCATGAAAAATCTGTACTTCTGATTATGAAAGCAACGATATTGAGTAATGAAAAATCAACTGAAACTTGGAAAATATATTTTTAATGGCATACTCAAGGTTATCGAATCCTTAAGAGGCCAATAACTACCCCTCTTACCCTAACCCATTTTCAAAGTGCTGTAGCGCTTCACCATCAATCCAAATTGCCTACTTCCTTCCTGCAAGTTGTAAATCATCAATTGGAGAGTTCAATAATCCCCAAAAATTTGAAATTGCCACATTCCTGAATTTTCTAAACCTTTTTTCCAAAATAATTCTTCCTCGAAAATGGTTCTATGCTCTTTCCTGAGGCTTACTAATCTCTATGACTCATAATCACCCCTGATGTCATACCATTATAACTATATATCGAGGGCTTGAGAACCAGAAAGACGCAACAGAAAAAAAAAACCAAAATGAGTTATCAGCGATAAGTTACTCCTAATTACATCAGAAACTTTGTGCCAGAACATCGTGATAGTATGCTGCTACCATATGCTAATTCTTGTTATAATGAAAAATATTGTCCTGAATTCCTTGAGAGCCAAATCAACGAATCATTTTTCACGTTGATCTTATTTTCAAGAAATGTAATAAACTAAGTGCTCATCAAACGTATCATATTGTAATCAGAAATTATCAATAAGTAAGATTTGGAACCATTGACAACTTCATTTTCTGTTATACAAGGTACCTACCATATGGAAAGTTAGTGAATTGCTCGGTAGTTATTAGCCACAATCGTTGTTATTCTGATTATGATAATTATTCTGGGAATCGTAACTTGAGAGCTTGAAAGCCGTAACCTGTTTACCTGAAATCTGTGATTCATTGAGTCAAGTGTCAAGAGAAAAAAGAGTGAAGATGAATGATTCCTGCGAGAGGTAAAGGAAATCAGAGTACACACTGCATGTAAAAAAGTTACACCGACGAAAAATGAATAGAACCCTACATACACCGCGGATGTGACACTCATCAATCACCCACCCTGACACGAGCAAAAGTACACCAATTCGATTTCAATAACCGATGTTTTATTTGTGATGTTTATTTCACAAAAAAACACAGGGAAATGCAGGCAAATCTGCGTGTTGCCCGGCGTAACAATCCAGTCAAAGTTGCTCTTCCTGGAATGATGAACACAATATTGGCTACAGCTGAAAAGCGAGGTGATGAACTGGCCCAGATTTAGATGAAGTCAACGCTGAGTACCACAAACGAAATCATGTATTATGGGGGAACAGAATGAAGAAAGACGCCACTCTTCGAAGTGGAAAAGGTCGAGGACGTTTTCTTCATTCATCTCAACGAGAACTCTGATGGATGTCAATTTTCCATTCAGAGGATAGAGGAGTTGATTGATGAAGATAATCGTCTACATAACAAAAGCTCGTCTGGCTAAAAAATATGGAGACAATCCCATATTCACAGAAAAACGGAAGTGGACTATCTTATGTTCAAAGATCAAAGGCCCAAAAATCATTCCCAACAACTGTACTCTGAGAAAAAAAACAGACGAAAGGGCTGAGAGGCTTCGAGTTGTGGAGGCCGCTAGCAATATTATTTTGGAAGATTTTCGTATTTTCGCTCCGAAGATTTCAACACAGCCGATAACCCTCCGATGGAGAATTTTTTCAGTAATGCTCAATTTGTTGTCCAGGAAACCTTCCTTTTTTTTGTTTTTTTTTTCCCATCGGATGCTGGTCCTGTCACCAGCAGCACCTCAGCCTCTTGGGCTTTTTGTGCATTCCAATTAGTTTCACAGCACCCACTCCGTAATTCTAGTCCCCTGTACCAATCTGTACAGGTTCTTCACCGGATGACTGTTGTATTCTTCGGGAGTTAGTCTGGGCTTCCCGAATATTGCCTGTCTCTTGCGGTCTAGTGCTTCGCATTCTGACAGTATGTGTTTGGCTGTTTCTGTTCCTTTGCCACATTGTCTGCAGGAAAGTTCTCCGTTGTACAGCCCCATTTTGTTCAGGTGTTTCCTCATTGGGCTGTGACCAGTGAGAAGGCCCGTTATTGTTCGAACTTGATTCCTGCTCAGCTTGAGTAGTTTTTCAGTTTTGTGTTTTGACGGTTCTTTGATGTATGTTTTCCCGTGGTGCATGAGAGGGGCATCTTTCCACCTCTCCTTATGTTTTCGTTTGATCCAGTCCCGAATGCATCCTCGAATGTCGGATTTAGTAATCCCGAGTGCAGGTTCTGGACCAATATATGGAGTTGATGAACCGTTTCTGGCTAGTTCATCAGATTTTTCATTGCCCTCGATGCCACAGTGTCCTGGAACCCATAACAAAGTTGTTTTGTTATGTTCTGAAAGGACCCTGAGCTCTTCTCGGCATTCCCATACCAGTCTTGATGTCACTTTCGGGTTCATAAGAGCCTTCAGTGATGCCTGGCTATCTGAGCATATTTTGATCCGTGCATTACGCATTTCCCTCATATTGATTTCTCTTGCGCATTGCAAGATAGCGTACATCTCTGCTTGGAATACGGAGGTGTTTGTTCCTAGTGAGACACTTATTTGAGAGTTTCTCCCCTCACTGTATATTCCAGCACCAGTTCCTTCCCTTGTTTTGGATCCGTCCGTATACCAGATCCTCTCTCCGGGTTTGCCCCTGATGTTGTCATCTGACCATTCCCTTCGATCTTGTATTATAACCTCGAAGTTGATGTTGAAGGAGTATCTAGGAGTCATGTGGTCCGTTGCTTCCATTTCAAGAATGTTCCCGCCCACTATCTCCTTTATCTTGTTGTGATCCGATCTTTTGCTCGATTTTTGTTGCCTTAGGAGTCCCATTCTTGCCTCTCCCATAATTGTCAAGTCAATCGGTGGGAGGTCCAATAGTGCTTCCATGGCTAGTGTTGGTGTTGTTTTCATAGCTCCCGTTATGCTAAGGCATGCAAGTCTTTGTATCTTGCTCAACTCAACCGCGGCTATTTTTTGTGTTGTCTTTGTCCACCATACCGAAGATGCATATGTGATCATGGGTTTCACTACAATGTTGTATATCCAATACATCATTATAGGATTTAGCCCCCATGTTTTTCCGTGTGTCCGTCTGGCTATCATTAGCGTCGCCTCGGCTTTTTTCTTTACTTTTGCCAGCTGTTGGTTCCAGGTGAGCTTCGAGTCTAGAATCACCCCGAGATATTTGGCTTTCCCCGACAGCTGTATGTGGGTACCTTGGAGGGTTAGAGGTCCTAAGCTCTCTAACTTCCGTCTTCGGGTAAACGCTACAATGGTTGATTTGGAGGGGCTAATGGTTAGTCCCTCCTCATCTATCCATGTACTGACCAGGTTTAGGGCCATTTGCATTCTTTCCCTAACCGTATTGTTGAATTTGCCTTGGACCGTAATGACTATATCATCTGCGTACCCAAGTGTTTTGTGTCCATTCCTCTCGAGTGTGATTAACAGGTCTTCCACCACCAGGTTCCACAGCAGTGGTGACAGGACTCCCCCTTGCGGACAGCCCCTGGTGACCTTGGCCGCCAGTGTTTCTCCCACTAAAGAGGAGTGGATGATTCTTTCCCTTAGCATGCAGTCTATCCACTTGCAGCAGGTCTCATCGATGCCTTTTCGTCTCGACGCTCTTGAGATTGAGTTTAGAGATGTGTTGTTGAATGCTCCCTCGATGTCAAGGAATGCACCCAGCAAGACCTCTTTGTTTCTCAGTGCAGTTTCCACCTTCTCTACGAGTTGGTGTAGTGCTGTCTCTGTGGAGACCTTCCTTTTATTGCACACCATAATTTTGACGAATGGAGGAGAAAGTGTCTTGCTCTGCCTCACGTCATTATGATAGCTATGCGACCCAAATATTTCCTACCTTGTATCATCTATCATGATAGCAGTGACAGTATACATCTACAAGAAGTTCGGTCCTTAGCATTTACTGAATCTTGTAGCAGCTTTAGGATTGTCTGCTACTCATGATGGAGCGAATAGACTTCAATGCAGAATGACTAGTCATTTAAGATTAACCGTATTCGAGTTGTATGTGAAAAACTATAACAAGTAGGTACAAAAATTTCGCGGTTTTTTGGCAACAATAAATTTTCCACAACCTTCTTGAGGTCGAATATGTGGATTTGACATCACTGAACATGTGTGAACAACATACTGAAATCTCATTAACTTTCATATCTTGCTAAAAATACCTACCGACCGGACTATTAGTGGATCGGAAAATTTGAGAATGAGTGGTGTTTATTATCATTACTGTACAAAATTCACGATCAGTTGATAAAAATTCGCGAAACATCACCAAGAACGAAATGGTGATTTTATGGGCGGATACGGTGACAATGGATCTTGAAAGGAGATTCATAACAAATATGACACAAACCAATTGTTTGATCATCACTGAACCCTTTCGTTATGACAGGGCGCATATGAATGACAAGATCTACTTCAGAAATCTACAAATCGAAAAAAAGTGCACCAGGCCAAGAAAAAAGACATATATATCCTAGAGTGTAACAACGTGCTGAGGAGATCCAACTATCTCAATAATGGACGCTCCATATCGTCTAGAGGAAAATGGTATTTGTGCAAGGCCATTTGGAATCTCATTGATGATGATGACGAACTCCAGGAGAGTACTGAACTCAATAACAAACATGGAGATAATAAAGTATATCATTTTCCAACTACTCACATAAGCCTGTCAAAATCTCTTGCCGCTGAACTACAAGAGAGCACGAAAACCAATACCAAACGAAAAGTAATTGAAGAAAATCATTTTTTATATCCGAGGCTGTCCCAGGTGGCTTTACAAATATCTCGCTGAATTATTTAAACACAGCAGCCAACCAAAATAAAAAATGTAGAAACATAAATAATAATAGTTCAGAAAGTTTAGCGATTTGCCATCAAAATATCTAGTGCCTCAGCAACAAAATCTTACATCTAGATGCCATAACAGATGAGGATTATTTATGTGATATACTTCTTATTTCGGAACACTGGCAAAGTAATATGCAGTTAGATGTGATTGAGCTCAAAAATTTCAGTTTATGTGCCTATTTCTGCAGAAGTAAAACAAAAAACGGTGGTGTAGCAATCTATACTCGTGACAAAAACCCGCTAATGGTGACAGTGCTTGATTTTACTCATTTTTGTATTGAGGGAGATGTCGAATGTTGTGGAATCACGATACAGAAAATCTATACAGTTTTTGTGTGTATGTATGTATAGACCACCATCAGGTAACTTCAACTTATTTTCAAATCATCTCAACGAGCTACTAACTCTGTTGAGTGAGACAAATAATAATGTTGTTATAGGAGGGGACTTCAACATCAACTTCTTTGTTGAAAGTATGAATTTAAACCTACTGCGAGATCTATTGGCATGCTTCGATATGGAATATAGTATTAATGAGCCAACAAGAGTAACGGCCAGTTCAAGGACTTGTTCAGATAACTTCATCATCAATGAAGGAACTGAATTTAAGGCGATAGTCAAAGATCTTAATTTGTCTGATCATTTTGCACAAATCATACATTTTCCCATGATGTATCACAAATATCTGGGTAGTAAAAATAGTTATAGTGGAAGAGTATTTTCAGAGGTCAATAAAAATACCATCAAATCTCATATTGGAAGGGAATCTTGGAATGACCTTTATAGAGAGACTTGCCCGAACAAAGCGTACGAAGTCTTCCACAATATCCTCCATTATTATATTGACCTAACAATCCCTAAGGACCGTTTCCAACAGAAAACTAACAGATTTACTATCAGCATTACACCAGAACTATATGAACTGAAATATCCAGTCTCTCTATACTCCGAATGTGCGAGGGAAAATGCGGAGTACATGAGCAAACAAATAACGCAAATGCACAGAGAGGTACTAAAAAAGAGTCATAAGAAAGAGATCAATCACAAAATATCAGTTTCAAGCAATGAATCGAAAACCATGTGGCAGACAATAAATAAAATCAATGAAAAAGTTAATAAATCTAATGACATCATGATCCGAGAAGGTAATACTGTATTATCCGAGACTGAGATGGCTAACAATTTCAACTGTTTCTTCTCTAGAGCTCAGAAGCAAATTGATATTGATGAACGTTTTATGGAAAATAATATATCTGCCTGTCAAAGGTCATTTTTTATGCACCCGATAAATGAGCATGACGTCATTACTTTGATAAAAAAACTTAAAAATTCGACTGCTTGCGGACATGACGAGATCTCAAATAATCTCCTGAAAAAATGTGCCCATGAACTCTGCCACCCGTTGATGTATCTCATGAATCTGTCTTCTGAACACGGAATCTTTGCTGATAAGCTGAGAATAGCTTTAGCAATGCCAGTTTTCAAGAAGGGTGACTGCAATTTATTAGAAAATTACAGAAGTATCAGTTTACTCTCTAGTTTATCGAAAATTTTCGCATTGAATATTAAAAATCAGCTGGTTTCCTTTTTCTCGTTGAACAGAATTCTCTCACGAAATCAACAGACTCCTTCTGCTAAAAATACAGCGATATGATGTTAGAGGAATTGCCTCAGAGTTAATGAAGTCCTACTTGAGTGACAGAACTCAAAAAGTAGTTATTAAAATTACCCAAAGTCAAGTAGCAACTATAGAACAAGGTGTACCTCAAGGTTCCATACTCGGACCTTTACTCTTTCTAATATATGCTCACGACTTAATGAACTATTTTCAAGTTTTCTCATCCGTACAGGTGATTGCCTACGCGGATGACACACACTTCCTGGTCAAAGATCGAAATATGTCTACCTTCGCAGAAAGCACAGAGATGGTATACGAAAGGGTTATTACATGGGCAAATAAAAACCATTTGGAATTCAATGTAACAAAAACAACACTGATGAATTTCACGCTGAGCAATTTCTCGGAAACCCTCAAAATTTTTGAAAATAATGCACTTCACGTTGAATCGTGTAGAACTAGTAAAATGCTGGGTCTCTCTTTAGATTACAAACTAACATGGGCACCACACATTGAAACAGTTTGCGAAAAACTTCGTGAAAACTGTTATGCGCTAAGGTTCATGTCGAATCATTGTGGAAAGGAAGTTTTGATGAATCTATACTTCTCTACCATCAACTGTCATCTGCGGCATGGATTTCTGAACTGGGCTACTGGATCATCTGCTAATAGGGTGTTTATCCTTCAAAAATATGCCATTCGCATCATTGCTGGTTTTAAAGAGCTCAAAATACTCACGGCAGCCGGTCTCTATATCTATGAGGCCTGCATATACATTTACAAACGACCAGCCCATGAATATTCAACTCGTTCAAAAGATTTACTGGTGCCCGATACACATCGTACCTCTCTCTATCAAAAAAGTCATCTTTATTTAGGACCAAAATTATTTATTGAGTTAGACGAAGCAATTAAACTCTCACCAAACATAAATATTTTCAATCTGCTCTGAAACGTAGTCTTGTCGAAAAAAATTGCTACACCATTGACGAATTTTTGAGCTGAACATATGTAGTTATTTATGTAGTATTATATTTATACGATACTATATTTGTTCTGTTTGTCCCTATTTTTTTGGTAAAACGTGTTTTTTATCTTTCTCATTTTAACACTCTCTGACTTTTTCCTTGTCATTGTACACTTGCAATTGCTTTTGCTTCTGCATTGTACTTTTTAACTGGTGAAATAAATATTATTATTACTATTATTATCATTGTTACGAATCTCCAAGCGCCGGCCCTGACGATCGTAAACACAGATGAGGATTGGTAGCGAATTTTTCCAGGGACTCTCGTCACGCCTGGAATATTCGATTACCGAGATTTGACTCGGAGATTCTCTGTAGGCGGACGCAGGTATAATAGGAGACACTTCATCGCGGCATATATAGTTTTCAGCAAAGTCATTCAGAGTCAAGTGGAGAGAGCTTTGTTATTGCTAAGTGCGGAAGTCGAATGAGAGAATTTCTATTAAAGAGAAGTTATCAGAGTGTCTTAGTACCGAGCGTTGAAGAGTTAACGGAGCAATTTAAGTGATTGTATTGTACTGTGTTGTGATAGAGAGTTGTAATAAAAGTAGTTGAAGTGTTGTTTGGGGTTTCAATCAACGAACCCAAGGAAATATCGTAGCAATATCCATGTGAAATGAATTCAATATCTATCAGAACAATTAGTGAGTATTGTTTAGCGTAGTATTTGGGTGAAGCTAATTTGCAGGTCTGCAGGTCAGCAAAATGTTCCTAGAGTAAATTTGAAGTGATTTAACAGAGGTGGAACTCGAACAACTATATGCCTCCCCGACAAAAATTCAACCTTCGACTTGAGAAGAGAATATTTTGATAGCAAATACAACTTGCAGGTCAGCAAAGGGTGAGGTGTACAGTGAATAAACCCGGCCATATGAATTCACTTCTCAACGAGAAAATTCCGACCCCCACCACACTTTCTTCGAAAATGAAAAGATAAGCTTTTACTGGGGAATCAACAATCCAGGTTGGGGTGTACGGAGGCGAAAATCAATTATAAGAATACATATTTTTGCAAAAAAAGGAACCTTCGTTATTCTCTATGAACTCAAAAATGTAAGCTTTTGATTAAGATTTAAAGTTGCGGGTTAGTGTTATTCACAAAAAATTCAACCTCCCCGTCACTCCCGTTATTTCCTCCAAAATAATAAATAACGCTTTTGATGGCATATCAACCTCCTTACGTAGAAAACTTTGGCTGTATCAATGTTTCACTAACATATTTCAGGTCAGTAGTTCTTCTTTCAAATAAATATTTGAAAAAATACTAGATTATTCGACACTTCACTGACACAGGATATAAAGGATATGACCGAAATATTTCAGCGGAAAAAAAGTTCAGAAGCAGTCCATTTTATCATTGCGCCTAGGTGAAAAAAACGCCAATAGATTGACCCTGATGATATAATATTATTATTAATTACTCATTGAACTCATTGCTAGGGTCATTCGACCCAGCCAAGGTCATCTCATCTCAAATTTTATAATAGTTTCTCGAGTTGCACTAGGGTTCTTGTGATGTCTGGAATCCTTTTATGTAGTCTTTTGGGTGCAGTATCATACTTTCATATCATATTCATATCAATCAAATAAAATGAATATTCGACAAGGCTATTCATTACTTACCGACATATTTTTACTACCTTCAGCACACAGTCCGAGAATTTTGTTATTTTGCATGAATTTTATTCAGGATATTTATTCGATCCTAGTCTGTCTCGACTCTACCCCCACTGATATGGTTCTTAGTGGGAGTGGAGAAAATCTCTGTAGCGCTTATATTTGCTTCCAATGGTAAATACATCAGCGTTAACCTACAAGGATGTCTGAATGCGAATATATGACTGGGGCTTCTTTATAGAAATATTTCTTCTGAATTTCATAATCTATCTATTTCATTCCATTATTGATGGCATCAATGAGGCAAAAACCCCTGCTGAAGGATAGTTTACTATCAGGATTTTTCGTTATATTTTGCTGAGTGAAGCGTTTCCATAGGAATATTTTTCATTCATTTCGATATATCTTTGATAATATTGAATATATCTTTTTTCTTCCTATAGGAAATATTTTATCTCGTTATAATATTTTGTTGCCTTGGAATTTTCTCAATGGCGACATTAATTGAGATCACAGCGCCTCTTTGAAAAAAAAGGTCAATTGACGTTCACGACTCTGATAACTATACCGGATGAAGGTTGGGAAGTTGATATTGTTCGAAAATTCAAATCAGTAGGTTTTTCGTTATGAATATCTACCTTGAGTTTTTTTCAACTTTCTATACGGAACATCACTTTGACCAATACTTCAAATAAATTCCATCACTCTGATATCGACTGAAACTCTCATTCACGAGACGAAACCCTAATATTGAGATAGATAATGAGATTATGGACTTTGAATGAGTTATTTCTAGATCAAGCAGGCATCAGTTACGAAAATCTCAAGAGTAAATTACTCCTTATTTAACACATGGGTGGTGACAATAACATGTTAACAGAAAAATTGTGGACTGGCAATGAACCATCACGATGGTAAATCTTTGGTCAGCAGATTATAATAAAATAAATCTTTTTTTTTGAAGGGGGTGAATTCGATTTTTTTTATGATGGCATCATGCGCATATTGAGGATGGGAAGATTATGAGATTCGAAGGAAACATTCCTATGGAATGACTCCTGTCGGCAATATAGCTAGTCGGAAAAATTACAAGGGAAAACTACCCTACAAAGGAGGAGTTTTTATTCTTTCTCAATGGGGGTATCAATATCACAATAGGACGAATAAGATAATGAAGTCAGCAAAATATGGCAGAAAATCATAGGAACCCCGGGAAGGGGTTAATCCTTGTTTTTCCTCTGATGGCACTGATAGCATATAATAGTCGATTACACTCGGAACGAAGTTCAAATAAAATATTCCTCGGAAAACACCTGGCCAGAAAATTTAAGTGGAATCGGGCAGCAATCGTGGATCGGAAGACAGAACTCGCAAATCGGAACACTTAATTCCTCACAAAGTAAACACCAATCATGCAGCAATATTAATAATCATCAAATCGTTAGGGGAGTTTTCTCAATTGGTCGATTCCACGCATTTGCTCTGAAATTTGATGACATGTGTTACATTCTTTCACCAACTTCATTAACGAAATTTGGATTAACGTAACATGCATGAAAGCTCACATTAAAAGTCGATGAATTAACTTCTTTCAACTTATTTCTCACAATTTTCGATTTCTGACTTCCAATTGCTGCATGAATCCACTTTTATCTGAAAAAATCACGAAATAAGACTACTCCTTGACAAGGTGGATTTGATTTCATGTATGATGGCAACAATATCCAGAAATATCTATGTTAGTTGCCTAATATGAAAAAGTGATTCATATTAAGATGTCATTTTGGCGATTGATTCCTGTTCAGAAAATCATCCACTTCCTCAGGAAAGTGGAATTTTTTATACAATCGGGGAACGTATGAATATAAGTGTATATACTAAATACCTATTGTATCCGTATTCAACAAAATGTATCTTCACCCACAAAATAATTTTCCATCCGTTGCTCATTGAATGAAACATATAAACTCTTTTTCGAATGTAGGTATAGAAATATTCCGCCATTGTCACTATCACATATCATTCAAGCGCAGGTCTCACATTCGTTAATCTATTTGATTTGTGATTCATTCACACTCGCGTTCAGGAACTGACAGGCGTTGCCAGATGATAGTGGAGTTTGTTCCTGTCTAAACAGTCGAAGAGACTCAAATCAATACCTGAACGCAAACTCCCACCAACACCCAGCACGAACTCACTTCGTTAGCTCATTCACACATAACCACATAACAAGCCACAATCAGCCCAAATGGTTACACAGACTCTCAAATTGACAATTCCATCCGTTGTCAACAAACTTTTCTATCCTGTCCTAGAGATCTGGGAGAAATCAACGGTTCCACAAACGTTGTCCAAAAACAGGACATTGAAACGAAATCTACCGCCAACAATCAAATAAATGAAATTCCATGTTCCGATTGCCATTGAACATACGAAAGCCAGACCAATGGACGTGTGACAGGTCATTCATACATTATCCAGAGACAGAACACAATATACACTTTGCAGACACTGAATCGAGGAGCGACCTTCTTGTCTGAATAAACAAGATGACTGACAGAGACTTCCAACTACTTAGAAACCCCTCTTTCCGATAACCAGTGCCCATCAAGAACTCCGGTGATGATAATTACCTGCAACCTCGTCCCCCAACCCTAATTAGTCCCAATTCATTAAGATTTGATGATATAAATATCAACAAACATCCTTCGATCTTTCTGTTCTATCTGAGAAGTAGTAAGATTGAGTCCTGGGGTAGCCCTATTGGGACCCGGTGTCGAGTCACAAATTCCTCGTAACAACAAAGGAGGAGCAGACAGATTAAGGAGACCTCAGCGTGAAGTCACATTTCTTGAAAATGGCTCCAAAACTTGAGCCGAAACGTCGAACACCAAATTCTAGACTCGGTTCAACCAGAACTCTATGATTATATACAATTGACCGCGAAAACCTATACGAACACATAATACGCCTCTAAAAGAATATTGTGGTATATAATAGGATATAATTACTCTCACCACTTTTCTATTTCTAGCCGACCAAGGATTAGTATTCTTTTAAAAAAATTTAACCCGTTGTGCAAGCGCAGTATCTTCATTCTGTAGGGTGTTATCATTCGAATGTTCGAAATATATGAACCTCTTTTTCCACCTCGCTTATCGTTATTTTTACTGTTTTTTTTTATGAACCCAGAAATTACCCAACTCAACAACAGATGCCAGTCGATTCCAGTAAGAGGAAAACGAAAAACTACCATATATGTATTACTCATGGATACATACCATTGACGAAAAATATTTCTAGTGTAACGAACAACACTAAAATGACTTTCCACATGATTTTCGAGTCGAATATGTATTACCGAACTACTGATATACTGTAGAGAACTCAAGTGATACCACCTTTCCCAAACTGAACGAAAACTGATTCATGTATTCCGTAGAGTAGGTATTGTTATCATAAATAAATATACCTCGCTGGATAGTCATAAATCTTTTGATATTAAAAAAAGTCAGCTGGATATAAATCTCTCTGGAATATTTACGTCACAATGAGATGATATTCCTTACAATCGAAAAATAAAAATTTTATTATATATACATACTTATATAATTATAACAGAGTATTTCCAGATAATTTCAGTAATCCTATATGATTCACCATTATTAAACCAAAAAAAAATACCAACGTGTTCATATTCCGTGAAATGTTGCTGCAATTCCATACAATTCATTTCCATCGATTGAAAAATATCTGGAGCATATAGTCCAAGAACCAGGTACTTTTTTTCTGCAATCTTCTACAGAATTGATACTCTTGTTGAAAAATGTTCGGGGGTGTCCCCTGAATGTAAATTCAAGTTGGCGGGACGGGGGGGGTTGAGCTTCAGCCGCCATCTTGGAAAACACGTTTTATCGAATATCTCGTGAACCGTGCATCGTATGATAAAAACAGTAAGGATCGTTTTTGTAGATGATGAAATTCTCTGCAACTTTTATTTGAAACTTTTTTTTGTATAAAGCATAGGTTTTCATTTATGGCGCGCCAAAATACCGCCATTTATACTGTTTCATCAACCGTTCACTATATATTTAGCAATAACCATGCTGGGAACAGTTTGGCGCGCTATAAATGAAAACCTATGCACTATACGGAAAAAAGTTTCGAATAAAAGTTGAAGAGAATTTTATTATCTACAAAAATGATCCCTACTGTTTTTGTCGTACGATGCACGGTTCACGAGATATTTGATAAAACGTGTTTTCCAAGATGGCGGCTGAAGTTCAACCCCCCCTGTCCCGCCAACTTGAATTTATATTCAGGGGACACCCCCAAACATTTTCCAACAAGAAAATCAATTCTGTAGAAGATTGCATTATGAACCTACTTTTTTTGCTCTGGCTCTTGGCGTAATAATTGAGAGCTGAAAACTATATAATATATATATATATATATATATATATATATATATATATATATATATATATATATATATATATATATATAATGTGAGAAGGTTAGACGACTGTCTAAGTTAAAGAAGAATCCTTTAAATATTCGGGTGTGCAGTCAACAAGGAATTGGAAAAAGTGAACTCTTTATTCTGTTCAAGCTTTCGAGTCTTTATTGGCTCTTCATCAGGAACTCTATATTTTCCTAATTCATTGTAGAGTTCCGGATGAAGAGCCAATTAAGACTCGAAAGCTTGAACAGAATAAAGAGTTCACTTTTTCCAATTCCTTGTTGACTGCACACCCGAATATTCAAAGGATTCTTCTATATATATATATATATATATATATATATATATATATATATATATATATATATATATATATATATATATATATACATATTGTTATGATATCAATATGGAGTGAATAGAAAAAGATCATTGATCAATGCATTATAGAAATTGCTGTTGTTGGTTTTGTTTGGCTGTGTTGTTTGAATTTATGCGTGGCAAACCACAATTTTCCAATTGGATCAGTTTTTTTGAAATAAGAAAAGAGAGGAATCAGACATTTTTGTAAATAGTTATAAGTTAGAGCAGAAATAGAAATTTTCCAGACAAGATGTGTTGTAAAATCCAAATTGAAAATTGAGTAACTGAACAAAAGTATTTGAAAGTAAGCCCAGTAAGCAAGTACAAGAAGATCCTACAACGATAGTGAGCTGAAGAAGTGAGAATTCCAAAACGGAGTGTACAATTGAAGGATACAAAGTCAAAGGAAGGATCACCAGAATCAAAAAGGACAAATTGCAGTTTCAGTTCCTGAATAACCACATTGGAGCAGAAATTATCAAGGAAAAGTGGTGATTGTAAATTTGTACGAAGGACGAAAAAGGTATTTTACGAACATTTCAACTCCAGAGCATCGAACTTTTCTTTGATTCATAAAAAAATATTCTTTTATAAATTTCCAAAATTGTCACTTTAGTTGAGATCTAGTTATAAGTTAGTTATTTCTGCAGGAGATAGGCTCTCAGTTTTCGTTTGTCATCATTTGTTGGTTGATTATAAGTTTTACAGAGACCTTTTATTTATTTCAAATAACAGGATTCTTTTTCAATTGGCATTTGATCATTGAGAACTCAAGAGAGGGCGCTATTTGAATCCTACCCTGGTGATTGGAGCTCGATTGCTGACCAACTGAGCTGAGAGGGAGTGAACCCATTGGAAGGTGAAAGGTTTGGTTGGCGCATGTGGACGTTACTGCCGGGAAAAATTCTTAACAGAGGATTTGGTAATATCACTTTCATATATTGTATTGATCAGTGTTATAAATTTAACAACAAAATTTAAAAAAAAATCTATTCACAAAATATACATATCATACAAGAATGGCACCCAACGTGTAGGGCATTGATATTGAAAAGCGTTGATACGAATTTCATAGAAAGAAGTCAGATATCATTTATTTGGGAAAAGTTTCGAATTTTACATTTTAGAATTCATAGAGATAGCCAAATTTTGATAAGAAATTTCAATAACTGTATAAAATGGATTTGAGGAATGGAAAGAGACTAGGAACAGGTGATCAGGAAGAAGGAGAGGCTAGTAATGTAAGAGAGAGAGAGAAACAGAGTGATCAAGGTGATAGAGTAGGAATGGAAGATAAGTTTCTAAAATTAATGGAATTCATGGTTGGAATGAATGAAAAAATGGAACGAATGGAAGGTGGAATAAAAGGAAGCATGAAAGAAGATATGAAAAGTATGGAAGAAAGAGTGAATCAGAAATTAGAAGAAAATAAAAATGAATATTTAAATATTTGCAAAGAATTTGAGAACAAAATTGAACGAAATAATAGGGAATTTTATGGGAATATTAGGGAAGAAATAGGAAAACTAAATAGTACTATAGAACAACATTACAAAGACATTGAAGACATTCGAACAGATTTGGAAATTTCGAACAGGAAAACAAGTCATGATATAGAATTAGTGAATAAAAAGGTAGAATCCCAACAGAAGGAAACAAATGAAAGACTCAATGTAGTAGGAAGTGAAATATCATCATTAAGGCAAGATATTTCGAATAGTAAGAATTACGAATATCAACAAAAAGTTTCTGATTTGGAAGAAAAAGTGAAAACACTTGAACAAAAGAGACAGGAAGGGAATATAGAAACAAGAGTTATAAGCACATGTCAAAACATCCAAATTAACAATAAATTTGATGGGAATATAAAGTAATTGCATCCTATTACCTTTATTAAAATCATCAGGAACAAAATCAAAATTAACGTGTCAATAGAGGAGATGAAAGACATTATTAGGCAATATTTGAATAATCAACCGGGTATTTGGTTTAATAGCCAAGAGAAAAATATTAATAATTTGGACGATTTTGAAAGGTTATTTTTGAAACAATATTGGGGGGAAAATGCTCAACTATTAGTAAGGGACAAATTACAATTTGGAAAATTTGATGAAAAAAGAAGTACAAATTATAATAACTATGCTATCCAATTGTTTGCAATGGTTCAATATATTGACCCGATAATGAGAGAAGAAGAAATTGTGGGAAACATAAGTAGGCACTTCAGGCAAGAAATTTTTGAAATTATAAGTATGCACGAGATTAAGACCATGGAACGTTTGAGTGAATATCTACTAAGGCTTGAAAGAACACTGTCCTACAGAAATAGAGAAAATTTTCAGCAAAGTCAAAATTCAAAAAAATTTAACCATTTTTAACAGACAAACAGACCGACACATAGGAACATACAATTTCAAAATTATTCACAATATAGTAATGGAAATCATAGATTCAATAATGAATATAGAAGGACAGATCAAAATTACAATAGGCCAAATTACGATCAAAACTATTATACAAATAATAGACCAAACAATAATAATTATAATTATTCAAATAATAGGCCAAATTTTAATAATACCGACACTAATAATAGGCAAAATGATCAATTCCAAGGGCAAAGACGATATCAAAATAGGCAAGATCAACAAAATTTCAAATATGAAAATAATCAAAACAGAAATGAGCAAACAAGACAGATAAATTTCAATACTACGAGACAAGCTAGTCCCATCAGGAAACAAACCGAGGCTCAAATTCATTCGTTGAGAAAGGACAATCAAGATGATATGCATGCTATAATCAATGAAAATGAGCAACAGAATTTTTGTTAGAAAAACCATATGAGAAGCTGGAAAAAGCAACCTATGAACATCCTATGGAATTTATTATGCTAAATGAAAATGTAGAAAATGAACAATTTATAGGTTTAATAATATTGAAAGGCAAAATTGGGAATGAAAATGTAAACATTTTGATAGATACAGGATCAGAAGCATCTTTGATTAAAGAAAACAATTTAAAAAAAATATTAGAAGTCAAAAACATAATGGTAAAAATGCCAAAAACAAATTTAATCGGAATCAATGGTAAAAAATTAGCAGAAACAAATCAATATGTACAAATAAATGTGGAGATAGAAAAAGAAAACATTGAATTACAATTACTGGTAGTTAAGGATATGGAATTTGATATAATAATAGGTACTGATCAATTGGAAAAACTGAAAGCAAAAATGAATTATGATGAAAAAAATGTTGAAATGGATGATAAAATATTTGAATTTTCTGAGAAAAATCAAGATGAAAATGTAAACAAAAATATTTTGTGTATGAGAGGAATGAATGTGAGAAATGAGAATAATGATAATGAAATAAAAGAGAAGAAATATAAATGTGAATTGAAATATGAAAGTTATATTAATGAATTATTAAATAAATATAATAAGTTAGTGATGTATGAGTCGAGAATAGCGAAAGAGTATGTACATAAAATAGAAGTTCAAGAAACAGAAAAATTCAGATCAAAAAATTATCCAATTCCTTATAAATATCGAGAACAAGTGAAAGAAGAGTTAAAAAAAATGTTGAAACAAGGAATAATAGAAAGAAGTACCAGTAATTATATCAATCCAATAGTAGTAGTTGTAAAAAAAAATGGGGAACTTTGATTATGTTTAGATGCTAGAGAGCTTAACAAAATTACTATTCCACAATACGAATCTCCTTTGCACATTGAAACTATTTTTGGCAAAATCACAAAGACTAAAATTTTTTCTAAGATTGATTTAAAGCATAGCTTTTGGTTAATACCATTGCATGAGAATTCCAGGAATTATACAGGTTTTTGTATAGAAGGAGTAGTTTATAGATTTTGCGTTGTTCCATATGGTTTGCAATCATCATGTCCAGCACTTGAAAGAGTATTACATAGAATATTAGACAAATATGAAGAGTTTGCATTACATTATATTGATGACATTTTAATATATTCAAAAGATGAGACAGAACATAAAGAACATTTGAATAAAATATTTGAAGTACTTGATGAGGCAGGTTTAAAAATAAACATTGGCAAGTGCGAGTTTTTCCAAAAGGAAACAAAATATTTGGGATATAAAATTAATGACAAAGGATTAGAAATGGATCCTGATAGAATAAAAACAATAAGGGAATACATAAGGCCAAACAATCTGAGAACTTTGAGAGGATTTTTAGGCATATTGAATTATTTTAAAAGACTAATTCCTGATCTAAGTAGAAAAGAAATACCTCTGATTGAGTTGTTAAAAAAGAATGTAAAATGGAAATGGGGAATTGAACAAGAAAAAGCATTTTTGGAATTGAAGGACATATTCATTAAAAATTTGAAAATATTCCATCCTGATTACAGTTTACCTTTTATTTTAAGAACAGACGCTTCCATGCAGAGATTTGCAGGGGTGTTGATTCAAATTCAGCAGGGTAAAGAAGTTCCAATCTCATTTATATCACGAATCACCAAAAAGCATGAACGAAACTATAGTGTCACAGAATTAGAATTAGCCAGTATAATCTTTTGCATAACAAAATTTAGATTTTATTTATTAGGAGCCAAATTTTACATCGAAACTGATCATGAGGCACTTATGTCTATTGTAAACTGTAAATATGCAAGCAACAGAGTACATAGATGGGCATTATTACTTCAGGAGTATAAATTTGAAATTCGACACATTCCAGGAAGACAAAACATAATAACAGATCCGATTACTAGAATGGAAACAAATAAATCTAATGTTCCAAGACAAATCAAAATTGGGGTGAATATTTTCAGGAATGATACAGGGTTATTTTGTTTAGATACAGTATTACAAGATCAGAATCAATTAACAGACAAGGAGAAAAGGGGAACAATAGAAAGGAATGGGATAATCATCAAAACCATAAATGGGGATGAGTTATATGTAGTAACGAAAGCATTAGCTGAAAATTTGATAAGTATCATTCATGAAAAATATTTGCATATTGGAATAAGGAAAACTTGGATGATATTCAGAGAAAATTATATAAGCAGTAAAGATATAGAAATAACGAAAAATATCATAAACAAATGCCACACATGTCAGTTGGGAAAATACAAAAACAGAGTCAATCGAAACGAACCAAAAACTATCATTACCAATAAACCATTGCAAATCATATCAATAGACTTTGTGAGCAATTTGATATCCAGCTATCAAAATAACAAACATTTTTTTGTAATAGTTGATCACTTCTCAAAATTCATCAAATTTTATCCAACAAAGCAAACCAATTTCAAAACAGTAAGAAAATTCTTGACAAAATTCATAGTCGAAATAGGCAAACCAGAAGAGATAATTCTTGACAATTCGACATATTTCAACAATTACAATATGAGAGGGTTCAACCAGAAATTGGGAATAAATTTACATTTCACAAGTATTAGACATACTGCAGCAAACCCAACTGAAAGATACATAAGAGGTGATTAAGTATTTGAGAATAACTTCACAAGAAAACCATAGAGAATGGGATGAAAAATTAGAAATTATAGAAAAATATTTGAATGAAGTTCCTAGTACGATAACAGAAGAATGTCCAACATATATCATGACTGGAGGAATGCCTGAGAGAGTGGATGAGTGAACATAGAAATCTGAATGATGTGATGGAAAGAGTGAATGTGAGAATTTGGAGAAATGCTAGAAAATACATTAAGAGAGAGAATAAGAGGGGCACAAAAAGAACGAAATTTAAGAAAGGGGAATTAGTAATTGTAAAAGCTTTGAGAGTACCAAATAGGAAATTGGGAATATGTGCGAAACTCCAATTACCATTTGAGGGACCATACGAGGTGGATAATGAAGAAGCTAAAAATAGTTATCGATTAATAGACCCACATGACAAGTCACTGAGGGGAATATTTAATATGGAAAATGTTTATCAGTTTAAAATGTAGTCTGTAAGTATGTTATTTTGAAGAATTTTCCATTTTGAGTACTTTAGATGTCCGATGAGATTTCATATCGAATAAAGAAAATAATGTTAGTAAAATCAAGAAATCATAAAATTGATATTCAAATTTTGCTAACAGAGTATCAAAATTTTGAATATAAATTTTGGGAAATTGTTATGATATCAATATGGAGTGAATAGAAAAAGATCATTGATCAATGCATTATAGAAATTGCTGTTGTTGGTTTTGTTTGGCTGTGTTGTTTGAATTTATGCGTGGCAAACCACAATTTTCCATTTGGATCAGTTTTTTTTTCTCAGTACGGTAGAATGGCGGCCTGGTTCGACCAATGTCCAGTAAAGAGTCAAATTGTGCCAAATCTAAATTTTCAAAATTATAATTTCATACCTATTTTTCAAAATTTCATTTCAGAAACCATTCATTAACAAAATTAACATACTGTACACGTTTTTGGCAATATAAAATTTGGAATGACAGAAAAAAATGTCAAGTATGAAGGAAATGAGAGTTTGAGTTTTTTTGAAATAAGAAAAGAGAGGAATCAGACATTTTTGTAAATAGTTATAAGTTAGAGCAGAAATAGAAATTTTCCAGACAAGATGTGTTGTAAAATCCAAATTGAAAATTGAGTAACTGAACAAAAGTATTTGAAAGTAAGCCCAGTAAGCAAGTACAAGAAGATCCTACAACGATAGTGAGCTGAAGAAGTGAGAATTCCAAAACGGAGTGTACAATTGAAGGATACAAAGTCAAAGGAAGGATCACCAGAATCAAAAAGGACAAATTGCAGTTTCAGTTCCTGAATAACCACATTGGAGCAGAAATTATCAAGGAAAAGTGGTGATTGTAAATTTGTACGAAGGACGAAAAAGGTATTTTACGAACATTTCAACTCCAGAGCATCGAACTTTTCTTTGATTCATAAAAAAATATTTTTTTATAAATTTCCAAAATTGTCACTTTAGTTGAGATCTAGTTATAAGTTAGTTATTTCTGCAGGAGATAGGCTCTCAGTTTTCGTTTGTCATCATTTGTTGGTTGATTATAAGTTTTACAGAGACCTTTAATTTATTTCAAATAACAGGATTCTTTTTCAATTGGCATTTGATCATTGAGAACTCAAGAGAGGGCGCTATTTGAATCCTACCCTGGTGATTGGAGCTCGATTGCTGACCAACTGAGCTGAGAGGGAGTGAACCCATTGGAAGGTGAAAGGTTTGGTTGGCGCATGTGGACGTTACTGTCGGGAAAAATTCTTAACAGAGGATTTGGTAATATCACTTTCATATATTGTATTGATCAGTGTTATAAATTTAACAACAAAATTAAAAAAAAAATCTATTCACAAATTAACATATCAATACAATATATATATATATATATATATATATATATATATATATATATATATATATATATATATATATATATATATATAATATTTGTGCGATTCTATTGTGTGCTACGACTCAACGTTCTAGTCCGGAAATGGGTAAGGAAGAAATAGCAGGTTATATGAGTGAGAATTTCAAACAATAAATCTTCGAAATTATTAGTATGCTTGAAACGAGGTATAACCAAAGTTAAACTTTACAATATAGGCAACAATTCCATGATGAATGACAGAAAAATGGACAAGGCAATGATGATAATTCATATCGAAGAAATTATAATGATATTGATTGAGGAAATACCAGACAAACTATAATATTAATAATATCAACAGTCCAATGTACAATAATAACACTCGATTCAATGGAGATAGAAGAAACAATTATAATTATACAGAACAAATCGACAACAATGATGAATGGACAAAACAGGAACATTTTTATAGAAGAACCAACAGTACACATATAGATAAGTATAGGATTCAACAACAGACCCAAAATGAAAACAATTTTCAACAACTCTCGACATCAACTGAACAACAAAAATTTTAATGAAGCTATAAGCAACTAAGCTGGAAAACACAATCATAAACACCCAGAAGAATTCATAAAACTAGATACAATAAAGAAAAAGCAATTTACAGGATCAATATTGATTGTGAAAGAAATAGGGGGAAAATAGAATAAAATTACACATAGATACAGGTTCAGAAGCATTGCATATGGTGGAAAAATCAATAGAGAATCTCAACATACAAAATGGAATGATTTAAATGACTGTAACAATATTGATGGGAATCAATCAAAGAAAAATAAATCAAACGAATGAATGTATGAATATTGGAGGAGAAACTGATAGTAAAAAAATTATTTTCAATTATCATAAGTAAAATCAATGGAGTTTCATGTAATTATAGATACTTACCAACTACATAGAATGGCAGATAAAACTAATATCAATTGAAATCACAAAATATCATTGCACAACATCCAATATAGATAGTCTTGCACTGGATATACAGGTAACATAACATCAGCACAGTTTGCGTTTCACACGAAAAGTATTCGTAAACAACAGTAGGATCTCCTGAGAAGGAGAGATATCAATGAATCTTATATAGATAAATATGAGAACTACAGGAGAGGTTGTACCGACAGCTTGTAGTTCGACCTTTGGTAACATAACTGGTGCTTTTTACAAATAACATTTCAAAGTATTGTTGTCTACAACACATATGGAATAATGCACACTTTTTCGTAGGTAATGCTTCGAAATAAGTGTCATTTTTTATACCAATTTTCATATCCCCTACTTTTCAACAGACGCAAAACATTTTTCGATGTACAGGGCCATCATTCACATCGGAATCTGGTTCAGATTTCTCGTCAGAATGGTGTTCATAGCAGTATTGATACGTAACTTTTTCCAAACATTTGCAATCTCATGTGCGGCACATGCGAGTATCACTTTCTTGACAATATTGGCAAGCATTATTCCATCCATTTTTCTTAGGAAGCGACATTTCGAATACATCTTCAGTGAATATCTCATTCTCTTAATAGCCTCACGGTCCATTAATAAATTTGAATCTATTTTTCTTTCGCAAATCGATTCAGAGAGAAATTTCAGGCACTACTGACCACAGAAAAATGTGATGAATTTCTGTTGCCGATCATAATTATACTTGATATTCACTTTCGACTTTTATAGAAGTAGTGAATCAATTCTAACTGTGGAGATGAATCTCCAATACTGTCGAAATATGAGAATTCTTTCCCACATTTTGTGTAAGCCGTCCAGTGTGTTTGTTCCTAGGCAATCAATTCCATCTGAATTGACAATAGCTGTCTCGTATTGTTTCGAACCTGAAGTGGGCAATCTGTCACGCATAGAAACACCACGAAAGATTGAAATTTTCATTTTATCTGCATAGTTATTGAGAACGATATTGGTGAGAGGCCTTAGAGTTATGGAATCAATTATTTTTTTTGATTAGTGTAATTGCTGTGGTTTGTATGGTTTCAGATATAATCCCAATCCGTTACGATAATGTTTGAGGTATACCACTACCACGTTAACCTATTGCAATTGGCTCGATTTACTTATTGTGGCGATTGGCTTCAATCAAAGCTGATCTGCTTGCTTTTGCTGAATCAACGGCTCTGGCAATACTGGCACCTGCTGAAGTTTAACGTGCCGACAGTCCAGCAAAAATTGGTATCAATGGCAGAATTCCACTGCTCTGGAGAATCGGTATGATTCGAGGTGTGCGAATTTTTGTCTTTCTACCAGCAGCTTTCAGGTATTCACGAACCGTTTACAATGCCACTGTGATACCTTTTTTTCTGTCATTTGCAGGCAAAATCGAATTTATTTTTGCCGACTTGGTTGCGAGCTAAACGCTCAGTCAATTTTGTACCTGGACCATAATATTGATAACCTCTAGGTATATGTAATTCGAATGAGAGATTGTTAATTAATTCATTAATATATCCACAATTTCTTTTACTAAAACTACCAATAGGTCCGTATCGTTTGATGGTACACATTTGAATCATATACAAAATTTTTCATTTACGTAGTTTTCAACCACGGTAAGATGCGCATTGTGAAACAGAAACGAAACATTCGCCGTAGACAATCCAGATGAGAAATTTTAGTGTGGATTGAATGGGCAGATATTGTTAAGACACGGTCCGCTACTTCCAATATCGGTTCGAGCAGAGTTCGGTTGTGAGAAGACTAATGCAATGATATCACTTCTAACACATCAACAAGAATTACGATTCAGAAATGTATATCTCTATTCAATAACTCAAACAGACCAAATATCAGTTCCAAACGAAATGTTTCCGAACCGACAAAAGGGCTAAGTTTGAATACGTTTAGTAATAATGCTGAAACCTTCAGACTCTAAACCGTTTATCATTTTCGACGTGAAAATATTATTCGATCAAATTTTTGCATGAGACTTCATGAAGATGTTGATTGCTTCTACCTTGCAGATACTCATTCACGTGTTCTCAAACAATTAGTGCTTGATAACGCCAATTTTATTCCAATGTTCAAGCAGGGCGATACGAATTTGCACCATATCCATTCAGATCATGTGTCACCCGATGTGACTTCCAAGCAATTTCAATTAATGGTGTCAGAGGTCTGCCACTTGATCTGTTCAAATCCTACTTGAACAATAGAAAACAAGCTATTTTTATTAATGACTCACTCTCTGAATTCTCTACAATTTCGCAAGGGGTGCTACAAGGCTCCGTTCTGGGACCACTATTTTTTGTTATATATGCAAACGATCTCTTTCATTTTATGTCTCCTAACAAATGTGTAGCATATGCTGATGACACCACCTTGCTGAATACTGGAACTAACTTGGAGGACCTTCATAACAACATGGTTCAATCTATAAATAAAGCTCAAACCTGGTTCAGTGCCAATAGTTTGAAATTGAACAGTGATAAAACGCAGGAACTGAAATTTTACACCAACAGTGTGAGCAGTGTGAAGAGTGTTAAACTTCTTGGTATAACCATTGATGATAAGCTTTCGTGGTCATCATATATTCAGCAGTTATGTTATGAATTATCCAGTTCTATATGTCTCTTGCGGAGATTGAATGATCAAGTATGTTCCACCACTGTGAAAATATGTTATTTTTCTTTGTTCCATACACACATTAATTATGGGATAGTACTGTGGGGTAACTCATGGCATGCTATCAAAGTTTCCAGATTGCAAAAAAAGGCACTTAGAGTTATATCTGGCGCGGGCTATAGAGATCATTGTCAACATATATTCAGGAATATGTCAAAAATGCCAATTCCCGCATCATACACATATTCCACAATCCTAGAAATACACCAAAATGAAACCTCGTTTTCGACCAATTCCGAATTTCACAAATACTATACTCGTGCGGCTAATCATCTGAGGCCACCACGTTATAGGCTTACAAGGTCCCAGTTGAACTTCTCGATTTCAGATTATATAACTATCTGCCCCAATTGCTCAGATCCCTCCCTTTTTCCTCTTTCAAAACGAAAATAAAAAGGCACATTCTGGAACACTGTTTTTATTCAATCGATGATTACTTGAGGACGCCCTCATGTCTCAGCAGTTGATCTGTTGATGTTTAGTTTTATTGATCGAAATTTTTTTAATCAATAGTCGAGTGTGTTTGTGTATTATTTCTTGTATTACCTTTATATTTTAATCTGTTTCCGTATGATTGTAACATGTTTGTTTCCTTGTTTTTTTTGACGTGCCAAAAACATTTTTGTAATCTGGTCAAATAAATCTACATCTACATCTAATGTGGAGGTTGTTATCGCAAAGGAATCGATACTTTCATATATCCGTGTTATGTCTATTTTGATATCAATTTATCATTGAAAAGTGCAGAGGTCACCTCTCTGAACTCACCTGTAAAAACAATATGATGGCAAAACATGATTCTGTTGTCTGCATCTCACTAGAAAACTATATGAGCCCATTACGAAGCTGTTGAAAGTTCGTCTCGCGTCTGTTCATCAGACTTCGAGACCAAACCAGATGAAAATCTTGAGACTGTATCAGAACACATTTAAGAATTGTTGAAAGTAAAAATTGAGTGTACGTATGGATCCTATTACAAAACAAAATCAAAATGAGTAGTCTTGAAATACGTTTCATGAATGGAAAAATTTCATTTTGGAATTCCAATAAAGTGAAAAAATTTGAAATGTCATCTAGTCCTGAATTATATGACATGATCTTTTAAAAAATCCAAAAGACGTTTATAATGTAGTATAGTTCGACAATCATAAACCAAAATATTGAAAATAACGAATTCCCCATATACACAATATCAATTGAAGAATGGTTTCAGACATAGAAATTCTAAAGAATAACATGAAGTTATCGAACCTTTATGAGACTCGTCTCACTTTCAATCGAGGAGTAGAAATGAAATCACTTGAGCTTTGGAATTGAGAAAATGTATAATTCCAAGCCTGTGGATCATATCTATTGGAATTCACTGAAAGGGTTATTGGCTCGTTTACGACTATTGGTGTCTTCAAATTCAGTGGGCCTTGGTGGAAACGATAATGGAATGATTTCAATCATTGATGAATTACCCGAAGAAGGTATAATATATTGAAACATTCACGAATAATGGTCATTCTCACCTATTCATTTGACAAAGTCACATTCATTGATTTTATTTTTCAATTCATGCCCGAAGTAAAGAATGGATAATGGAATGAGTGATGTCAAGCGATAAATTATCGATGAACCTCACAAACCGATTGGGCATAATTTCCGCATAAGAATTACAACGATCAAATGTTTTGCGGATCTTTGTCAAATATTACAACCGTACGCAAGGAGTAATAAAGGATATCGATATATACTTGTAGTAATTGATTGTTACTGTAAATATTTATGGACAGTGTCGGTGAAAAATGAGACAGAATATAATATTATATAATAATAATAATAATTAATAAAAGGGATCAAGGGAAAAGTTCTGTGATAAAAGTTTTTCATCTCTCATGCAATGAGAGTTGCCATAGCGAAAAGAGTGATTCGTTCAATGAAGACTTGGTTATACCAAGAATTTTTGATGAGGCGTCACCACAAAAGGCTTGATATTCTCCCAAGCACAACAAGGAGATATAGCAGCATGTTCACAATTCAGGGGTCCACGTTTTGCGCATTTTTGAAATTCTGTGAATCACATTTTGTTATTGTTCCATATAAGAAAGAATATCAGAGTTTCCTGTGCGATTCTCACTGACAAATGTTTCGTGTTTATAGAAGGCTTGAGGAAGCTATTATATTGTGTATCACATGTCACTCTTTTGAAAACCCTAAAGTAAATACAGCATCCTTCCATAATGAATTCATCGAGGGAAAAATTAATGGCAGAAACAATTAGTCAAAGGATGTGAAAAAAAAATGCCCCAACCATCGCATAATTCAATGTGTATCAAACCATTACATTATACACTCCTTTTATTCCCTTCATCTGATATTTCCATTACTCATCACAAATAACATTTTTCCACAATTCCAATACAATAGTCACACTAACACTCATATAAAGTCCTACTGCCCTGTACTTGGAAATAGGTCTATTCCCGGATGGCACATGGGGCTTTTTCACTAGTAGTTGCTTCCTAGTAGGTGGTCTTGAATATGTGGATTGCTGTAAGTCGTCCACACTATCGTGGTCCTCCATCTTCCTTTTCTCACCGGGCACCACACGAGACTTTTTACCAGGTTGCTGCTCGGATGTAAAAGGCAGGAAGTCACCCGCATTATCGTAGTCTTCCGTTTTCTTCTTCCTTCTGCTTTGCACTACACGAGGCATCCTAAAAGGCTGTTGTTTGGATGTAGATGGCTGATCCCCTCTATCGTTGGATTTCATTTTTTTTATTTGATTCTTTCCATCCACCATCCTCACGGTTACGATTTCCCCCATTAACCATCGTTGTCCTATCACTCGAAGATGTTTCTAGTAGTGACAAAGGTTTTGACATTCTTTACCTATGTAGAAACGCGTTGACAACCGTAGCCGATGATGAGCTTGACATACCGGTCTCAACTGTTGAATTATTCTGCTCCTTCGTGGCATCATTCGAGGGGATGTTCAGACACGAACTCAACTCAGAAGAGGTGCTGCATCTAACATCCGGTATATTCTCAATGGAAGCGTCGCTGGAAGAAGCCCTAAACTGAGAAGTGGTGCTACAATCACAACCAGCAAAGAGAAAGATTGTTGATACTTCCTCATCTACCATCACTAAAAAAAAAACTAAAACTATTGTGCCGGAAAAAAACTTGAATAAATGTACTAGATCGAAGAGGAAGGTAGATAGTGAACCAGCAGTAACGAAGAGTGACACGAATGTTTAATCTCTTGATAGTTCCACTGCACTAGAACCATTTGAGAAAATGAAAAGAGAAGCAAACTCTCGACTTATGAAGGCGAAAGCGACCATTGTGGAATATGATACCAATGAGGGAAATATCAACATGAACAAGGTAGCCCTTCAATAACTCGAAGAAAAGGTTGCATCAACGAAAGCGGAATTGGTTAAAATGTGTGGAGATGTGGACGAATCTAATTTCAAAAGTTACGAAAGATGACCAATTCAACCAATATTTGAGAATGCGAGAGCATATCTTAAAGAGTTAACTCGAATTTATGAGACCGCTTTGTCAATGAGGGATATCTGGCAAAAAGAGAGTGTATTTCAAAGCGACAGTGATCAGCTTTGGGGCCACCCATTTGCTTTCAATTTTGTGAATTGAAATGAAAATATCGGTTACAGTGTATACACTTGATATGATTTGCTATGCACATAGCACGTTGCGATTGGTTGGGGCAATGTTCACCCCTAAAATCTCTTTTCAATTCACTTGAAATGGATACGAATGAAACAATTTGCAAATATGATATGAACTTCTTTCATTTATCAGCGTACAATATGATAATTCATTAATTTTTCAACAATTGGATTGACAACTACACCTGGATAGTAAATGAGCGTCTGTCCTTTGGCCACTGCTCAGCATGTTTCTTCTTCAACGTTGCATCTCTTTCTTCCACTGCATTATATATTCTTGTGTACTTGCAACTGTCGCATCGGATACTTTAATATCAACATCACTATTCAGATTGTTGTATTTGCCAGCCAATGTTATTCTCGCCTCCTCTTTTTCATCATCGAACGCATTTTTTTTTTGTCGAGTATCACGAGAAACATTAACAATTGTAGACTTTACTGCATCTTGTAGGGCCAGAAGGGTGACCTCCTTAGTTTCCCCAATTTTTTCCCCAATGCCAGGATATCCTCGAAAAATACTACCACCCCATTTTTGTTTTTAACCAAATCTATCCATTGTTCTGGATATTTTTGCACCCTCGACGATATCTTTCATGCTGACGATTTATATTAATCATCATATATTCATATCATAATTCATAGGAGGTGGTTAATTGTTGAAAAATGAAACAGCTTACATTCCTATACATTTTATCCTTGGTAACGAATAAAAGGTGTTATAATGGGCGATGAATCCTTTGAAAAGTACAAATACATTGAATGATGTTTCAACTGTTCATCTCGGTAGTCATTTTACGGATCAATTGGTCTAGGGGACTCTCTTGATGAACTGTTCGAATATTTTTACATACCCAACGAATATTATCTTTTGGAACTTTCTATAACACTATGTCCCATGGAAGAGTAGGCGTGGTATCCGAAATGACGAGTCGTTTGTCATCGTGGTATGATAATGCAACTTTATTCTTAAATTCTCTATACAGATCATGGAATACGATTATGAATTAATTCATCTTTCTGAAATTTATAACGCCCTGTTCGATTATTTTATGATGATTTTCTCGTGTCAATTCATTCTTTATAATCGAACTTTAGATGCCTTCAGCCTTCTTGTATCCACTATCGATTTTACATAATATGCTTTAGCACCTGTACCATGAAAGCAAATTATGGAATCATTGGGAAACTCAACTTTGAAATTACCTAGGATTGACTTTGTGACTGGAATATTGTATTGGTTTCCTACGTTGTAGTAAGATGTATCAAACTCATTTTTATATTTTTTGAGTAACTCATAGAAACTGTATTCACTTTCAGGGGTAAAGGTGTATAATCCGGTGTCCTCACCGATTTTGACGAAATTTTCAGGGAAGGTTAAAAACGCCATAAAATGAGTATTGACATTGAGAATTTTCCCCGAAAACGATGGAAAAGTGTTTTTTTTTAATGAAATACACATTCAAGGTTAAAAACACCTAGAATGAAATTGATGAATATAACATAATTTTGGGCGATTATTTACGTGATTTGGCGATATGACTGATCTAAAAATACTACTGTAGAGTTTTGCTGCACAAATATATAGCTTGGGTGTCTCAGTATCGAATATTTTCCATTTTGAAAATTGCTAAAAAGTCTGTAAAAAATGAAATTCCTTAGCTGACATTTCGCTGTCAAATGTCAAAAATTGATGTTTAGAATATATGCAATGTTGTCACATTGCAAATTGATATCTTAGATTATAAGATATTTGAAAAATTGATATCGAATTCATTTTAGATCATTTGGCGGCCCTAAAAAGGCCCGTTTTTGTTGGAAGTTGACCCAAAACTCTTCCTGTAATTCGTTAACTTCATCTTCGTCAGCTTCATATAGGATTCCATTGTCGTCGTTATTGGAAGCAGGATTGTACAAATGACCGGCTAACCTCAAAAACTCATCTGTACGATTTCCATTGCGGTGGCTACATTTCTTGTAGAACATATACCTTGCCAAATTGCCAGGTATGTGGGCTTTTTTACGACCATTGGAAGTGCTAATTGCCTTCGCATGGCGCCACGATGACTCTATAGCATTAGTATGTGCTCCAGTTTCGGCATCTTCAAACGAAATGGAATGGTTGACCGTAAGGTGTTTATAACCATTTTCCGAAAGACAGTTGTAGGCTTTCCAGCAATCAGAATATATGGTAGTACCTTTTTCAACCCACTGTTCTATTATTGGAAGCAGAGTGTCAGTGTCTCTCTGCTCTACTGCCACCATAAAGATTTTTCCACTACCCCTCTCAAACCCCCCAAATACCCATTGGCCTTCAACATGATGGCCACGATGGTATTTTTTCCCGAATTTGCTCTCATCCTCTCATCGAATTCCACAATTTTCCCTGGACCTCCAAGCTTTTCAGGGTTGACAAAAAATGATTGTACTAATACCTCCCTGCAAAAACTTGCCCAGTCTATAGCAGTTTTTTGCTTATTTCTGATTGTTCACAAATTAGTGAAAGTGAGGCATTTCCCAACCATAAATTAACGAAAGCAAGAATTTGGAAAATGGACATTCTGGATTTGGAAAAAAATGTTCCATCTCTGAATTCTTCAGAGTAGCGGCATTTTGTCTTTTTCTGTTTACGAGCAGAAAACATATTATAACAATTCCATCTCCATCCATCCGGTCTGAAAACAAAACTAGTTAATTCAGAAGATATAAAATTTGGCTAACATTCGTTTTAACGGACCCCCGCTAGTGGGCGACCGAAAACGTTTTTAGACGTAACTCGTCGAGTTGAGTCGATTGGCATGACTTTTATCGTCCGCAAAGGTCAAATAAAAAAGTTAGGTTAGGTCCTTTATGCATGTCATGGCTGCGAGTTACGTTCGTCTGTGGAATTTGAATTCCCTCCCGAAGACACCAATGGACGGCATCACTTGGGCTGAACAACAAGGCCTTTTCCGTTCTGCGAAGAAGTGCAACACCGACAAAATCGCCATGAGTGTCATTGATCAAAACCCGGGTGTAAAACGCTTCCGATGCCCGAGGTTAGAATAGGTTACATTAGGTTAGTTAGGCTCGGTTACATTAGGTTAGGTTACATTAAGTTAGTTAGGTTCGGTTACGTTAGGTTAGTTGAGTTCGGTTACATTAGGTTAGTTAGGTTTGATTTGTCTTCCAGACAATTTTTCCATCTTTTTATGAAAATCCAGGAAATTTGCTGGAATATCTTAATAAAGAAGGTGGAATAATGCGCTGATGAGACTTGGTGAGTATATCGTGTGTCTTTTGATAGATCTATAGTGCAGAAAAGGACGAATTATTTCTATCTTTTGAAGGGAGTTTGATATCTGGAAAGAGAAATGAACGCAATATTTCAAATAAAGATCCGTCATCAACAGTACAAAAAGGTGAATATATTAATATATTTCGAATCATATTATGCATAATGAATAAAATATATTTGAATGAAAAACCATTTTTCAAGTAGGTACAATCGCATTATTACCTGGACACATCTTCAATGAGTCTCAAACTCCCTCCACATATCGGACAAGGATACCCTCCTTCATTCGGAATTAAATTCCAAACTCTTAATTGTGGTAATAATAATTCTTTATTTCCACAAATCTGAAATATTCTGATAATATTCATCTTGATTCAAATTGAAAACGTCAACACTAACTTTCAAATTGTTTTCATGGATAACTCAAATCGAAACCCGTTATCAAGTAAAAAATATGGGCAGATTCTAAAATACCATCATAATATTGTTTGTCAAATTCTTATAAAATATATTTTCAAAACAATTTGATCCAGGTTTAAGATTGTTTCTATCTTACAATTACAAAAAGGACATTAAAAAAAGGAAATTCATTCATTCAGAATGATATTTTGGTATAACTCAAATTGATGAAAATATGGCAACACCGCTTGATTTGATATTAGACAGCAGTTTTTGACATTTATTTGTCATTAAGAAATTTCACTCTTTACAGAAGCAATTTCTACATGAAAATATCTAATAGTGAGACACCCAAGCTATATATTTTTGCAGCAAAACTCTACAGTAGTATTTTTAGATCAGTCATATCGCCAAATCACGTAAGGAAACGCCCGAAATTATGTTATATTCATCAATTTTATTCTAGGTGTTTTTAACCTCGAATGTGTATTTTATTAAGAAAAAACTTTTTCATCGTTTCCGCGGAAAATTTTCAATGTCAATACTCATTTTATGGCGTTTTTAACCTTCCCTGAAAATTTCGTCAAAATCGTTGAGGACACCGGATTCTACACCTTTTCCACTTTCAGGATAAGGGGGTCGGTATCAGTGTGAAGTAAGGAAGCATCGGCTCCAAATTGTTTTTGATACATCCATAGAAAAAATCGTACATGAGTGTTTCAGAGTTTTAGATAATTATAATATGGTAAATCCATGATATAATGGTTTATCATAATTATTTTCACCTCCACCCAATCAAATAGCATCGAAATTATCAGTGGATATGAAACAACTCTTGAAATTTGGTCGTGATATCGGAGAGCTAGGACTTATATTTTCTTTTATATTTTCCCAATGTTCCACGAGTCGAACATCTATCCTATTATCAACTCTTTCCATACACGGCATAATTCATTAGTTCAAAGAAATATATTTCTGCTTTGAATTAAGATTGATTACGGATTTCAGTATTCAAATCTATGTATATCCAACACACGACAAAACCATTGTTGATAGCTTGCTGTAAGTTTTTGCGATGAACATTATATCTATTTTATAGTTCGAGTTTGGTATCAATTTGGGAATTTTAGATTTCGTACATGGAGGCATCAAATTTTCAAGTGAGAAAGAAAGATCGGAATGGTTATCGTGCAGGTCTTGTGGATATTAGATATATACTTCGAATACATACTCACATCTATCAAGTCTAGCTTGAGAATTTCATTGAGAGTAAAGCACGAAAATTCACCTGTTGGTAATAGTTGTGACATACTGTGGCCGTATACACATATGAGCATCCTCTCAGTGGACTGTATTTTTTGACGTTCAACACCAGGAACAAGTTTTATTCGCAAGTCCAACCTTCAATGTCAAATCAATAGACTGGTCCAGTTTTATTCTGGGAGTTGAATGACTTGGTGTCCTTCACATTTTGGGTTTGAAGAATATAACTCCCAAATACTTCCATATTCATGAATCCAAATGGCAATTTCCAATATTTTGAAAACCTTCGTCTAATCTAATTGAAAAAAGATTGAACTCTGCACCCTGTATATAGCCATCCGGCATTTATAATTGGCATACTCTTCACCACAAGAGGCATTGTGTGACATCCAATCACGGCATTGGTGAGATTTGTAAGTGGCTCATAGGGGCGTCACAAACAGCCCCAGCACCATGCATTGACAAGTGCTGCAATGAATATTCAGTGTTTATTGGAGCTTTGTGCAGGCATGCACACTCTTTACCAAAAGGGGTATTGTGTGCGTGACACATCATTGGAGTGGGTGATTACAGAAATGAGCACACATTGGTGGAAGCTCATGGGGTGAACATGTCCCTCTCCCATAGACAGATAGTGGTGGCGTTGTTGAATTGATTTGTTAGTGCGATTTCTCCTTACCTCCTTCCCTCCTTCTACCGCATCCCCTTTTTCCCTTCCCGCCACATCGATGAGCTATTACCAACGGCGAAAACTGCTCATCAATTGGTGCTGGATCTTCGTGGCATGCAGTCGCGTACTCTGTAGTTAGTATGCTGCCTTCACTACCGTATATTCAATATTTCTCCTACATCTTGAAGTCAAACGGAAACTTCACTTTGAAGTCACACACACACACGCAGATACACCCCAACGAAGAAACCCAAAAAAACAAAAAATGACGTCTCACACACACACGAAGGTCTCAAACGTCACATGACATCACGTCCGCACCAAACAATGAATATTCCTAGTATGTCTGATTAGGAAAGTGATAAGCCACTCCCCAAAGAAGTAAGAGAGGTCCCAAATCGGCTGTAATACCCTAATCCGGTTATATCAGCCACAGTGAAAAAAAATGTTTGAGACCCAAGTTACAGCGGTCTCGTGAAAGACCCTAGTAGGCAAAGGAGGAAATAAACGACCTGCTGAACCGGGTCCAAATGCACGAAGAAAGCCGAAAGTGTTCCATATAGAAAGACTGAGCCTCTACAATGAACCATTCTTTACGCCCATGACTTTCTCCACGCCTATGCAAGTGGTTCTAAAAAAAACGACCATCAACCGTTATTACGATTTATCGAGAATGTTCGAGAGAGATACCAACCGCATTTGTTTACACACGGAGATCACTATCACGAAGATTCCAGAAATGTTGATACTTGTCCGAATATGTAAAATTACAGAACAATGAACCTATATGAAGCGAATTAATTATCGACGGCACTAAACTTGCTTTTCAAAAAATATATATTGATACAAAATTCGGAAAAAAATAAAGTCCAAAAATTTACGTGTTATCAGTTCTGAGATTGAAGACTGACTGAAGTCGCCAAGTGAAGTCTAGAAGATCTCTGCTCCCATGAGAACTGTCTACCCAGCATCCCGAATGGGGTGGTGGTATGCTAAGTCAGTGGGATTTCTTCTAGGTGGTGACATAATTCTTCTTCCTGAAGATTCAACTAACGAGCGCAGCGGCGTAGTTGAACAGTGGATAGGTTCATTCCATCTGGCTGGTGTTTCATGAAGTTGATTTGCTTCCTGATTTTTCCTTCTGCCGAAAGGACATCTTGTTGGTTTCCTTCTGTACGCGAAGTAGATTGCCATCGAAATGATTGCTATGTATATTGCCAGAGTCCATATACTGGGCGATTGATAAAGTCCGCCTTCGTCGAATGATATTTTAGGGTTGTTTTCAATCAGCTGATTTTTCAGGATCTGAAGTTCTTTCAGGTCGACGTCATCCAACTGAAAACTCATATTAAAACTTCTCGGAGGACTCCGATCTTGACTAAATTCGGGAATCAATATTATTTGCTTGTTATCGATTACCGTTTCCTCATTGATGATATAGATTTGGATCGACTTGATATTGCAGCCCACTGGGACTTCGATTAAATAGGATCCAATTATCATCTGGACTTCTTCTTTCTCGTGACATTTTATATGGATAGTCGTTTCATTTAGAAATATTGCTATCCATTGTGAAGAATCTTCTAATTGATTGGTGATTGGTTTGGTGATCTTGACATCGATTTGCCTACAGGTAGAGTAGTCTTCCATTTTCAGTATTTGTAGCTCGCACATATTTCCAGGAATTTCCTTGCAGACATAGAATTGTGGCTTGACTTTGACACAATCGTCGCTTTGAAATGTGAAATAAACCGAATTTTTCAGTAAGTATGAATTTTTCAATACGAGTTTCTTGAACTGACATCGACTATACGTTGGAATTGAATATAAATGATAATAATCGAAAATGTAAGGATATGTGATAGGAACATATCATTATTATTCAAAATGAAATATTCCATGTTCATTATTTTCTCATAACCCAGAATATTTTCCAAAGTGATTTCAAGAGAAAATTGATTATTTTCGATTTTTTTGGACAGTTTTGCCAACTCTACAAATAAATCAGTAGTTCCTATTATGCTAGGATACATTTTGTTGAGTTTTGCAAAAGTGAAAGAGTTTTCGATGTCTTGTAAAGCAGAATGGACTATGTAGTACATATTGATGATTTGATTGAGTATGTCGTGAACATATGTTCTGTTTGATTGATAATCATCGAATTGAAATATAGTAGCAAGATGAAATATTTTTTCCTGAAGGAATTTTTCATTATGAACAATTTGTTGAATGGTTTGATTGAATTTATTGATCATATTTATTGTAACTGAGTTTTGTTTCACATTACTAGAAGCTAGTTCTTTTTTATTGTTTTGGAGTTCTCTGATAAGTGTTTCATACCGTTCCCCATCTGCTGCATCTAGGTAACCTGTGATTGATTTGAATATTGAGCCAATGCCATTGATCAGTTCTCCATTGGTTCTATTAGGGCGCGTTATCAGTTCATTCAACTTGGCTTCGGTTTTTTCTTTCGTAATAGTTAAATTTTCATATAATTTTCTATTTCGACTGAAGAATTATAATTTTTATCTATACTGAGCACTTCCAAAGTTTGTCAATTTCACTCATTATTGGGTTCAAGTCGTAGTAATGTATTAGTTTGTGAGAATACTCTTGAATTTTGGCGGTTCCTAATTTCGAGGGTATCATACCAGGATTGTTCTCTAAGTTTTTCAGGGTTATTTTGTCTTGGAGTCCGAATACAAAAGGTATTCTGAAAAAAAATGAATTATTCATTGAAATTGTAAGTTTTTTTCAGAGGTCTTTTTGAGTTGTCCATAAGTCTTTGTCATGATTTTCTGTAGTAACAAGTTTCATCAACTTTCGTGATAGTAGTAGGTTTTTCAAACTTGTTCGCATGTTTCTGTCGTATGTGTTTTTTCACGTAAGTTTTTGACTCTGGTTTGAAAATTTCGTTACCTACATTTTTTGATTACCTTTTCTTTTTGCTTGATCAACCGTTCGTTGAGTCCCGCATAAAGCAGTTTTGTTCGCTTTTTGTGGTCGTTCGTGTAATCGTTCAGGAAAATATTGTCTATGTCGATATTGAATGGGTTCTCGTTCGTTATATATCCGTTGATTATATCGATTGGTTTCAATTTTGTAGCCGAATGTACGGAATGGTTGTATGCAAGTATGGCATAAACCATTTTCATTTGAGATGGTGTTTTCAGGAATCCTCGGATATTCAGGAGCCTGATGTGTTCAATGAGGGTTGAGTGTAGTCTTTCAACTTGTCCGTTCGATTGAGGGTGATTGGGTGAGCAAAAGTGTACATTGATTTCATGCAGTTTGAGAAGTTCCTCAATCACTGTGTTTTTGAATTCAGAACCATTATCGGCTATGATTTGCATGGGTACACCGTAGTGTGAGAAAAATGTTAAGTTTGTCAGCTATATCGGTTGCTGATAAAAAAAGCAAGTGATAAGCTTGCGCATATGTTGAAAAACTATTTATTACGGTTGAAAATTTGGTTTTCTCTAGAGTATAAATATTGATATGAATAATTTCGAAAGGTTTGGTGGCTGTTGGGGTTATATTCATTTTTGTTTTAATCGGATGACTTTCATATTTACTTTGTTGACATATTTCACACTGATTAATGAAGGTTTGTATAGAATCTTCCATATTTGGCCAATAATATCGCGCCTTGAGCCTTTGTTCGGTTTCTTCGATTTCTCGATGATTACTTTTACCTTCGTGATATGCTTGTATAAGATCCGGAATTTCAAATTTCGTTGTAATATAAATCAGTTTTGATTCACAAGACTTGAATTTCAAAGAGGAACCATTTGAAGTTTCTACGAATTACTTCGCAGACTCTTTTATACATGTCTGGTATTTCGAAATAAAGATTGTAAGGGACATTTGGGACAATATATTCTCTGACAAAGTCGACTACATCTTTTATGAAATTATTTGAGGAAAGTTGAACGATTAATCTTTGTTTCTTTTCGAATAAAATTTTTATTAGAGGTTTCGAAGGTGAATGAAGAACGTGTTTAAATATAATTTGGTTTTGACCGTGGTTTACAGGAGATTCCGAAATTGGCATTTCAACGAAAGGGTTTTTTCCGCGTTGGTATGGACGGTTACGTCATCATCGCGTTTTTCTATTGGATTATGTTCTTCAATTTCTTGGTTTTCGTGAGTGTCAGTATCAAGATGAACTAATGTGGGAATATTGTATTCTTGTGCGTTTTCATTTATGTCGTTGACATTAGAGCTTGTACTTGGTTGTATGTCAATTGGACTCATTATTTCGGTTGGGTCGATCTCCGTGCGATATCGCCTATTGGTGAAATGTCAATAGATGGTTCATAGTTGGGAACTTCGAGGCAAGGATTTGTTGGATTTTGATTGCCAAATGTGACAGATGGAGCCAGACGTCTTCGAGAATTTCGTCCACTTCTTTCCACAATGTTGTTTCCTTTGTGTGAACTTCGATGCGTGAAAGGGCATCGGCATTTGTGTTGGCTGATCCCTTTTTATAAATTATATTGTATTGATATTCCTAGAGTTTTATTCTCCATCGGAGTTACTTCGAGCTTGTGTCCTTCAATGAAAATATCCATTGGACAGCCCTATGGTCGGTGATTATGTTAAACCTTCTGCCAAAAATGTAAGGGCGGAAGTACTTGGTGGCCCAAAGAATCGCCAATAATTCTTTTTCTATCGTGCTGTAATTTGCTTCGGAGTCATTAGGAGTCCTTGAAGCATATGCCACTGGGAGGTCTTTGCCAATAGGTTCTTGACACAAAACAGCACCCAAGGCAACGTTCAACGTATCCATGGTTGGATTGAAAGGCTCAGAAAAGTTGGGGTATTGGAGGATTGGCTCATTATTCAACAAATTTTTACAGGTTTCAAAACACGATGAGAATTCTTGATCATGGGTGATTTGTGCACCTTTTTTCAAACATTTGGTTACTGGTCATGTAAATTTGGCAAAATTATTTATGAACCTACGATAGTATCCAAGGAGTCCTAAGAAACCCTTTATTTGTTTCATTGTTTTGGTACAGGAAAGTTTTTAATTGCCTTTATTTTGTCAGGATTGGGTTTGACACCATTTGGAGTGACAATATGACCAAGGTAAGCCACTTCTTTCCGTAAAAACTCAGATTCATCAAGTTGAACTTTGAAGTTTGCCTCTCTGAACCTTTGGAACACGGCTCTCAATCTTTCTATGTGTTCCTGAAGGGATGTGGAAAAAATAATTATATTGTCGGAAACAGGGCTTGCTCCCGGTAATTATTCGAAGGTGAGCTTAGGGCTCAATGATTCATCTCGGTCTGTACTCTCTATTCAACCCAAATCACCAAACACCAGATTAACCAAGTAACATTTATTCATATAAAACACAATAGCAAATATATGTCATCGGGGAAAATACACAAAAGAATAGTTAGGATTGAATAGTTCTTACATTGAGATAGAATGCATTTTGGGCTCTTCTTTCTTCAGGAGATCAGTCAGCAACTCGATCAGCGAACGTCATCACTACTGCCCGTTATCCATCCTTCGGTTTATTTATAATGAATCTCCAAGTTCAAATGAACGTGACGAATCATACCATGATTGTTTTCCAAAACATGTACGGGCTTCCTTATGAATTTCCGATAAAAATTACAAAGTCCAATGAAACTCTGGATTTGTTTGACCGTTCTCGGGACTAGGAAATTTCTTATCGATGAAATCAGCTTCTCGTCTGGCGATATTCCATCTTTGCCTACTATGTGCCCTAAGATTTTGACGGATGTTTCCATATAGACACATTTACTGGGTTTGAGAGTCAAACCAGCATCTCTGAGTCGGTTGAAGACTTCCTTTAGTTTTTCTAGATGCTCCTCCTGTGTTTTCGAAAAAACAATTACATCATCTAAGTATATGAGCACATCTTTCCACTTCAATCCTCTGAATACCATATCAGCTAGAGATTGGTAGGTGGTGGGGGCATTACAAAGCCTAAGCGGCAGAGAATTGAATTCATAACTTTCATGTCCTTGTGCTGTGAATGCTGTGTACTGCTTCGAATTTTCTGCAACATTAACCTGCCAATAACCACTGAACATGTCTAGCGTTGAGAAATATTTTGCTCCCCCTAAATAAGTGAGGATATCATCTATGTTTGGTATAGGATACGAATACTTCTTTGTAACTTCATTGAGTTTCCTGTAAACTACACAAAAACGAATTGATTGATCCTTCTTCTTGACTAAAACAACAGGGCTTGCCCATGCTGAGTGACATGGTCTTATGATATTGTACTTGAGCATTTCCTCGATTTGGTTGTCGATAATAGTCCGTTCTTTTTGTCAAACTTTGTAGGGTCTACATTTTATTGGTTTGGTGTCTCCGACATCTATCACGTGTTCCTTTAAATTCATTGCCCCCATATATCTTGTAGATTTCGAGAAGACGTCGTTGTATTCCAACAAAAGAGTCTCGAGATCCCTCTTGACTGCCTCGTTTCCTATGTGGCTCATGTTATGGTCTTCCAGGGACACTTCTTCGCTCTCTTCATTGGTAAACAGCACTTCTTCCGTTGGTGAAGGGACTTCCCTTAGGCATCCTACTGTTGTTCCTTTCAGTAATTTGACTTTGCTGCCTTTTTCATTCATGATACTCATCAGTTCCTTCCCTTCGTCTGGACAGTCTGTGCATATGAGTCCTCTCGTACATAAAAATTTTTCGTTCACATCGAAATCCCAGTTTTTCTGTATTTCTTCCCAGTTGACCGTTACCTCTTGGTTTCTTCGGCGTCTCATATCACGTCGGTTTCTAATGTAGCTTTATGCGCTTTTTGTATTATGTTTGTCCCCAGGTTTCTTTTTTTTTCACTCGTTTCATCCCCGTTTGCATGCAAGGCTACTTGTTCACTCATGAATTCTTCCGGGCTGGAGATGATTTCGTTATTTTTTATCGTTTCTTTCCTTCCTGGAGTATCCTTCGTTATTTTGAGTATGTGTAGGATGATTGTGCATAGTAAAATAACTAATGCCATTAGGTTATCCCATTCGAATTTCCACGTTTTTTCTTCTGTTTGATGCAACGTTACCACCACAGGAGCCTCATCTGTCTTCTGTACCTCTTGTTCTTGTATAGTTCCTATATAGTGTTCCTTTTCCCTCATTTCCAATTCTTCCAGTGCATTTTTTATTTTTTCTGCCTCTTCTTCCAAATATGTCTGGTATAAAACTCGGGTGGGCCATCTCAAAATATATCCTTCTTTCGGCTCTTCTAATACATTTATATCCGAATCTCTTGGAACCGGTACTTTTTCTTGCAATTTATTCGCATTTGCCGCTTGCCAAATCCAGGGTAGTAAAATATTGACATCTTCCCAGTTTGTCGAGGATTTCAGAAATGTTCGGAATCGGGTAGCGGTCGTCTATTGTTTTCTCATTGACCTTGCGGAAATCCACAAAGATACGCCATTTTGCTTTCCCAGAGGCGTCCGTTTTCTTGGGAACAACCCAAATTGGTGAAGACCAGGGAGATTGGCTAGGTCTGATGATACCTTGGTCCAATAACGAAGATATTTGCTTCTTGACTTCTTCTTTATGCACGTATGGGTATCGGTATGATTTGGTGTAAACTGGAATTTCGTCCTTGGTTCTTATATGGTGTTTGACCTGATTGGTGAATGTGAGAGAGGAATCTGGATGGTGAAAAATGTCGGCATATCTCCTGCATAATTTTCTGATGTGCATCTTTTCTTCTGGATTGAGATGTTCTGTTCTGATTAGATCATCTATATTGTTGATTGGGTTTATGTTTCTTGATGGGATTATATCAGCGGAATAGATATGATGCTCTTGAAGATTTATGGGGTTGCTGTGTACTGGTTCGGCTAGAACTATTTGGAGTTTTTCTGGGCCGAAGTTGACAATTTCCGTCCAGGCTAGATGGTCACAGGCATCGGTGAGAGCTTCTCGGATGTAGGCGCCTTGCAGTTCTTGTCTTGGTATCATGATGGTTCCATTCTTCTCTTTTACCGGTAGTCGTACTTGCGTCACGCTGTCTGGCTCCAATTGAATAGAGTAGAACTGAGTCTTATTGGTTTCGTAGTACTGGATTGGGAGAGAGGAGTGCTCGGTTGAAATGAAGGATTCAGGGAAATTCAGTTCAGCTTTGAGAAATTTCAGATTGTCGAGCCCAATGAGGCCATCGAAAGTTTTGTGGAATTTGAAAAGGTAGAATTTGAGAATACCATTTGAGTTGAACTCAGGAAATATAGGAATTTCTGCACTGTAATCTTGAGAATAGTTTTGGAAAATGGAGGTGACAACAAAGGGATCCTTTTTTATGCAATGCTTGTAATGTTGGGAAGCTAAATCGGGATTAAGGAAGGATTTTGTTGATCCGGTGTCAATGAGGAGTTTGAGAGGGGGATTTGAAATGGTAATATAGGGAAGTTCTCTCTTATCGTCAAAGGTATGCAGTTCCACTATGTTTCTGGATTTTGTCTTGGATCCAATGGAAAATTTACATCTGGTTCCTGTTGGTCTTCTTGAACCTGGAATTCTTCAGTTGTTTCTTGGTTGGGATAGAAATAGGTTTCTTCATCGTAATAGGGGCTCGCTTCATATCCAAAGTCTTCGTCGTGCTGCTCAATGTTGAACATGGGAGCTGAATTGAAATTTGGTCTTGCTTGGGGTTGGGTTCTCATGCTCCTTGTTGGCGGTCCATGAGTATTTCTGGTACTGATGCTCATTGGTGTTGGTTCTTGTCCGTTCTGTCTATTTGGTTGATTCTGTCCAAAACGTTGTGGTTGGACTGAAGGCCACATTTGTCTCTGTTGAGTGTTTGGTTGCCAATGTGGTCTAAAGGTCGGTTGTTGAAGCTGTGGTTGTGGTCCCATTGGTTGATGAGATTGTTGAACAGGTCGTTGAAAGTGTTGCATGGGTTGGTGCATCCGCTGTGGTATTGGATGTTGGGCATATTGTTGATTTGTAGGTCTTTGTGGAGTCTGGAGTGGTTTCTTGGAGACTTGTTGGGTCCAAAGGTCCTTTGCAGATAACGGATATTACTTTCCTCTCTAATGTACTGCATAGCTGTTGCCAAGTCTAGTGGTTTCATTGCTCTTATGGTGGATCCCATGGGTTCTCGTAGTCCGGCTAGGAATGTTGTTAGAGCTTGTTGTTGGAAAAAAATCTTTTTGCTGGTCTTTATCGTATTGTCGGCAGTGTGTAATTCGATATAGTTTGATATTGTGTACAAAAGTCCCATGACTTTTTCGTAAAAACGTTGTGGGGTTTCATTCTGATCTTGTCGCAGGTTTACCAAATCTCTTGTCAAGGAATTTTCATTCCGTTGGTCAGCGAAGTTTTGGATTAAGGTTCCTTTGATGCTGTTCCAGTCGCTACATCCATAAACTGAGATGACATCTTTGGCTCTGCCTCGTAGTTTGTTGAGTAGTCCTTGTATCAATATATGGTTCTAGAAACAACCGGGATCTTCAGTATTCCAGTATTCATTCAGCAGCATTGTTGATACGTTGATAAACTGGTATAATTCATTTGGGTTTCCATCGTATTCGGGTACAATCCAAAAATTCTTCAGGTCGAACTGGTTTGCAGTGTTTATGGAATTTGGGTTTGCCATGTTGATGGGATTTGTAGGTTGGTCAGTGATTTGAGTAATAATTGGTGGGATAGGATTGGTATTTGTAAGTGGATTTGATAGAACTAAGGTAGGAGGACGTAAAATATTATTTGCAATTGGTGATGAGGTTGGATTCATTTGTGCTTACAGGATGACGATGATGGCTCGTTGCATATTCGGTCACCAAAAATGTTCTGATAACTTATTCCTATGTCGGTATTTCTTGATGGTCGATAGCGAAGAGGTATTCTTGTCTACGGCCGAAATTCTTCTTGGAGTACTTGCTTCTCTATGGAACTTGGTTCGGAGAATAGTGGATAAACGTTTGAGAACGACGAGGATCTTCTAAGGGCTCTTCCACTATCCTAATGACTGCGCCAATTATAATTCTCGTTCACACAAAAGGGTTTTTAAAAACTTTTTATTTGAACAGAGTAACAACTTAACACTATGAAATATAAGTACTGTCGAATATAATTCAATTGATCCTATTTATATATAAATTATTGCCGACTTTGCAGATATCAGCATAAATAATTGATGTCGTCTTCGGGTCATCGAACAATATCTTGCTGATGTAAGGGGTTATCGAACTGTAACTAGCGTAATGACCATACAGATGCTTGAGTTTAGTGTCGACGTAATCTTTCCCTTTTTCCTTGCCATTAGTTTTCCAGGAGTTGACATATTGTTCGAGGTTTTCTGTCTTCTTTATGATAGTGCCAATCTCTTCCAATGGGATCGGCTTGAAATCATCATGTGTCGCAATCTCGCCAAATGATTCTGTTCGGATAACCTCCTGTAGTTGGCGTCTCATAGAGGAAGCCGTTTCACCCTGTAATCCCGAAAAACCCCTTACCAGAAGTTCATACTTCAATTCGTCTTTCGAGAGTTTGTTCACGTCCATCCTGTATATATGTCCACACGATAACACAGTAAACCCCCCGTCGAACCCCGGGCAGTGGATCCGAAAGATTTATGTGAGTTGATAATTTTTAACCTACAGTAGTACACCTAAATGACCAGCTATAATTCATATAACCAAAAAAAATCCATATAAAGAAATATAACATATATGGCAGAGAGAAAGGAAAAAAATGCAACTCCTCAGTGCCAACTCATATATCAACAGAATACACGAATATCAAAAAAAACAATACCAAAAATACAAAAATCATACGAACATAACCTCACAAAATAAGGGGACAATACGAGCTCATATATTACCAGAATACACGAATATCCAGACCAAAACTACTAATTCATACATATATCATACGTACATGTACATAAATGACTAATAAAAAAATATATATAACGTCACAAAATATAGAGACAACAAAATCAGTACCACACAGCCTCTCAACCTCCCAAATAGAGGCCCCACGTTGGGCGCCAAATTTATGTTACGCACTTTGTTTGCCCGTCTGTATGCTCGTGGTGCGCAACCCTCTCTGCCCAAGCCAGCTCAGTTCGGTTGGGGTGGGATTGCATACAGAAATATATTCAATGTTTAGCTGTTAGTGAAGTGGGCGCCACTAGCAAATTTCTGTATGAGCCAGTCCTGGCTAGTGGACTGCCAAGATGATCTGGTTCAGCCGACAAACAAAATAACGCGCAAATATTCAAACTCTATATTAATTCCAACCCAATAGTGGGGACAGTGATACTTAATAACATAAACATAAATAGATCACAAACGAGAACATACATATGTGAGCACACTAGAAAATGACGCGCCGCTGTGACGTCACGGGGCCGTTTACAAGTAATAAGTTATCTAACAATAATTGAACGATTGGTGTAACACCTCTTTGTACACCGGGGTCTGAAGGACCTGAATTAGTTTGGTTGCCAGCGCAGATCTTGAATTACAACGCACTACTTAATCGTCCACGCAGTAACTAAACGACAATGCAATAATGTATTGAAATGGGTGTAGCGTCTCTTGGACACCAGGGTCTGAAGGACCCTAATAATCCAGTTGGCAGCGTAGATCTTAAATAACAACGCAGTAACTAAACGCCCACGCAGTAAATAAACGACACTGCAAAAATGTATGACGGTGACGAGACCTAAAGGGTCCTAACAACCACGCTATCGGGGCAAGAGTTTGATGAGCCGTATTTCAATATTAACGCAGTGAACAATTGACAAGGCAAACGAAATGAAGCCTGTATTGACCAGAAGGGTCCAGATAAACACACGATGATTGTTACTCTTTAACACTCGAACAGCGCCTGACTACATAGAAGCTGTTCTCCCTATGGTACACTCATGTCACATTAGAGAGGGAGAGGCGGTGGTCCGGTGGGGAGGCTACTCCAATCGCAGTACTCAGGACTACGCTCTGGTCTGGAAGTACTGGACAGTCCGGCAATGTTAGCCCCCTCGACTGGCACCCTATAATTCATAGATGTCAACAAAACTCACCAAGTGGCTTCCTAGACATTCTTTTACCTCTGTTGAGGATGCTGAATAGAATATCACGTCCTCTCGGCTCTTCCAGGCCCATGGACTAACGGCATTGACCAACGAACAGCCAGGTATTTATGGAGACTCCTCTCCAACCTTCGGCCCTTCCACGCCAAATCCTGTGATGTACTAGGAAGTCTTCACTACCTCTAACTGAAGCAACCGATGAGTTCTCGCATTCGTGCCTTCTCAAACATCCACTAACCCTACAGGAATCGCCTCAATAAGTTTCCATCTAGCTCGAAACCACCCAACAACAATTACTTACTGTAATGGCTGCCAAAACTCTCCTTCGTCTTATTCTACCAAGGTTCTACACATTTTTCGAAAAAGAACCGAAATGCCATCTACTATTTTTGACAACTCGTAATCGGTAACCTCCTCTCCTTTCGCTCTGTTCGTCCACCTACCGACCCACAGTCCAACAGATGAACCACCGTCGAATGTCACGCTATCTCTCTCACTCTCGCGGGTTTACACGGGAACGCACCACTTTCACTCCGAACGGAGTAATGCGATGGACTCCGAACAGTCAACGGTATTCTCTACTCGGTCTGTCAGATGATCGACCAACCTCACTTTTAACCCTAACAACGAAGCAAAGATTCACATATTGTCGCCTGGAAAACATGACTCTGAGATGTGGAAGTCAACCTCCCCGATCTCAACAGGTGAGTTATGAGACTTTGACGATGAACTTCACATACTTATCGATTTCAACCTTTTCCAGCGGACCCAATATTTATTAGAGGTTCTGACATCCAACTCTCGAGATTTTGCCCTCTAATCTGGAGAAACAATACCCGAAGTATTTGCCAATTTAGTGATAAATATGTTATAGACTGTGTAAGACCGTTGGAATGTTGTCCTATCTACGAGGGTGAAAGTTTGGACTGGTGAAAGGTGAGTGCAATTTTTGTCCCCTAAGCTTCACATAATCCGAACAGAGTGTTGGGTTGGGCAAAGAAGGCAACTCGTATCATTCCTTCAAGTTATATCAAACCTAACCTAACTCCCAACTGATCGAATCTATCCTAAATCGGACTAACTAACTGATCTCTTTTTCCAGGCGAGCTTCCTTCGAATCGAGTCACAGGGATCTGACAAGCTATCAACATTGCATGGTATGAAAGAGAGATCTGAGGGTTATGATGGTATTTCCCTATCTCCAGTGAGACGTCCAGCATCCATTACTGAAAGGTAGTCGAGACACAAGTGGGCACGAAGTGTATACCAGGTGATTTTATGGAAGTGTTTCTCTAGATGTGTTTGATATCAATGTTACGGGGTGAAACGAAATCAACCCGTTACAGCTTGTGGCATGATTTTTGAAAAACAGTCGAGACTATGAATGGATCATTCTGGATTCGATCAGGGTATAGATTATAAGCTGAATTTGGATCGATAAACGATTGAGTTGAACCAGTATCAACCAAGAATTCTGAATTGTGTTCTGGCAGAATGATTTATGGTAATTCGCTAGAATTGGAAGAATTTAGAGATATAATTATTGGTTCCACCTTTGACCGGTGTTTTGGCTTGTTGACTGAAAATTTTGATCATTGGGATTTTGCATATTTTCATTATTTGCATAGTTATTTTGACTTTCGATTTCACAAACTTGCAAGTAGTAATTTATTTCATTAGTCTCTGCATTATATAGTTCTTCTGAAATAAAATTCTTGGCCGGTGGCTTGTAAGAATGAGAGGGACCCGGTTGGTTTCTTTTAAATGTTTGCCTCGTCGAAACACTCATAGGTGTTTGAATAGGAAGACTTCGATTGGAATTGGGCTTAAGAACGTTTCGATTTTGTACAGGTTGTTAAAAAACTTGTGAATTTGTGAAGAACTTCCGTGGTGGCATATTGTTTCTTGGCTGAACATTTATGGGTTGAGAGGGAAAATTGTTTTGTGATTGAAATTGATTATTTTGAAGTTTATATTGATTGTGTGATGAATGATTATATAACTGATCATTCCTCGTATGTGCGTTGAAAGGAGTTCTGGGTGTATGAGAGTGATTTTGATGAGGAGCTGACCTGATTTGGCTATTACTTTGATGAATCGAAACTCTATTCGATTGATTCTGATGATAATTGACATTTTCTTCTCGGATTATGAATTGCAAGACCTGATTCAAATCATCAGGTCTCATACAGCGAATTGTTGTACCCACAGGTTCTCTCAAGCCTGATAAGAATTTTTCAAATCAAGCGAATTATATAAGTTTCGTTTCAGAATTTTTGAATTTCCATCGTTTTCATGGGAATCGATATAACAACAAATCAGATCGAGTATTTGTATTATAGGATCGAAAAACTGTTGGGGTTTTTCGGACAGATATTGTTTCATCATTAACATATCTCTATTCAAACATGCTTCATCGCATTGATCAACAAAATTTATATACAGGGTGGTTTTCAAAACATCCCAAGTTGTGACATTTTGGATATTAACTACCAATTTTGCATTTCCTGTCAGTTTTCCAATTAAACAATTCAACAAATATGTATTTCGAAAGTTATTGGGATTTGTCGCATCATAAAAATTCGAAATGAGACTTCCACCTGTATTCAAGTATCTATTGAGTTCATTTGGGTTCCCATCGAATTGTGGAACGCAATCCAAATATTCTGGTTTGAAAGTGTTCGTCATTACTGTAGAATTGGAAGTATTCGTTTGGAGTGTTTGAGAATTTGAATTAGATCTGATTGCGAATGGATTTTGAATGATTCGATTCGTATTTGAAAGTGTTTGACTAGAGTTTGTATTGCCTGAGCCAGTTGAAGCCAATGTTTCAAGCGACATATAGATTCAGTGTACTCACAATAAAAGCAAGCCTTTGGCCATCGTCTTCCCAACCACTATAGGGAATCTGTCTTGGTTCAGCAATTCTCGTCATCGCCAAGTATTTCTTCCTTGCAGAAGGGGATGATGAGGTTCCACTTCTCGAAAACAGCTTCGGTACGGGGTCTTCTGCAGGTCCTCGATTGACTGGGTTTCCTGAAGTTTTAGGAGCCTCTTTGCTTCCAACACCAACTTGTTCTCTTCTCTGAGGTTCGGTTGTCAATTAATCGTTGAAACGAAAATCACTCGTTCGATACGCGTGACTTTGACAATCCTACAGTCGACTGCTCCAATTAACTATCGACGGCACGAAACTTGCTTTATAAAAAATATTTATTGATACAAAAATCGGCAAAAGATAAAAGTACAAAAATTTATGTGTTACTAGTTCTGAGATTGAAGACTAACTGAAGTCGCCAAGTGAAGTCTGGAAGATCTCTGCTCCCATGAGAACTGTCTTCTCAGCATCTGGAATGGGGTGGTGGTATGCTAAGGAAGAGCAGCAATACTTAGATGATTGAAGGCAGCAATAAAGTGTAGGAATAGGCAGAACAGTAATAGTCATTTGAGTGATTTTTTGAGTTGTGAATTAGCTGTTTCAGTGATGTGTTGAGTTCATTTCAATGAAATTGTTTCATTTTGCCGTATCAGTTTTTACTTATTTCCAAACCCAGAGTGAAAACGTAACAATATGAATCTGGTTCTCGTCTTTAGTTCTGATGGAATAATATGGTTGTTTGGTTTCCAACTGTAACTTCCCAACTGTTCATTTCAGAATTCCAGAGCCTATCCACTCTGTGATCGCACTCACCCAATCTAAATCTCCTCAAAAAAGCCATGAATAACAACTGGTTTGATAACTCTCATCAAAACTATATATAAAATGTTTCAGAAGGACCTAGCATACCCACAAAATTAAAGAAATAAAAATGAATATTTGGAATACCGCAACAAACTCAATGAAGTTATGAAGAAAACATAAAATTGATATTTCCGAAAAAATGTTGAAAATGGAAACTGGCCTCGAAACCTTTGGAATATTGTAATAAAATATACTAACAATACTACAAAGTACGATACACCCATAACCAAAATAATTATCATTGAAAGGGGTGGAAAAATCACGAATTACTTTTATAACAGGTTCAGGCCAGCTCCATCAACGAAAATAAAAATGTTCCATTCGACAATGGCAACTTTCCACATTCTATGTATCTAGAACCAACCCATAATAAAGGAAATGTAACTTTTTGTAGCAGTGGAAAAATCATAAAGCACCACGCCCCGACAGAGTGAGAAATGAAACTCTTGAATCAACATCAAAGTTAAATGCAGATTCCACATGTTTCATTTTCTATCGATGTATTGTAATAGGAGACGCCCTAGAGAATTCGAAAGTTTCCACAATAATTTCCGTTTTCACTGGTGAAGACACAAATAATATTTTAATGACGTCCAATTTCTCCAACGTCCTACTTCTCGAAAGTTTTTGAAAAAACTACTTGAATAACTATGGCTTGATATCGAGAGCAATACTCCATAGAAAGAGTAACAATACTGCCAAGGTATCTATGTTTATCTTGCAAAGGCATTTGATACCGTTAGGCATGATCTTTTGTTGGGAACTTAAACACTTGGGAATTCTAGGGGATGTTGTCAGCCTATTTAGAAATTCTCCAAGAAGTTATTCGAAAGCAACTGTTTCAGAAAAAACTGAGATCGTACAACAACACACTAGATAGTACCTGTCTCAGGATGTTTGCGGCCAACCTACAGTGAGGGAGGAGGAGGGTCCGTTGAGTAATCACTTTGAATATTTTTGTTCTTGAATGGGTGCCAGGTAAATTCTCCTCCAAATGCCCCTAGTAAGTATACTATAACCCCAATTTACCAAGAGCTGAAAATAAAGTTCAATAATTCAACTCAGAGGAATGTATTGACTATAATACTAGTATGTATAATCTAATGAAATAAATCGATATCTTTGAGTTTATGAAGATGGAGAAACCTTTACAAGCTTCTCAAGCTCATCAAGCTATATCAACAAAAAATAACATTGCTCACTTCGACTACTTATATGAAAAATATTTATACTAATATGCAAGCAATGAAAAAGCCGCTGAGCTTGCAAGACAAGAATCATCAACACCATACACTGAGCTCTAGCCAGCAGTGGGGGTACCCAAAACAACGGTACTGAATTACAAGAGGAATTGGGTGAGAACAAAACATAGAGATTACTGGGGAAATCTAATCAGTAGCGCTAACGAGAGAACTTTCATGTAAGGATCTTCGAGGAAAAAGGACTGAAGACCTGCTTCAGTGTAACAGAAATCATATAAGGGTTATAATGGGGCTGTTGACTGGACACTGTCCACTCAAAAGACACCTGAATATGATAGGGCTGTATAACGGCGCCTTAGCTGCAGACAATGTAACAAAGGGATAGAGACAGCTCGACACATATTCTGCGAATGTGAGAATCTGGATCAAGGCAACAAATATATGGAAAAGCAATTTGGGATCCAGAAGAATACGACAAACACACAGCAATCAACCAGCACAAACTTGTGCAGGGGACAAGGTTGTTGTAATGGGTGTCATGAATAAGCACTAGAGGCTGAAGTGCTTCCCGGAGACCTGGCAGTGAAGGACAGGTCAGACGGCTTCCACAAGAAAAAAAAAAGCAAGCTATAAATAAGCACGCACAAGGATAAAGCAGTTCAAGCATACAAATAAGCGACAAAAAAGAGCTGGTCACTTCGGTCAAAACCTAACTTTGCCCTGTACCACTAGCTTGTATGTTGATGTCATTCACACATTTCAGAATGGACCTATTACAGAATTAGAAATAGTTGACTCACTAAATATGATGAAAAATATAAAATCATCTGGGATTGATGAACTTTCTATAATTACTATCAAGAATATAATAGATTTGATGATATATCCCCTTACTTACCTGATGAACCAGTCCTTTATCCAAGGATATTTTCCCACTGAGTTCAAAAATGCACTAGTAGTTCCCTCATTCAAAAAAGGAGATAAGACAGAGTTAGACAACTATATACAAATTTCCCTACTCTGCTCACTCTCGAAGTTGTATGAGGAAGTAGTTACTGCTAGGATAATGAATCATTTGGAAATGAACAACTGGATATGTGGTAACCAGCATGGTTTCAGAAAAAATCATAATGTGGAAACGGCATCATTCCAATTTCTCAATTTTGTTTACTCTGAGATAGATTCTAACAATTGCGTGATTAGCCTTTTTTTCGATTTGTCGAAGGCATTTGACATAGTGTCATCCGAATTTCTGAATAATAAGTTGAAAATGCTCGCTTTTCCAAATAATCAATTGACATGGTTGAAATCATATATGTATGGACGTAGTATGACTGTGAGAAATAACGTGTTTACTTCAAGTGAGCGTGATGTTAAATTAGGAGTACCGCAAGGGTCGGTATTAGGACCCCTACTATTCGTGCTATTTATCAACGACTTGCCTGAACACGTAACTGACTGTCATATCACCATGTTCGCACATTTCAAATACAAAGAAGTCACTTTCCATGAAATTCTATAATAGGAAGGATAATATCCCAGGTGAAATAGAAGCTATTGATGAAATAGTTATGTCGCAAGATGTAAAATTCTTGGGAACATTTCTAGATGAGAGGTTAGACTGGGATTCACACATCAATCACGTATGCAAGAAACTAAATTCAGCATTCTATGCAATAAAGCAGATGAAAACATGTGTAGACAAGGAGAGTTTATTGGACATTTATTATGCAATGGCATACTCACACATTTATTTCAACATAATGTCATGGGGATGTGGTAAAGATTTTGGTAGAGTGTTTATAGGGCGGAAACGTATCGTGAGATTAATATTTGATATAGACTATCGTGATAGTTGCAAACCGATATTTATTAGAGAGGAATTGTTAACTGCTCCATCCATCTATATTTTGAAATGTTCGAAATACATCAAATGCAACTTGGAATCCTTCGATACCAATGCTTCTTCGCATGTTTATAACACACGACATGGTGGTCACCTGAAAGTAACAAAACAAAACGAAATTCCAAAATTCTTCTCTCTACAGGGCATTGAGTTTCTACAACAAACTGCCAACGGCAATCAAAAATTTTGAATGCGACAGAATATTTTTTAACAAAATAAAATGTTTGCTGACTGAGAAAAGTTACTATTCCTATCAAGAATATTTGGATGATCCATTATTGTGAATTATTCTACTTTAAATATGTCACTTGTAGTGTGCTTTCATCTTACTTGCTTTGTAATAAAACTTCAATTCAATGATTTTATTTATATATGGTAGTGGTTCATTTTTTGTACTCAGATTATGATTCCATTTATACTGTTTGTCGTTTCACTTTTAATCATGTTTCTTATGTGTGCTGCCGTCATATATTTTTTCATTATATTTATAAAATCGTTATCTATTTTATTGATACTCAATGATCCACAATAAGGTTTTATTGTATCATGTGATTTATATATTGTATGACTTACCATATGTACACACAATACCTAAATGGCTAATGAATTGATTTGATTTGAAAGGATCAGCTATGGCTATGCATAAAAAAATCACTAACCTGTTGAAGGTTATTTTCCGAAATACACCAATAACTGATGACTTTATATCACACGAGAATATCTTATAACCACTCCTAATCATATTATTAATTGGTGAGTGAAGCAGAATATGCAATATATAAGCAAAACAGCAGAAATCAAATAGTCAAAATAATAATATTTGAAGAGTTTATAGCGGTCAACTTGCGTGATCCAGATCATCGGAGTGGAGTGCGATAATGGGCACCAGTCAGGAAGGTTCAAGCAGTGGACCACCCTGTAGTTTGACCAGAGCCATTTGGAAACATCTGAGATTTCGCTCTGTAGATCGGATGAGTGAGCCACCCTGTATTAAATCTCAATTTTGGTTCCCCTATATTTCTTTCAAGTGGGTCACCCTGTAGATTTCCTAGAACCTTGTAGATACTTCTAAGATCTCGCCCTGTAGATCGAAAGAGTGAGCTACACTGTATAAAAGCTCGACTTTGGTTTCCCTTACCTAGAGGCTTATAGGCTTATCAGTATTCACAATTCCTTTTTATACTCCAGTCTATGACGGTGAAACGAGTGTAAACTGTGTATTTATCCCATACAGCACCGATTTGGATATAGGTACTACTCACCATCTTTTCCAAAATCTACCCCGTGCCGAGCGTTGCTTTCTCCCTGGGGGTGGAACCACCCCTTTTTGGGGTGAAATTTTTTTTATTGGAAATGCGTGTGGAAATCGATAGATTGACTGATTCTAAGCACTTTTCGTTTAATGGAGTTTTTTCTGAAAAGCAATACTTTTCGACTTATTCGCGAGTGAATTTATAGGTTTTCAGTAAAAAAAAAACACATTTTCAGATGATTTTTCGCGAATAACTGGAAAATAATGCATCTGATCGAAAAACATGCGGAGAGCAAAATTATAGCTTTTGAAAAAACAAAGGCGACTATTTATTTGTGATGTATGCAAACCCACTATAAACTGAATAATTGCTTGTTGAAAGTTGATCGGTATTTTCAAACGCCAAAATGGAAAGTTTCTACGTACAATAACCAAAACCAATGCATTTTTCGGGAAAAACTAATTGAACCTTTTCTGAATTCCTTCAAAACTCCTTAATTTTTGTTAGTCATGAAAGTTTCTAGCATCAAAACTGACCGAGGTATGAAGGAAATAATGTTGAATCCTATTTTTTCGTTGAAAAAAAATTGTGAATAACTCATCCTCTCGTCTCCCCCCTTTGAAAAAAATCGTTGTTACTCCATAATTCACTTCATTCATGTTCTTTCAATCAGTTCTGAGTTTTTCATCAATTGAAAGTACGTAGTTTTGGAAAAAATTGAGATTGAAGAGAAAAAAATCATATACGTAATTCAGCAAAAAATCGCAATTTCTTCGAAATAACTCGAAAAGTATTGATTTATGCAGAATTTTCTAGAGTACAGAATTGAAGGCTATTCTTCTTTGAAAATTTCGGTGTTTCATTTTTTCTGCAGGATGAAAATAGAGTAAGATATGGCCAGTTAAATATTGTGAGGGTTCGCGCAAAGTACCTTTTTTGAGCCCTTTCAGCATGAACCTTCTCAAAAAAATAATCTGGAACAAAAAATAATGTGAATGATCTTATTGCTCTCGAAAAAAGCTACAAAATACTTTTTTGGTGGATTCAATGAGTTATTTACAATTTTTTTTTCAAGGAAAAAATAGGATTGAACATTATTTTCTTCATACCTCGGTCAGTTTTGATGCTAGAATCTTTTATAAATAACAAAAATGAAGGATTTCTGGAGGACTTCAGATAAGGTTCAATTAGTTTATCCCGAAAAATGCATTGATTTGAAAATACCAATCAACTTTCAACAAGCAATTATTCAGTTTGTAGTGGGTTTGCATACATCACAAATAAACCATCGCCTTTGTTTTTTCAAAAGCTATAATTTTGCTCATTGCAGGTTTTTCGATTAGATGCATTATTTTTCAGTTATTCACGAAAAAGGATCTGAAAATGTTTTTTTTCTGACTGAAAACCGACAATTTCACTCGCGAATAAGTCGAAAAGTATTGCTTTTCAGAAAAAACTGGTCTCGGTAGTGTAGTGGTTAGCATATCTGCCCATCAAGCGGAAGGCCGGGGTTCGAATCCTCGCCGGGCCACCGTGCTGGGTAATCGCACGTTAAAAGGTAAGGCCTCATTGATCCATTGCTCGCACAAGTTTCGACTTCTGAGGGTTGACGTTTGTCAGCTGGTTAACGAAAACAAACAATTTTAGAACGAACAAACTTCATTGGACAAAAAGTGCTGAGAATTAGTCAATCTATTGATTTCCGCACTTATTTCCAATAAAGAAATTTTCACCCTCAAGAAGGGGTGTCATCCACCTCCAGGGAGGAAGCAACCCTCGGCACAGGATAGATTCTGAAAAAGAGTGTATGTAGATCCTGAATACAAATTTTCATGCGAATCGGTGCTGTATGGGATAAATACACGGGAAAATGGTCATACACTGGACGTACTATTTCGTGAATACCGAAGGCATCAGAAGTTAGGCGAAAGCGGATATACGTTTCCACGGAGCTATTTGGTCATTCACAACGGGCAGTACATGATGTTATTCAATTGTAGTGGATAAAATCAATATCCATACAGTGGACTTCATTATCATCGAGCAGATGATAGAGTAGAATTCACTTGGAGTTCTCAAATTTAGGAGTTCGTAACCTCATTGATCACAATGATGAATATTAATATATACATATATTCAGTGGGTTTCATTATTACGGACGATGGAAATTGAACGTAACAAAACATGGACCTCCCATTATTGACGGAATCATGGCTGACGCCAAACCCGTCGATGAATCTCATTCGATAGGTGGATATGACGTCATAATGAAAGATCGCACGGTAGAGGTGATGGTTTGGTATTTTATCATTATCAAGTATAACAGCTCTCGAAAACTCACCCACTTCAGTACTACCCACTGTAGATGAAAATGGGAGACACAAATTTGAAAATATATCGAATAGTAGTAACAAAAATAGAGTTGAATTTATCAATTTTTTGAAGCTCGTAATCTCATTGAAATGTTAGGCCTATGGCTTCTCGAAGAAACTCTACTCAAGTAGACATTTTCTTAGTCTCGTGTCTCGATCAAATTTCATTTTGATTTTCGACTTTAAATTCAGAAACCATGTATTCCATTTATAAATCGAGATTGGGTGGTTGGAAATTTTCAACAGAACATAATTGCATCCGGCTAACTTTGTTCACAACCTCAGAATGAAACAACACCTCGACAGAAATCTCAGAAACCAGACTAAATACAATTTGAGCGATCCTTCTATTATCAGGCCACCATCATTAATAACATCGAAGAACATTAAAAACAGTCACCTTCACCATTTTCCAAATATAATTTGCAAAACAACTGATCTTGAAATCGTCAAACAACGAAGTTCAATGAATTATTTTCCGTTAACCTTCTTCCTAATGGCTTATGGAATTCATTATTATTATTACAGTATTTTTCTTTTATGGTTGGTTGAGTAGAGAAATAGCTAAGCTGAACTCCGATAAGTGGAATAAGGGCCATTTTTATTATAATTACTATCAAAAAAAAAAAAACTTGTTCAGATAAAAGAAGTAACGAGAGATTTCAACAATATGATCTATGGAGAACCGCAGTGTATAATTCTCGGGCCAGTTCTGTTGGCTGTATATATTACTTACTGCAGCTTGACATTTATCATATTCAGATAACACTGTGGTAATTCATATGAGGAATTCTTGGGACAAATAGTAGAATAATGGAATATATCAATGTTGATAAAATATGGCAGTAAATTCCCTCTATCTCACATGAAAAATTCTATGCAAAATATGAAAATATTTCAGTAGATATTCGAATTATAACGGTGACAAAACCAATCAAATATTTCGGGATATTCATCAATTCTTCACAGAGTTTCCGAAGTATACCGCTGACGTTTGAAATATCGGAAAGTGAAGGAAGGTGGAACTCTGGATATAAGTGCATTCCTTCATTAAGTTCCTTCACTCGTATGCATAAGCATGAGTTACAAAAAAGTTATATTCATCATTATTCAGGGTATCCAACATCGATTAGTAGGTATATTTTGAATTGAGAAACCTAACTTGAGAACCTGTACTTATCTCTGTGAGAGTAGCCTATCGATAATATTTCGATTACGATAAAAAAAACCTGTTTTTTTATTCGCGTATTCGGGTGTATGAAAAGAAAGCTATTTAACTCTTTGGGGTATCGGCTCGTGCCTATTGGCAGCATCAAATATAGACTGCAGTGGATGCGTGGGTGGATACTTTATGTGTCCTTCATGTCTATGATATCCTAGGAACCACAAAGCACCTGCTATATGAGCGCATACTGACTCAAGCATGGGATTTTCGTTCCTTCATTGGATTCAATGATAGTGCAATTTTGATTCTGTGAAATAATCTCAGCAACAATTCTGTCTTGTTCTCTGAATGAATTCATCAGAATTTCAGTCCGATTATCTCTTTACTATATCAAGAATGCTAATGTGCTGGATTTAGTTCTTATGTTTCCACAGTCACTTCATAGTTGACTTGCTTTGCTCTTTATAAAGAATCGTATGGCAAACTATAGTATTCATTTTCGACGAAACTTACGCAATGTGAATTCATTGAATTCAATAACGGGAATGAAAATCCCACAAGTCAGTACACGCACTCATACAGTAAGTGCTTTATGGTATCTGGGATATCCTAGACATGAAGAGCACAAAGTATCCACCAACGCATTCACTGCAGTCTATATTCGATGCTGCAAATAGGCACGAGCCGATGCCCCAAAGATTTCAATAGACTCCATTTCATATACCTGAATAAACATACAGTTCTTTATCGTAATCAAAATATTATCGATAGTTAGTCTAGTCTCATAGGGATAAGTACAGGTTTTCAAGTTGGGTTCGTAATTTTGAAATATTTTTTTCGATTAGTGTCACTACTTTTCTTCGGGTTTGAAGGCCGTCGTTCTTTGGAATCTCTTCCTGACGTTTCGCTGGCGCGAGTGGCTAGCTTCTACCGAGTCCTCGGAATAATATTCAAGATGAGTGAGCCTCTGAAGAAGCTAGCCACTCGCGCTAGCGAAACGCCAGGAAGAAATTCCAAAGAACGACGGCCATCAAACCCGAAGGAAAGTGGTGACACTGAAAACCTCAGCTGCGAAAGCCTTAACCATTTTGTCATTCTCTTCGATGTTGGATACTCCGTATCGATATAACTTGATTTTTTTACGATGTCCCATACAAAATTCGACCCCGTGTTCCACCCAGTTTGGAGTGGAATTGTTCAATCATGAAATTATAGCCTTTATTACTCTTGAATAATTTTTGGAATCGGATCAGTATTTCCGAAGCTACCCCCCACAAAAAAACCTACAAACAAAGTCAGAAACGAACCTCTTTATAATATTAGTACACACACACATATAATAATGATATAATAATAAATAACTTTATTTACTCAATCATCAGACAAAGACATTTTTCATACATAATATATCGGGTAAATAAAGAGTGAGCCACAGAAGGACTGTAGTACTCGTACGTGGAGTTTACAGAAGTGTATATCTTAAATTATTTCCTTATATATATACATACACACATATATACACACATACATATATAAACACACACAGATATACATATTTAACTAGGTTTCAGTACAACTTTTTTTTTATTCATTTTTATTTCTATATGAGTAGAACGAGTGCAAGAGGTAGGCGTAGTTTAAATCCAATTTCATTTTTTTTTGCTAAGTTTGCCGTAGTCATATTCCGTAGGACGCGTTTTTCAAGTCAATAATGTTGTGAATTTTTTTCCGACCTGTATTTCTAATCCATTCATTTAGTTTATTTTTGAGAAGCCCAAGGTTTCGGATAGACTCAAAACTACTTGGCAGTACGGCGTGTACTTTTGGATTCAAAAACAGCATGTTTCTTTGAGCAATAGTTTTATCTATTTTCGGAAGTGCACCAGTTTCATTCTTGATTCTGGTGTTATGATCGTGGCTGATTGGTGTCAAGGTGTCTTCTTTCAGGAACTGCCCCAAAACGATTTTCTGAAAGTATAGTTGACGTACATCTAGGATTTCACTTTCTTGATAGGAGTTATCAGTTGGGTAGTCCCTATTCCTTTTGTAAATGATCTTTATAATCCATTCCATTCCATTTCTGGCATGTCTCTAGTTTTTTCAAGTGCACGTTGGTGACACCTCCCCATGCTAGAATTCCGTAAGTTAAGTGAGGTTGCAATAGAGCATGATATATTGTTTTCAACTGTTCGATGCTGAACACTTTCTTCAACTTTCGAAAGCGGCCTATCAGACATCTGAGTTTTCTAACCAGGTGGTCTACGTGGTTGTTCCATCTTAAGTGACGGTCTATAATTATGCCTAGATATTCGCACGAATGGGTTGAGACGGTACAATGAAATGGTGGTTGCATACCTTTAGGTTCTATATTTCAGAATAAATACCTGCTGTATCCATTCCAAGCGTTTGGCTTTTTTATAGATTCTTGGAAAACGTCAGTTTCGGTTTCTGAATGCTTCTCGGTAATTCGACAGTTTTCAGTCGTTGTTCGATGATAAAGTGTGACCTCGTGATACTTTGGACTTAACCAAAATTCAGTGCAAATTTTGATTGGGTTTCTCGTCTGGCACAGGTAAAGAAAAACAAACCCTTGTGAATTTTATAACGGCCTAAATGTCTTGTTTCCTTCATTTACAGTTTGTCAAAGAATAGTGAAATAAAACCATCCATTGCCAATCTCGCCAAGTTCATTTAAAAAATACCAGAAATCCCAAACCCGATATTATACTGGAAAACCGTTTGGTTCGTTCCGTTACATCTTTGGCGCCGCGCCGTCAACGTGGGCTGGTATTGACGTGGCGAGAGATTTTCTGGAAAATGGGATTGACGTATACACCATCAAGCATGTCAGAACGGCCGGTAACAAGACAATACCGACAAACTTTGGAAAATTCGTTGGAAAACAGAAATGAAGAGGAGGCGGCGGCACGGTCACAGCCAGAGTCAAACACAGGAGCCATCCCAAAGCTTGGTACAAAACATCAGATAACACCCCCACCTACTGGAGAAGAACCTCTGCCAGCCTATAATACGGTAAACACCCCGAACGATAGGAGCACTCGAGGTAGGAACTTTTCAAATTTTTTTGCAAGTGCTGGAAATCCTCGACTTCAATAGCCCATCAAATGTAGATCAGATACCAAATAACTTGTTTGAAAATCAGTATCAATTTCCTCAGCAATATTGTAATAATAATATTAGTCAGAATGTTCCAATTTTTCGAAATCAAACTGTGAATGTCAGACCAAGAAATCCAAATCTGAATTCGCTAAGAAATCAGAATACTAATGATAATTTTCAGAACCGGACTAATCAATTCAACAATCACAATACTACTTCCGGAATATTCTCTTTGCAAAATACGAACGTTCTCCAGCACTCTGAATGTGAAAATGGCAGAAACCTTGACTTCAACCCAAATAAAATATATTCGAACTGGAGAAATTCAGAAAATATTTTTCCGAATTCGAACAATAGAGATAAAAATCCAATATTTTTATCATATGAATTCAGAAAATAATTTGAGATCAAATATTCGAAATGTATCAAATCAAAATATTCCGAATAACAATAATAATAATTTGTCGGATATCAACGTTTGTCAGAAAAATCCTACAGAGGTTTTAAAATTAATTCCTATTTTCAAAAATGATGGAACTGTACACCCCGTAGAATTTTTACAGAAAATTGAGCAGGCCCTTATATTTTTTCAAATACCTTTCAACTATATGTCTTTGTGGTTAAGAAATCAATTTGAGGATAGTGCAAAAGTTTGGGCAGACGCTATACTGCACCCAAATATTACTTTTGAAAATTTCAAAGTCTCTTTCTTAAGCCATTTTTGGAATGTAAACAAACAGTCGATCATTCGCCGGGAACTGGAGACAGCCAGGTACGTTCGAAATTCGGGTCCATATGTCACATACTTTTTGCAGAACATTACAAAGGGCAAATATTCGCAACCACCTATTTCAGATAAAGATATGATTGCCCTTATTCCTCGACATTTTCCGGCCGAAGTATCATGTTGTTTGGTAAATATCACGACGGTCGACGATGCGTTACGTAATCTAAGACAAGTTGATTACTACCTACGATTAGACAATTCCCACAACCCCTCAAATTCAGTCACTAGTAACTCATCGCGCAGAAGTGACTTGCGATTGAAAAGTTTCGATAACTTCTCATATCCACGCAATGCTTCGTTTCACAGGAGAGATTTTTCGCCCCGCAGAAATGAATACTCTCAGAACAGGGTTTCAGAACAAAAGATATCACCGCGAATATTGCATATTGCAGACCCCACCATAGATGAGGGATTCGAAAATGCGGAAAACTAGTAAAAACCCTATGCCACGAAAGTCCCTGCATAGGGGGCATTGGGGGGCACATTAATTATTCTGTTGCTGAGGTCTCAATAATAAATAAATCTCTTTTCGACCATGTGGGAGAACTCACTGAAGAATGTAATTTCGTACACGAGCTGGAACCGGTTAGGTGTCCTGTTATAAACGTTCAAATCAGTTCACTAAACTTCCCTGCTCTATTAGATACCGGGAGTGAGATATGTTGTATTTCAGATACCGTTTGGATGAGTCTGGGGAAAGCTCAAGAGCAATTCCCACTTTTTCCGGTGAGTGGGGTAAAGGTGGGTGGAGCCTCCAAAGAAAAAAAAAGAAAAATTCCCCATCAAGTTTATTTAGTTTTTAAATTGCTGGAGCATACCTTTGAGCAAGAGTTTTTCCTTATTCCGGGTTTGAGCTATCCAATTATCTTAGGAATTGATTGGTTAAGGTCAGTTAATGCTATTATTGACTTAGAAAACAAAAATATAGTCCTAAATACTGAGAGCGTTTCAGCTATTATTCCCGAAGCGAATATAACACATGACTTTACGGTTGTTTTTCCTTATAATTTGCGGTCACTTTCAGTAACCACCTCTGTTTCCGTGGACAGGAATAATTTTTGATCTGAATCTTCGACCGATCACGGTATTGCGGACTTGTTAAAGCACGCCGACGTTTCGGTGGAACTCAAGGAAAAAGTAAAAAATTTACTTGTCGCTCATTCAGGTGTATTTTCTTTGAGACTAGGGTTAACTAGAGACTATGTTCATCATATAAGCGTAACTGATGAAACGCCATTTTTCGTGAAACCGTACCCCATACCGTTCGCATACCGCGAGGCGGTGGAAAAAGAAATTAAAAAAATGGAAGAGTGGGGGATTATAGAACGTGCTTCTACCCTGTATATTTCGCCACTGGTAACCGCGGTGAAGAAGGACGGTTCGATCCGTGTGTGCCTCGATGCTAGAAGGCTCAACCGTGTACTAGAAAAAGACCATGAAATGGTTAGGCCAATTGAGGAGATCATGTTGTCTCTTTCTAGTGCAAAATATTTCTCATCTTTAGATTTTCGGTCAGGATACTTCCAGATACCTTTACATATACCAGATCGTAAATATACCGGCTTTATGGTAGGGACCAGGTCCTACCAATTTTGCGTAATGCCTTTCGGAATTTCCAACGCTGTGGGCTCATTTTCACGCTGTATAGATTTTATATTCGGTTCTGAGTTCAAAGGATTTTCAATCCCTTATCTTGATGATCTTTTAATCGTATCAAACAGTTTTAAGGAACACCTAGGGCACTTAGATAAAGTTTTTACACGGGTAGCGTCGGCCGGGTTCACCCTTAACCTGAAGAAGTGTCAATTGTTTCTAACAGAGATACGTTTTTTAGGGTATAAAATAAATCGCGAAGGAATAAAACTCGACGAAGACCGTATTCAAGCTGTTGTAGATTTTCCTACTCCGAAGAATGTGAAACAATTACAAGCTTTTTTAGGAATTTGTAATTTTGATCGTATTTTCTGTAAGGATTTTTCCAGCATTGCCGAGCCACTCCACGCTCTTATGGGAAAAAAAATCAAAGTTTTTTTGGGGAAAACCTCAGCAAGAATCTTTTGAAATAATGAAGGAAGATCTAAGGAAACAAACTCTTCTCCATCACCCAGATATGAACCAACCCTATTTCGTACAAACTGATGCCAGTGATATCGGTTTGGGGGCCACTTTGTTTCAAAAAGTCGATGGCGAGTTTCGTGTATTAGCTAATGCCAGTCGACTTCTGCTGCCAAGAGAGAAATCTTACTCGTCTTCTGAGAAGGAGGCTCTCTCGATACGTTTTGCTTTAAACAAATGGCGCGTTTTTCTGTTGGGTAGACGTTTTACTATTTTAAGCGATAATAAAGCATTAGTTTTTCTGCAAACCTGTCGGATATTATCTGCCCGACTGATGCGTTGGATTTTGGCACTGCAGGAATTCGAATTCGAGATACAGTATATACCAGGTGTTCAAAACATCGTGGCGGATGCGCTTTCTCGAAACCCGATAAACCGACTTGCCTCTCCTCCGGACAAGTGTTACAATGTGTTTTCAACAATCCGATTTCCTGAATCTTTTTGTGAAGAACCGAAAAACATAGCTATGTTTCAAAGGGGAGATGGCAAGCTGTTGAAAATTATTTCTTCTTTGGAAACTGGAAACAATGGGAACGGAAAGTTCATTTTACATGATGGTGTCCTGTACTTGCGTCAAGGCATAGACGAGGCGCACTTATTATGCATTCCGAGGGTCCTTGTTACTGCAATTGTAAGGAACTACCATGAAATGCTTGGTCATTATGGGGTATTCAAAGTTTGGTCAGCTTTACGGCGTGATGCTTGGTGGCAGAATATGCACCAAGACATAAAAAAAAATTATATCCTCGTGTGATGTCTGCCAGAAAACAAAGGTTTCTATTCTGCCGCGCCCTGAATTGCACTCAGTGATCCCTGAGGGTCCAAATGACTGTATTGCCCTTGATTTGTATGGCTCTTTGCCTCGTTCCAGGGGTGGCGCCATGTACATTTGTGTAGTTCTCGATATATTTACTAAATTAGTTACTTTGTATCCTCTGAGGAAGGCTACAACCAAGGCCATTTTCAACAGGCTATGTTCAGACTATTTTACAAAGATGGGGGTACCCAGAGCCGTACTTACGGATCACGGCACCCAGTTTACTGCTTCGGCGTGGAGTCGGGCTTTGCAGAAAATTGGGATAAGGATCATACACAGTTCGGTAAGACACCCCCAAAGCAACCCTTCTGAGAGGGTGATGAGAGAATTGGGTCGTCTATTCAGAATTTTCTGCTCGGATAATCATAATAGGTGGGCTTGGGAAATAACCCGTATGTCGGACCTCATAAACTCCGTAGTACATGAATCAACCGGTTTCAGCCCTTACGAGGTGCACTTTGGGAAAACTCCTATATCATTACGAAGCTTGGCCGATTTCCCTGACTCTCTTGATACTGGGCGAAGTCATGTGAACTTATATCTCGCGAAAGAAACTCTGAAGGGAAAGGCCGCCCGGCGTTCCCTTCTCAACCCCGGTAAACCTTACGTCCCCTTTGAGCCTGGGGACTTGGTTCTATTAAAGTCAAATCCCGTGTCTTCAGCCATAAAGCAAGAGACGAAGAAGTTTCTTATTCTTTTCGAGGGTCCTTATAGAGTGAAAAAAAGGGTTAGTTACGCGACCTACGTCCTAGCTCTTCCAAGCTCTGACGAGGAACGTGGTACTTTTCATGCCAGTCATATGTATCTGTGAAGTAGGGAGGGTGAGTATAGACCCACAGCACTTAGGCCACAATATGGCCCATTGTACATCCTCCCAAGGAGTCGCCCTCCTAGGACATTGCCCATCCTGCCTTATCCAGGAAGGAGGACAGGTCACCAGGGGACATCTCCTTAATATCGGCAGGTGTAGGCCAAGACTCACCGAACACACACTCTCTTATCGACGATAGCTCCAGACATTCGCATAAGACATGCCTGACAGTTTCATCTTTCTGTTCACACATCCTGCATAGAGGTGTGTCCACTAGCCCCATAATATGGAGGTGTTTCCTTAGTCGACAGTGTCCAGTCAGAAATCCCAATGTTAAACGTAGGTTCTTCCTGGTCATCGCCAAATATTTATTTGGATCCAGCTTCTCAGGGTCGCCCAGGGTGATCCTGACAAAACTGCATCCTTTGGTTTCATCCCATCTTCTGAGGGTTTGAGAATGGGTGTAACGTTTGGCTAGTTCCGCAATTGTCGAAGTCGTCAAGCCATGGGTATCACCTGGTCCCAAAATGTTCATTCCAGCCGCCATCCTGGCCAAAGAGTCAGCAATGCGGTTACCTTTGCTCCTGTCGTGCCCTTTCACCCACCTTAGTACGATATTATTATCTACCGAGGCGTTAGCTAAATCTTGGTGGCACTCTAGTGCTAACCCTGAGATAATACGTTGTCTATTCAAGGTTAGTAGGGCTTGTCTACTGTCAGTGTAGATTATTATGTCTTTGCCAGAAATTCCTTCTCTGGTTAGCTCTTTTGTGGCGATTGAGATACCAGCCAGTTCTGTTTGAACCACGCTGGTATTTTTTCCCATTCCCCACTTAATCCTTAGGCTAAGTGATCTAGAGTAAACTCCACATCCTGATCCTTCTTTGGTTTTTGAGACGTCTGTGTATATGCGTATTGCATTTGCAGCATCCGCCTCAGTGTTCTGTTTTATTTGTATTTTGTAGGGTTTATTAAACACAAACCTGGGTTCAATTGCGTCACTGGCTGCCTGTAGCAGAGGCACCGCAGTGAGTGCCTCCCTCCATAGGCCCCGCCTCAGTTGACCCATTCCTACCTCGGGGTTTACACCAGCCGTGCGTAATCGTAGCATGGCCATTAGCGCAACCTCCTTGACGTGCAGGTCCAGAGGTGTCAGACCAGTAACTAATTCCATTGCTGCGGTTGGTGTTGTTCTCATGGCTTCTGTGATGTTTAGACAAGCCATTCGCTGTATTTGGTATAGTTTTTGGATGGCCGTTGCTTGTAGAGTTTTCGGTCCCCATGCAATGGCTCCGTACGTTAGCATGGGTCTTATTATTGCAGTGTAGATCCAGGTGACTACACGGGGCGAGAGGCCCCATGTGCGTCCCACTATCCTCCGACACTGCTCATATGACACACTCATATGAAGCGATATCTTGAAGATTCCAACCGCGTTGATTTTCAGCCACCCTGATCCTCGGGTTGGATTCTTTGGGGGGCAGATGAGACGGTACAATGACATGGTGGTTGCATACCTTCAGGTTCTATATTTCAGTATAAATACCTGCTGTATCCATTCCAAGCGTTTGGCTTTCTTATAGATTCTTGAAAAACGTCAGTTTCGGTTTCTGAATGCTTCTCGGTAATTCGACAGTTTTCAGTCGTTGTTCGGTGATAAAGTGTGACCTCGTGATACTTTGGACTTAAACAAAATTCAATGCAAATTTTGATTGGGTTTTTTGTCTGGCACAGGTAAAGAAAAACAAACCCTTGTGAATTTTATAACGGCCTAAATGTCTTGTTTTCTTCATTAACAGTTTGTCAAAGGATAGTGAAATAAAACCATCCATCGCTAATCTCGCCTAGTTCATTTAAAAAATACCAGAAATCCCAAACCCGATATTCGATATTCACGGATAATCCGAGTTCTTTGTAAGTGGGGAGTGACTTTGCATATGGTGCAAAGGTCATGAAAATGGTTTTATTGTAATTGATCGTGAGCAGTTTATCATTGAACCATTGAGCAATATCTGCAAAATCGTTTTCAATTTTATTTTCAAGATCAGTCCAATTTTTATCTGAGTAAATAATTGCACCATCATCTGCAAATGCGATGATTTCTCCTCTCGTATTTATATTAAAGAGATCGTTTAAATATACATTGAATAATAATGGTCCCAAGACCGTCCCTTGTGGTACACCACAGTTCACAAACTGTTCAGAGCTATATGATCCATTGATACGAACACACTGAGTACGATAACTGATATAAGATTTCAGAAGATCGAAGCTCCTTCCTCGGAAACGAATGTTTTGTAATGTTTCAAGTAGTTTCTCGTGACTCACCGTATCGAACGCCTTGGCCAGGAATAAACAAAGCGTTTTTTCACCTTCATCGATGTTTTTGTAGAGTTTATTCACCAGCCTGACCATTGCGTCCTTGGTTGAGTATCCATCTTTGAAACCATATTGATTTTCCGATATAATATTATATTTTTTCAGGTAGTCATTCATCCTATTTTTGAGCACTTTTTCAAATATTTTAGATATGGATGATAAAAGTGAAATATGTCTGTAGTTGATGGAACTCGTCCGATCCCCATTTTTGTAAATAGGAACAACTATTGACTTTTTCAAAACATCGGGAAAGGTTCCATTTGCAAACGCTAGATTAATTGAATATACCAGTGTTTTTTTTATGTATTCTACAATATCTTGTAGGGTCTCTGAGCGAATTCCATCTAGTGCAGGAGACTGCAACAGACATCCATTTCTATTTAAGAACGTTTTGTTATGGAAATTATCGTTCGTTTTGTTTACAGGTTCGAATAGCCGTTGTATATGGAGAATAACAGGGAAGTGATCAGTAATATTTACTTGCAAAACTATTGCTTTCATTCGATCAGTATTGAGATTGGTTTTTATCATTATATGGTCAAGACATGATTTTGTATCATTGACTACTCTTGTAGAGTTATTTATCGCTGGTATAAATCCCCACTCGCTTATAAGGTTCAAATAGTCATTCGTACAGTCATTTGTCGTATTGCTGATGTCAATATTTATGTCTCCTACGAGTAGGCTGATTGTGTGGTCATGAATTTTTTTCTCAATCTGGAAGTAGTTTTCTAAATTCCTGATGAACTCGATTGGACAAGAAGAGGGAGATCTGTATAATGCTAAAATATCTATAAAGCCTTATGGCTTTAATTCGTCCTATGTTAATTATATTATAGTTGTAATTGAGATTGCTTTTTATGTATATGATTGTACCATCGTTTCTGTTCAGAGTACCCTCGTTGTATATCAAATCATACCCGTCCATTCGATATAAACTAATATCTGATGTTGAAAAGGTTTTCGTGAGAGTTTTAACTTGAAATGATATACTCAAATCATGTAGAACAATTGCTAGCTCTACAAACTTTTTGGAGATACTACGTATATTATTATGAATTAGTGTTAAGTCACTATCTTCATGATCTGAAAGAATTATCTTGCAGTCGTCGATACTCTCAGCAATGTAATTATTAACAGCATCATATCGAAAAAAATTTATATACGAATCCATAATCATGTAAATATATATATATATATATATATATATATATATATACGTAATAACATATATAACTCAAAATATTTCACACATGAATCAAGAATGGGTAATCTATATTCAATGTACAGAATAAGGACTTTAGAGAATGGTTGTTGCAGATTGAATAGAATTCAGTGAGCATATACAAGCATCCGCAAGTGTATGAGAATTTAGGATGTTCAGATTGGGGATTGTGATAAATAAAATGAATCTTGACAAAAGAAATTATTCACTGTTTTTGTAGTTCCTCAGATTTCTGCTAGTAGTACGTGGGCCGAGTTCCAGATTTTTCGGTTTCTTGTTAGAAATACCTTTATTCGGATCTGCTTGGTCTCTGGTAGATATTTGTTGTTCAGATGAAGTGGCTCCGTGTTGGTCGTGTTCTGATTGGATGTCCTTGGTGAAGTACACAGTCGTTGTATCTTGCAGTTCTTTTGATAGTTCTTGATATGAGAAGCTCTTTCCTTCGACATAAAGTTTATTTCGAAAGATGTGGGCTTTGTGATCATTGGCTTTCGCAACCTTCAAGTGATCAAACAAAAGTTTCCGTTCTGACCTTTCGTCTGAAGATAAATCCTCTCCTATGATTATTTCTGTGCCTTTGAGCTTTTTACACGATTTAAGCACTTGTTGGTTGGTGAGGTATCTCACGAATTTGACGATTACTCCTTTTTCAGCCGATCCTAGGAGATATACGTGGTTTATGTTAGTTTCTTGTATCTGAAGTTCTAGCTTTGTGTTGAGTAAGTTTTATAATTTATCGTACAAGGTTTCCTTCCTGGTATTTTGAATTGAATATAATGATATTATTTTCTCTTGACGATTTTTCAAGATTTTTATTTTCGGTTTTCAGTTCTTCCACTTCTTTCTCTAAGTTTTCTATTTTTGTCAAAGTGCACTGTACTGTGTCTTTCAATGCGATAATTTGAGATGTTAGAGGATCAATAACTTTTTTATTCTGTTCTGATATAAATGACTTCAAATCTTCCATTTCCACAACAGTCAGTAGTTTGGTCTATGGCTCATATACTAAAAACCGGTTCGGGCTTTTCCGTCGGAGATATTTGGATTGTGATTTAAAACTCTATTTTTTAATTACTCTCTTTGGGTTTTTCTGCAATTCAAATTTCACTTTGTTATAACACACCTTCAGTTGAGGTGGTGGTACAATTTTTGAATTTTCTCCTGGTATTCTTACACACTTTTTGATGCTTTTCTTAGAGTACGTCTCACATACGACCACCTAGACACTTCAATGAATATATATATATATATATATATATATATATATAATATATATATGTACTTATTTTGGCAAATTTTATTCAATATGGCTTGATTCAATGTTATTGGAATGAGAATCGATTGATAAGTGTTTTGAAGGTATTATGAATCTGTAGTAAAATATAGTCGAATTTTGCATAATTAGTGCATTTTTTTCCCTAACTTCTAAAAGTTCAATCAAGAAGTTCTTCATGAAACTCTAGATAATCTCTGATTGTATCGAGTGTCATTTTTCTTTATAAACTTCAATTCATTCCACTACTCAGAGGCTCACATAAGGGGTAGGTGATAATCTCAAAGATTACCATTTATACAAAACTGCTCCAATCGAATATCGTTTTTCGACTAATGTTCAAATTCAATCCTTGATCAGTTAACCAAACTCTTAAACGGTTTTTTCATCAGATTCTTTTTATTTTTACAATCATTGGTATTTTGACACTCCGAGGGCCAGTTTTTCCACTCATTGGTATTTTGACACTCTAAAGGCTAGTTGTAGATACTCCCCAGAACTTCAAGTGATCCCAGTTCTTTCGTCAAGCAACCAACGATTCTAGTAGCTGAATCGACTTCACTTCAATCACAGTTCAATGAAGTATCAATAACTAGACCTAATCTCAATTTGGTTTCTTGGAAAAATCACGAAAGAGGAAATAATTTGAATATTCAAAGGGGTATTTCATTCTTGATGGTGGTATATATTCGATTTGTCTTCAAATGGTATAGTACTTGATGTTAGTGAAATGATGTCTAGAGTTTCATGGAGAAAAATTTCCAATAATTTGAAAGTTTTTGGTGGAAAACCTAATTTATAACTCAATTTCAACACCATTTCAACAAATCAAAATATTTTTACTTCAACGAAAGAAATTTCCAGTATCAATGTGGCAATGGTTTTTTTGGACATCTGGTTCCTAATTCTGAAGGATTTCTCCTGAATTCTCAAGGGAAGTTTCATCAGATTGATTCACTTCTTCCGAAAATTGCTCTCATCGAAACATTTCTCCACATCGTAAGGACATTTTCAATATGGTGAGATCGAGATTGAATTATATGTCAAGTCAAATAAATTCTCCTAATATCGATTAGCGTTTGCAGAAATGGAATATATTCTTCGAGTCCATAGTTATCTCTTGTGGGAATTGCAGGTTTAATGAACAATATATTCCGGAGTGAAATGATACGAGATATTTTTAGTAGATGGTATTCTTTGGGATTTGAATAATATAGGTCCGCCTCTGTATACAAGTAATTAAAAATATTTCGCTTCGATTCGAAACGATTACACACTGACCCATATATTCCGAAGTGAAATGATACGAGATATTTTTAGTAAAGGGTATTTTTGGGATTTGAATAATACCAGTCCGCCTCTGGATACAGGTGATTAAATATATTTCGCTTCGGTTCGAAACGATTACACACTGCCCATATATTCTGGTAATTTTGAGCTGGAAAACCGCAGTAGTAAATAAGGCAAGAATACTTCGTTAATCCACTGAATATTAGGTATAACGAATAGGGGTAGGCCATTCAGAGAATATATTATATTGTTGCCTTCATAACAGAAAACAAAAGGACTTTGAAGTAGTTTGCTTTATGAAAACGTTTATTGGTATAACAGAGAGCATTCATTTCACATTTTGTCACTCTTGTTCGTAGAAGTATTGTCCTCTCAGCAGATACCAAATAACTTGAGAAAGCTTGTGTTGGAACAAACACATTCTTTCAAAGGACATTTTCGTCATTATATCTTTTTGAAGAATACCGAGTGTTAACTCCGATTTTATATATATATATAGAAATTGATGTTTTCACGGATCTTCGATATACAAGATGAATTTTCTGGGTTTTTTTATCCGTTAGGTATCTTCTGATTTGTTCGACGTTTCGAATTCCATTTTGAATTCATTCTCAAGAACTGTGAGACGAATATCTGTCCATACCGTCCTGGTCAATCACTCCCCTTACGAAGTAACCAAGCAAGAGTGAGCAAGGACTTCAATTATCTGTTCTCCATGGGAACTGGTATTTATAATGTTTCTCCTCAGTTATTATCCGACTAGGTCCGATATTATTGATGATTATTAAAAAAAAACAGAAAATTCATCTTGTATATATATATATATATATATAATTGCAAAATCTCACTAACACTATTTCTCAAATTAATTGATTTTCTTTATGACACAACATATATATATATATATATATATATATATATATATACCTGAAATAATAAGTCTGAGGGACCTATTATTTCAATAGTCCCAATAGAGGTGTTGCTCAACTTGTTACTGATGTCCTCACACTATCATACAATTCACATAACAATTATTTTGTTGATGACTCTTTTGAATTTTGCTCTTTTATAAATGAATTTCAACTTCCTGTTGACTACAAAATTATCAGCTAAGATGTTGTAACACTTTTCAACAATATCACATTGGAATTAGCTAAAAACAGTATCACCAGACACTGGAACAATATTTCTTCAATTGCAAAATCTCACTAACACTATTTCTCAAATTAATTGATTTTCTTTATGACACAACAGTTTTTTCATTTGAAATTAAGATTAATATATATATATATATATATATATATGTATATATATATATATATATATATATATATATATATATATATATATATATATATATATATATATATATATATATATATATTTATAGAAGAGAGGAGAGGAAGTCTTTGCTGACAAGTTAAGAACAAAACTCGGGAATTATATTTGGGACAGCAGCAAAAGCGAAAGTGTACTCTTATAACAATATATTTCCAATATTTCGACAATCAATTGTTGTCATCATCAGGGAGCTACAAAATAATGTTAATGAATGAAAATATGACATAGAATTTTTATCCTTACTTACATTGTTAGTGAGGATGGTCGCATGAGATGGTTAAAGAAGTCAGATGACACATAGTAAAATTGTTATAAAACATTGATACGTATCAGTACAACACATAAACACATTAAAAACTATAATCTTCTTATTTTAATGAAAAGGTGCAGTGACAAACACCATGTGGAAATGATGAAAAAGGAATGAAAATTTTGTGGTTATAAAGGCGCTAAAAGTTATTTGTCAAAAATGTCAAATGTCACTGAAAACTTATTGCTGAGACACAATTTGGCCTTAGCCGCTGAGACCTCAATGCCATTACAGGTGCTGCAAAAGAGGAGGTGGGAAATTGTAATATAGTATTAAAAGATTTGAAAATTTTGAAATTAGTTATGTGAAAAAGTATAAATTTAATATTTTGATTAAGTAACGTCACTTGAATTGCCTTCGAGAACTCTCGAATTGCCATCAATCAATAATAAATATGAATAAATTTCACTCAAATGATTGAGATCGGTTCTTTTATTTAAACAATTTGAAGATTGAGAAATGAATGCCATTTCTAAGAACATTCTCCTCGAAACATTCCTTTCAATTGATAAAATTTTTGTGGAACTGAAATTCATTAAATGTCCTTCCTTGGAAGTGTGTTCACTCAGAGCACATCTTTCAGGATGGAGTCTGCAATCGCTTCTATGTGAAGAAATGCGATCTTTCAACAGTCTTCCAGTCTGTCCGATATACTCAGAGTCACAGTCATTGCAAGGAATACAGTAAACAACATTTGATTGGGATAATTTTGGAACTTTGTCTTTAACATTAGAAAAGAGGGAATTAATTGTAAGAACCGTTTTATTGGCTATTTTAATATTTTCTATGTTACTAAAAATTCTGGCAAGTCCAGGTGTGATCTCAGAAATGAATGGTAGACTAATGTATGAAAAATTACTATGGGTTTGATTAGGATTTTGATTAGTAGATGTAAGTTCTAAATTTGAATTATTATTCTGATTTTGAGAAAAAGTTAATGGTGACGTGCCAAATAAGATCTTATTCAAAAGTGAAGAAGGATAAGAATTATTAAGGAATAATTGTTTCAAAATATGGAGATTCTTCTGGTGAAAACCCTGGTCCGAAATGCGAAGAATTCGATCTTTCATCTGCTTGACCACGTTCACCTTCATCGACTCTTTATGGTATGACCAATAGTTTAAATACCTACCAGAACTGATAGGTTTTCGGTACCAGTCTACCAGTATAACATTGGTGGAAGTACGCATCAATCTAGTATCCAGAAATGGAACACTACAATCTGCATCCTCCTTTTCAATGGTGAATTGGATAAACTGATCATAGCTGTTAAAAATATCTACTATCTCGTCAACTCCAGACCTAGGCAATGCCAAGATGATATCATCAACATATTTTTTAATGAAAGATATATGAAAAGGAACAACATTTAAGACCGTATCAAGCAAGTCATCCATCACATAATTTGCTAAAATGGGGCTAATTTTAGCACCCATAGGTGTACCAAAAGTTTGTTTATAAATATTATTATTGAAAGAGAAATACGTATTGTTGAAAAGAAAGGTTAGTAAATTTATGAAGTCATTTTCATGAATGTTGCAATATGTACTAATATTATGCCAATTTTTTTTAATTACTCTTATGCAATACTCTAAATAAACATTGCTAAAGAGGGAGACAACATCTAGACTTGCAAGAACATAGTCTTCAGGAAGTTGAAATCTGTTAAATTTACTTGAAACTTCAAAAGAATCTTTAATATAATATGGATTATCAGAATCATATGCCCTTGTCAGAATGTCAGTCAAAAAAGATGCCAAAAGTTCAGTGGGATTGTTTATGGAAGCAATAATAGGACGAACTGATAATGTAGGTTTGTGAATTTTAGGTAAAGCATAAAATTTTGAAATGACACCTGTGTAATTGGTTAACTTCTTTTTTGTGACTTCATCAATTTGGTTTGTGGTGAAAAGATTTTTTATAAGTAAATTGCATTTGTTTTGGACTTGAAGAGTAGGATCTTTATTAACTGGTGTATAGGAATTACAATTGTTAATTAGTTCAGAGGATAATTGAAAATACTGATCTTTATTCATGACCACTGTAACATTTCCTTTGTCAGACCTTGTGACAACCAAGCTAGGATTCTGTTTAAGAAATTTTTTTGTTTTATTATATAAATTATGGTAAAATGATGAGGAATGTTTGGAAGAATGTACATAGTTAGTAACTATGTTAGTAGAACGGGCTATTGTGGAATTTCTTTCTTGATCATTAGTGATCTTTGAAGTTACGCAATCAATGTCTGCTAAAATATTTTTAATAGAAAGATCTTGTTTTAAGATCGGTTGAACACTAAATTTTGGGCCTAAGGCTAAGAAATTTGAAATATCTTGAGGAATTGAAATGTCAGATAAGTTTTTTATCCAACAGGGTTGTGTATTAAGTTTATGAGAAGATTCTAATTGAATTAAGTTATTAATTTTAATAGTATTTTTTCTTCTTGTTGAATGAAAAATTTTGTTAAATTTCACTTGTTGGGAACTCGAAAACTCTGTGAAAAGCAACTCACTTGTACCGTTAATGATCTCTCGTTTGAGCATCTGCAACTGTTTTTCCAACTTAGGAATCAATTTATGAATAATGTCAATTTCATAATTAAGAAGTTTTGTTCCTAACCTTAAACATAGGTTTCTTGACTGATTAGTGTAGTTGATATCTTGTCGGAGAAGAAGGTCATCAATAGGAGCTGTAGAATGCCGGATATGGTTAGGTAATATCCCTAATTTTCTGCATCTGAGAAGAAAAGTTTTACGGTTGTATTCTCTGGCCATTTTCATTTTTATCCTTGACCAATGCTTCATCGTTCTTACTATGTTGACTCCATATGTAGCTTGAATATCTTGATAGTAACCCATTTTCCTGTCTGAAGAAGAGAGGAGAGGAAGTCTTTGCTGACAAGTTAAGAACAAAACTCGGGAATTATATTTGGGACAGCAGCAAAAGCGAAAGTGTACTCTTATAACAATATATTTCCAATATTTCGACAATCAATTGTTGTCATCATCAGGGAGCTACAAAATAATGTTAATGAATGAAAATATGACATAGAATTTTTATCCTTACTTACATTGTTAGTGAGGATGGTCGCATGAGATGGTTAAAGAAGTCAGATGACACATAGTAAAATTGTTATAAAACATTGATACGTATCAGTACAACACATAAACACATTAAAAACTATAATCTTCTTATTTTAATGAAAAGGTGCAGTGACAAACACCATGTGGAAATGATGAAAAAGGAATGAAAATTTTGTGGTTATAAAGGCGCTAAAAGTTATTTGTCAAAAATGTCAAATGTCACTGAAAACTTATTGCTGAGACACAATTTGGCCTTAGCCGCTGAGACCTCAATGCCATTACAGGTGCTGCAAAAGAGGAGGTGGGAAATTGTAATATAGTATTAAAAGATTTGAAAATTTTGAAATTAGTTATGTGAAAAAGTATAAATTTAATATTTTGATTAAGTAACGTCACTTGAATTGCCTTCGAGAACTCTCGAATTGCCATCAATCAATAATAAATATGAATAAATTTCACTCAAATGATTGAGATCGGTTCTTTTATTTAAACAATTTGAAGATTGAGAAATGAATGCCATTTCTAAGAACATTCTCCTCGAAACATTCCTTTCAATTGATAAAATTTTTGTGGAACTGAAATTCATTAAATGTCCTTCCTTGGAAGTGTGTTCACTCAGAGCACATCTTTCAGGATGGAGTCTGCAATCGCTTCTATGTGAAGAAATGCGATCTTTCAACAGTCTTCCAGTCTGTCCGATATACTCAGAGTCACAGTCATTGCAAGGAATACAGTAAACAACATTTGATTGGGATAATTTTGGAACTTTGTCTTTAACATTAGAAAAGAGGGAATTAATTGTAAGAACCGTTTTATTGGCTATTTTAATATTTTCTATGTTACTAAAAATTCTGGCAAGTCCAGGTGTGATCTCAGAAATGAATGGTAGACTAATGTATGAAAAATTACTATGGGTTTGATTAGGATTTTGATTAGTAGATGTAAGTTCTAAATTTGAATTATTATTCTGATTTTGAGAAAAAGTTAATGGTGACGTGCCAAATAAGATCTTATTCAAAAGTGAAGAAGGATAAGAATTATTAAGGAATAATTGTTTCAAAATATGGAGATTCTTCTGGTGAAAACCCTGGTCCGAAATGCGAAGAATTCGATCTTTCATCTGCTTGACCACGTTCACCTTCATCGACTCTTTATGGTATGACCAATAGTTTAAATACCTACCAGAACTGATAGGTTTTCGGTACCAGTCTACCAGTATAACATTGGTGGAAGTACGCATCAATCTAGTATCCAGAAATGGAACACTACAATCTGCATCCTCCTTTTCAATGGTGAATTGGATAAACTGATCATAGCTGTTAAAAATATCTACTATCTCGTCAACTCCAGACCTAGGCAATGCCAAGATGATATCATCAACATATTTTTTAATGAAAGATATATGAAAAGGAACAACATTTAAGACCGTATCAAGCAAGTCATCCATCACATAATTTGCTAAAATGGGGCTAATTTTAGCACCCATAGGTGTACCAAAAGTTTGTTTATAAATATTATTATTGAAAGAGAAATACGTATTGTTGAAAAGAAAGGTTAGTAAATTTATGAAGTCATTTTCATGAATGTTGCAATATGTACTAATATTATGCCAATTTTTTTTAATTACTCTTATGCAATACTCTAAATAAACATTGCTAAAGAGGGAGACAACATCTAGACTTGCAAGAACATAGTCTTCAGGAAGTTGAAATCTGTTAAATTTACTTGAAACTTCAAAAGAATCTTTAATATAATATGGATTATCAGAATCATATGCCCTTGTCAGAATGTCAGTCAAAAAAGATGCCAAAAGTTCAGTGGGATTGTTTATGGAAGCAATAATAGGACGAACTGATAATGTAGGTTTGTGAATTTTAGGTAAAGCATAAAATTTTGAAATGACACCTGTGTAATTGGTTAACTTCTTTTTTGTGACTTCATCAATTTGGTTTGTGGTGAAAAGATTTTTTATAAGTAAATTGCATTTGTTTTGGACTTGAAGAGTAGGATCTTTATTAACTGGTGTATAGGAATTACAATTGTTAATTAGTTCAGAGGATAATTGAAAATACTGATCTTTATTCATGACCACTGTAACATTTCCTTTGTCAGACCTTGTGACAACCAAGCTAGGATTCTGTTTAAGAAATTTTTTTGTTTTATTATATAAATTATGGTAAAATGATGAGGAATGTTTGGAAGAATGTACATAGTTAGTAACTATGTTAGTAGAACGGGCTATTGTGGAATTTCTTTCTTGATCATTAGTGATCTTTGAAGTTACGCAATCAATGTCTGCTAAAATATTTTTAATAGAAAGATCTTGTTTTAAGATCGGTTGAACACTAAATTTTGGGCCTAAGGCTAAGAAATTTGAAATATCTTGAGGAATTGAAATGTCAGATAAGTTTTTTATCCAACAGGGTTGTGTATTAAGTTTATGAGAAGATTCTAATTGAATTAAGTTATTAATTTTAATAGTATTTTTTCTTCTTGTTGAATGAAAAATTTTGTTAAATTTCACTTGTTGGGAACTCGAAAACTCTGTGAAAAGCAACTCACTTGTACCGTTAATGATCTCTCGTTTGAGCATCTGCAACTGTTTTTCCAACTTAGGAATCAATTTATGAATAATGTCAATTTCATAATTAAGAAGTTTTGTTCCTAACCTTAAACATAGGTTTCTTGACTGATTAGTGTAGTTGATATCTTGTCGGAGAAGAAGGTCATCAATAGGAGCTGTAGAATGCCGGATATGGTTAGGTAATATCCCTAATTTTCTGCATCTGAGAAGAAAAGTTTTACGGTTGTATTCTCTGGCCATTTTCATTTTTATCCTTGACCAATGCTTCATCGTTCTTACTATGTTGACTCCATATGTAGCTTGAATATCTTGATAGTAACCCATTTTCCTGTCTAAAGAAGAGAGGAGAGGAAGTCTTTGCTGACAAGTTAAGAACAAAACTCGGGAATTATATTTGGGACAGCAGCAAAAGCGAAAGTGTACTCTTATAACAATATATTTCCAATAACAACAATTGATTGTCGAAATATTGGAAATATATTGTTATAAGAGTACACTTTCGCTTTTGCTGCTGTCCCAAATATAATTCCCGAGTTTTGTTCTTAACTTGTCAGCAAAGACTTCCTCTCCTCTCTTCTTTAGACAGGAAAATGGGTTACTATCAAGATATTCAAGCTACATATGGAGTCAACATAGTAAGAACGATGAAGCATTGGTCAAGGATAAAAATGAAAATGGCCAGAGAATACAACCGTAAAACTTTTCTTCTCAGATGCAGAAAATTAGGGATATTACCTAACCATATCCGGCATTCTACAGCTCCTATTGATGACCTTCTTCTCCGACAAGATATCAACTACACTAATCAGTCAAGAAACCTATGTTTAAGGTTAGGAACAAAACTTCTTAATTATGAAATTGACATTATTCATAAATTGATTCCTAAGTTGGAAAAACAGTTGCAGATGCTCAAACGAGAGATCATTAACGGTACAAGTGAGTTGCTTTTCACAGAGTTTTCGAGTTCCCAACAAGTGAAATTTAACAAAATTTTTCATTCAACAAGAAGAAAAAATACTATTAAAATTAATAACTTAATTCAATTAGAATCTTGTCATAAACTTAATACACAACCCTGTTGGATAAAAAACTTATCTGACATTTCAATTCCTCAAGATATTTCAAATTTCTTAGCCTTAGGCCCAAAATTTAGTGTTCAACCGATCTTAAAACAAGATCTTTCTATTAAAAATATTTTAGCAGACATTGATTGCGTAACTTCAAAGATCACTAATGATCAAGAAAGAAATTCCACAATAGCCCGTTCTACTAACATAGTTACTAACTATGTACATTCTTCCAAACATTCCTCATCATTTTACCATAATTTATATAATAAAACAAAAAAATTTCTTAAACAGAATCCTAGCTTGGTTGTCACAAGGTCTGACAAAGGAAATGTTACAGTGGTCATGAATAAAGATCAGTATTTTCAATTATCCTCTGAACTAATTAACAATTGTAATTCCTATACACCAGTTAATAAAGATCCTACTCTTCAAGTCCAAAACAAATGCAATTTACTTATAAAAAATCTTTTCACCACAAACCAAATTGATGAAGTCACAAAAAAGAAGTTAACCAATTACACAGGTGTCATTTCAAAATTTTATGCTTTACCTAAAATTCACAAACCTACATTATCAGTTCGTCCTATTATTGCTTCCATAAACAATCCCACTGAACTTTTGGCATCTTTTTTGACTGACATTCTGACAAGGGCATATGATTCTGATAATCCATATTATATTAAAGATTCTTTTGAAGTTTCAAGTAAATTTAACAGATTTCAACTTCCTGAAGACTATGTTCTTGCAAGTCTAGATGTTGTCTCCCTCTTTAGCAATGTTTATTTAGAGTATTGCATAAGAGTAATTAAAAAAAATTGGCATAATATTAGTACATATTGCAACATTCATGAAAATGACTTCATAAATTTACTAACCTTTCTTTTCAACAATACGTATTTCTCTTTCAATAATAATATTTATAAACAAACTTTTGGTACACCTATGGGTGCTAAAATTAGCCCCATTTTAGCAAATTATGTGATGGATGACTTGCTTGATACGGTCTTAAATGTTGTTCCTTTTCATATATCTTTCATTAAAAAATATGTTGATGATATCATCTTGGCATTGCCTAGGTCTGGAGTTGACGAGATAGTAGATATTTTTAACAGCTATGATCAGTTTATCCAATTCACCATTGAAAAGGAGGATGCAGATTGTAGTGTTCCATTTCTGGATACTAAATTGATGCGTACTTCCACCAATGTTATACTGGTAGACTGGTACCGAAAACCTATCAGTTCTGGTAGGTATTTAAACTATTGGTCATACCATAAAGAGTCGATGAAGGTGAACGTGGTCAAGCAGATGAAAGATCGAATTCTTCGCATTTCGAACCAGGGTTTTCACCAGAAGAATCTGCATATTTTGAAACAATTATTCCTTAATAATTCTTATCCTTCTTCACTTTTGAATAAGATCTTATTTGGCACGTCACCATTAACTTTTTCTCAAAATCAGAATAATAATTCAAATTTAGAACTTACATCTACTAATCAAAATCCTAATCAAACCCATAGTAATTTTTCATACATTAGTCTACCATTCATTTCTGAGATCACACCTGGACTTGCCAGAATTTTTAGTAACATAGAAAATATTAAAATAGCCAATAAAACGGTTCTTACAATTAATTCCCTCTTTTCTAATGTGAAAGACAAAGTTCCAAAATTATCCCAATCAAATGTTGTTTACTGTATTCCTTGCAATGACTGTGACTCTGAGTATATCGGACAGACTGGAAGACTGTTGAAAGATCGCATTTCTTCACATAGAAGCGATTGCAGACTCCATCCTGAAAGATGTGCTCTGAGTGAACACACTTCCAAGGAAGGACATTTAATGAATTTCAGTTCCACAAAAATTTTATCAATTGAAAGGAATGTTTCGAGGAGAATGTTCTTAGAAATGGCATTCATTTCTCAATCTTCAAATTGTTTAAATAAAAGAACCGATCTCAATCATTTGAGTGAAATTTATTCATATTTATTATTGATTGATGGCAATTCGAGAGTTCTCGAAGGCAATTCAAGTGACGTTACTTAATCAAAATATTAAATTTATACTTTTTCACATAACTAATTTCAAAATTTTCAAATCTTTTAATACTATATTACATTTTCCCACCTCCTCTTTTGCAGCACCTGTAATGGCATTGAGGTCTCAGCGGCTAAGGCCAAATTGTGTCTCAGCAATAAGTTTTCAGTGACATTTGACATTTTTGACAAATAACTTTTAGCGCCTTTATAACCACAAAATTTTCATTCCTTTTTCATCATTTCCACATGGTGTTTGTCACTGCACCTTTTCATTAAAATAAGAAGATTATAGTTTTTAATGTGTTTATGTGTTGTACTGATACGTATCAATGTTTTATAACAATTTTACTATGTGTCATCTGACTTCTTTAACCATCTCATGCGACCATCCTCACTAACAATGTAAGTAAGGATAAAAATTCTATGTCATATTTTCATTCATTAACATTATTTTGTAGCTCCCTGATGATGACAACAATTGATTGTCAAAATATTGGAAATATATTGTTATAAGAGTACACTTTCGCTTTTGCTGCTGTCCCAAATATAATTCCCGAGTTTTGTTATATATTTATATATATATATATATATATATATATATATATATATATATATATATATATATGTCAACTATTGGACTGTATAATGCGATGGTCTAGCCGCGAATACAAACTACCGGGAAGTTCTTCTTATCAGTCAAAAAAAATCGAGTGGTTGCAGATGACTTACTCTGGTCCTTGGCGATGTCCGTGCTTCGTGTTGCAACACTCTCGTCCTCGGCTTTACGGTGATGTTGACAGCATCCAAGAAAACAACGTCCACAAATCTCACAAATATAATCGGTTTTCCAATCAAAACTTCGAACAATCAAAAGAATAGTAGACTTTCTGACCCGACGAAACTCTAAAAGCCAACTGCACCACATTTTTCGCGATAATGATAAAAAAAAATAAAATAAAAAGGAATTCGAACCATTTTCTTTAAACCCAAAAAACAGCATTGGTATAAATGTTAAAACAAAATAACTGAAATGAGTATACAGGGTATTGTATCAAACCTTGATTCAATTTAATTTTAATAAAGTATTCAACAATTTATATACAGGGCTCGCCAAGATTGAACATCCCGCGCGCCATAAAATACCTCGGGCAGGTATTTTATTCAATTTCAACATTAGGGAGAGGGCAAAGCTTGTTAAGAGGCCTCTGGACATCTCCCTTAGAAGTTTTAACTGTCGCGACCCGTATAATGCCGTCAGAGCCCGGAAAAACTTCAATAATTTTGCCCAACCTCCATTTGATTGGTGGAGTTGAATTATCGACGATCACTACCATGGTACCAAGAGAAATCGACCTAGGGTCATCGTATGACCACTTATTTCTTTGCATCAGGGTGTGTAGATACTCGAGATGCCATCTTTTCCAAAAGTCTTGATGGATACGGATCAACAGTTGGTACCTGGATAATCTATTCATTTTTAAATTGGTCATATCAAAATCGGGGAGCACGGTCAAAGGCTCTAAATTCAGAAAATGACCTGGCGTCAAGACCGAAAGATCACTAGGGTCAGAACTGAGAGGGCATAATGGCCTCGAGTTCAGTACAGCCTCTATTTGTGTGAAAACAGTCGATAACTCTTCATATGTGAGCGTTTGGTCACCTATGATACGAGCAAGATGGCGTTTAGCTTGTTTGATGCCCGCCTCCCACAATCCTCCAAAGTTCGGAGCAGATGGCGGATTGAATTTCCAATCTATACGCTCTTCTTTAACAACTGATTCCATGATCTCGACTATATAGTTATTTGCACCGACAAAATTTGTGCCACAATCGCTAAACACTTGAGCACAGCGACCTCTACGGGCAATGAACCTTCTGAAGCCTAATAAGAAGGCCTCCGATGATAGGTCCGACACAAGTTCCAAGTGAACAGCTTTAGTGGAAAAGCATACGAAGAGGCAGAGATAGGCCTTAGAAACCTTAGCACCTCTATATTTGCTCATGGTGACTTTAAAAGGACCCCCGAAATCAACACCTACACAAAGAAAAGGTTTCAATTCACTGACACGAAGGGCAGGTAAATTACCCATCATTGGTTGAAAGGGTTTAGGATTTTGTCGAAAACAAATTAAACATTTGGACAACACAGAGCGGATAGCCCTTCTAGGACTGAGTATCCAGAAGTTTTGACTAATGAGATACTGCACTGTCTGCAAGCCTGGGTGTCCATAATCTTTATGAGTCGACTCTATGATCAATTCAGTGAGACGACTATTTTTTGGTAGAAGCATAGGATGCTTCTCATCGAAAGAAAGTTTGGAGTTAACAAGTCTTCCTCCCACTCTAATAATATTATGCGAGTCCAAGAAAGGATTAAGTTTCCTGAAAGATTTTGGAAGTAACTTTTTCTTATTCAAACAGTTTATTTCTTCCATGAAATACTTTCTCTGGCAATGTTTAACTAAAACAATTAGAGCTTTATGAATCTCAGATTCTATCAAAGTGCGACTTGATATTTTGTTTTCGATATTTTTGACAGTAGCATTATGATAGAAACGTAAACAGTAAGCTAATATTCCTCTGATAGTTTTAAATGAGGAATATTTTTCAAGTAAAGTATCCAACACGTTATCACTTGAATTTACACTCGAAGAAACAACTTTTTCTTCTTCCAAAACCTCTTCAGGCAAGGATTTATCTAATACATCATCCATTGGCCACTCACTCTTATCTAGGCTAAGCCATGAAGGACCATTCCACCAGAGATGATGACCAACGAGTTCCTGAGGCATCAAACCCCTTGATGCTACATCGGCAGGGTTATCAGCGGAACGGACATGATACCATTTATCAACAGAAAGTTTGCTTTGAATAGAAGCTACTCGATTGCCAACAAATGTTTTTAATGTATGGGGGGGCGAGTTTATCCAATGAAGTGCCACAGAAGAGTCACTCCATGCATATATATATTGTCGAATTCAACTCTAGGAGAGAATGCTCTCGTAACAAATTCTATCAAGTTTGCCAACAACAAACAACCACACAACTCCAAACGTGGTAGTGTCAATTTTTTCAAAGGGGCCACCTTTGTTCTCGCACATAGGAGGGAACACTTGTAGGTACCATCAACTGTCATATATCTCAAATAAATCAAAGCTGCGTAACCTTTCTCTGAACTATCACAAAACCCCACCAAATCACATAGAGGACTCCTCAAAAAATCGACAAATCTGGGAATCTCTAATTGTGACAGAGCAGGAAGCTCACTTTTGAACCTAAACCAGATTTGTACAATGTTTTCAGGTGGTTTTTCGTTCCAATCAAGTCTGAGAAACCATAAATGTTGAATCATATATTTCAAAAAGAAGGAGATTGGAGCCAGAAATCCCATCGGGTCAAACACCCTAGCTAATTCCGACAAAATGACTCTTTTAGAACAGGGTCTTTCCTCAACCTTAACATCATAAGTAAAAACATCTGCTACAGGGTTCCACTTCAGACCTAAAATTTTTATTCCGGATCCTTCCAAGTCAAAGTTATGCGCTTCCTGATGGCGGAAATCTACTGGGATCGATTCCAACAAACATCGATCATTACTCACAAATTTTCTCAAAGTGAATCCACCCCTTTTCAAAAGTTCAATTAATTGAAGTTGCAGACTCTGAGCCAACTCAACTGTGGAAGCACCGGTACAGACATCATCAATATAAATATCTGTTTTGAGGACTTCCGAAGCTTCAGGAAAATCTAGTTTTTCATCTTCAGCCAGCTGAGCAATACAACGAAGTGCCAAATAGGGGCTACTTGAGACCCCAAAACTAAGAGTAACCAAGTTATAATCGACAAGTGGTTCATTTTGCGAAAACCGCCAAAGTATACGCTGATAGTTGTGATGCTGATGAGCCAATCGAACTTGCAAGTACATTTTCCTGATATCAGCTGAGAATGCAATCTTATGACGTCTGAAATTGATAAGAATATTCCGAATGTCCTGCTGAAGTTTGGGTCCTGAATAGAGAGTATCGTTCAACGACTTTCCTTCTACTTTGCACGAGGCATCGAAAACCACACGTAGCTTAGTAGTGGTACTTTCAGGTTTGAAGACTGGATGGTGGGGAAGATAATAAACACTAGAGCAGGTTTGATTCAACAGATTTGTCGGAATCTTCTCCATAAAACCGCCTTCTAAATACTCCTTCATAAAAGCATTATAAGAGATACGCAACAACGGTTCCTTCATAAATTTCCTTTCTAATGCATAAAACCTACGTATTGCAATTTCCCTAGAATTTCCAAACGAAGGGTTAGCACCTTTAAATGGTAGGGCAACTGTGAAACGACCATTTTCATCACGACGATAATTTTCCAAAAAATGATTCTCGCACGCAACATCCTCAGGAGACTGCATACTACCAATAGCTGGGACATCCTCCAGTTCCCAAAACCTCCTAAGGTCATTCTCCAATATGGTAAAACTTTCAACGAAACCACAAAACGAAGGGGTTTGAGAATTGGCTGGATTTGCTAATTTTCCCATCAAGGCGAACCCAAAAATGGTGTTCAACAAGGCAGGTGAGCAATCTGTTCCTGGAATGACTCCTGATCGAAGAATGAGTGGAAACACATCCGCTCCCAATAATAAATCTATTCCCGCGGGGGCATAATACTGGGGATCGGCTAATCTGATATTTTCAATGTGAGGCAGTTCCCCTTTAGAAATATACCTTCCAGGCATTGACGAACAAATTTTCTTGAGAACCACAAAGTCGACCTGTATCGGAGGAGAGTCTTGCACAGGTGAACGAATTTTGCAAGATACCGAACCTTTTGATTTGACCAATAAATCCCCTAGACCATAAATCGAACGATGTCCATGGGTAATTTTGAGTCGCAAGGCGTTGAGGCACTTTTCACTCAACAAACTTATCTGACTTCCACAATCTAATAGAGCCCTAAAGGGATGAAAACGACCATCTCTATCCTCAACCTCAGCGATCACAGTAGACAGCACTGTCGAATAATTATTTGTAATTTTTGAAGTCAAAATTTGTGGCTGACAAACGATCCCCACTATTGAAGCTGAGGTTTCATTGTCACCGCAGCCACTCTTATTAGAGTCACAACTCTCAGGGTGTTTTTTCACAAAATGTAAAAGAGAGTGGTGTCCGGATTGACACGTACTGCATTTCGTTTTGGAATGACAGTCCGATGACATATGGGACGAACTCAAACACAAAAGACACAGAAGCTTTTGCTTAACGAAGCGATATCTATCAAAAGGAGATTTTTTTTTGAAAAAAGGGCATTTTTCCAAATTATGGTTTGAAGAACAAAGTTGACATAGTGGCGTTTCAATAGCATTCAGGAAACAAGACGAATTCGGCTTGGCAGTATACTGTTTATTTTTGCTATTGCCGCGTCTTTGGAATCCTTCAATGCCACTAGAACTACTTGAGGAACTAGCAACAGATAAAGTTTCAAGGGCTGTACACTGGTTTTCCAAAAATATTTTCAAAGTTTCGTATTTTGGAATATCTCTAGACGCGTTTTCCAATTCAAAGCGCTGAGTTGTCATGGGGTCCAATTTACTGATGACAGTTTGGAATATCAAATAACTCCATTCCTTGGTGGGCAAACCTAATGCCCTTAAAGCTTCCAAATTTTCGGATACACAATCAAGTAAGTTACGAAGAGGTCCTGGGGATTCAGATTTGATTTTAGGAAAATCAAAAATTTCGCGATAATAGGTTTTTGCTAATAAGCGCGGGTTATCATATCTCTCTTTCAGAGCATTATAAGCAATGAGATAATTATCACCGGTATTTGGAATAGCTTTGACAATAGACAAAGGATTCTTAGACAAAAACGTTATCAAAATATTATACTTCTGTGCACTAGTATAACCTGGATTATCGTGATACAAATCAGTAAACAAATCTATAAATGTTGGCCAATCTCTCAAGTTACCATCGAAATTTGGTACATTAACACGAGGGTGATAAGCAGGGAAGGTGCCTTGATTGAAAGTTTGGTTAAAACTCTGGTTGGCATTGAGACCATTGGGAGATGGTTTTTCATCTTTAGTGAACAAATTATAAAATGCTGTTTTAATGCTTTCAACGTAATCATCGAATTGCTTCAGAACAGCAGCTTCTCCCTCAAGGTCACCATCTTCCAATTGAGCTTGAATTTCAATTATCATTAAATGATTTTTAGTGAACTCGGAACGAATACTTTCCAAATCTTCATAACGCATTTTGAATTTTATCAAGTTATCCGAGTCCCTAAGAGCTTCCTGAGCTGCGGCATCTAACGAAAAGATTCTGTCCAACCATAATTTTCTTTTGGCACTAGCAGTTTTTAACTGTTTTTGTAGAGACATTTCGAGTTATTTATGTATTAGCAACACAAAATTTGACGATACAAAGCAATACTTCAGTATGACCTTCCAAAGAAACTCAATACTTGGCGAAGAAAATCAATTTAATAATTATTTGTGTGTCGAAATTCAAAAAATACCCTGTATATCAAACTGATGAATCAACAAATATTTCAATCAGTAAGTATGAGTTTTCAAATAATTTCGTTTTTCGAACAAAACAAATTTCTAATAATTATTTGGGTGTCAAAATCCAACGAAACACCCTGTATATCAAACAAACGAATTAGCAACGCAACAATGTCGAGTTGGTGCAACGAATTTATTCGTGAAGATTCTGGAATTGAAGGCCTTCTTTAAACAGACAAAAAACAAAAATTTTATCGCAAGGGCAAGGCACTATGCTGTTTTTTGGATGATAAACAAATTCGAACCGTGAGCCTCGTCAAAATCGTAATGACTACAAATCAAAATCACGAAAGAAAGTAAGATTCCCGGGAGGCTATCCGGTACGATAGGACTAATGTCAACTATTGGACTGTATAATGCGATGGTCTAGCCGCGAATACAAACTACCGGGAAGTTCTTCTTATCAGTCAAAAAAAATCGAGTGGTTGCAGATGACTTACTCTGGTCCTTGGCGATGTCCGTGCTTCGTGTTGCAACACTCTCGTCCTCGGCTTTACGGTGATGTTGACAGCATCCAAGAAAACAACGTCCACAAATCTCACAAATATAATCGGTTTTCCAATCAAAACTTCGAACAATCAAAAGAATAGTAGACTTTCTGACCCGACGAAACTCTAAAAGCCAACTGCACCACATTTTTCGCGATAATGATAAAAAAAAATGAAATAAAAAGGAATTCGAACCATTTTCTTTAAACCCAAAAAACAGCATTGGTATAAATGTTAAAACAAAATAACTGAAATGAGTATACAGGGTATTGTATCAAACCTTGATTCAATTTAATTTTAATAAAGTATTCAAAAATTTATATACAGGGCTCGCCAAGATTGAATATATATACATATATGTATATATATATATTAATATATATATATATATATATATATATATATATATATATATATATATAAACTGTTGTTGAGTTGTTGTTGAGTTCGGGTTGAACTGCGTCTGGAGTTTTGTTTTCGACGTTTCGGCTCCGTTTTTGGAGCCATTTTCAAGAGTGAATGTGACTTCACGCTGAAGTCTCAATCTGCCTACTCTTCAGGTGTTGTCACAGGGGGCAAGGGTTTGTGACTTGACGCCGGGGCCTCAATCTGCCTACTCCCCAGGTCTCGTCACGAGTTCTTTCTAAGGTCCCAATTTGCCTACACCTTAGATCGAACTGGGGTATCGAGGAATGATGGGTGGTATTTATAGCAGCGGGTGCTGCTAAAGCACCGTCGGATTTCTTGGTGGGGACTGGGCATCTGGGAATTAGGAAGTCTCTGACCGTCGTCAAGCAGGAAGGTCGCTTTTCGATTTCGATGGCCTCACGAATTATACGAGCTTGTGGTGTTTTTGCTGTGGCGATGGTCTTAGTGTTCTCGAAGTCTATATTGTGCCCTGTCTCTTGATGATGTTTGGACAGAGCTGAAGATGGGTCTGATTTTCGGACAGCAAGTTGATGTTCGAATACTCCACTTGTCACACGTCTGTTGGTCTGGCCTACATATATTCTATTGTAATCAAAACATGGTATTTCATATATACCCTGCGATTCGTTGACAATTTTGTTCTTGGGAGAGCGGAGGAATGTGGAGATTTTATTGTTGGCTGTAAATATCGTTTTTTCATCGTGTTTTTTGAGAATTCGGCTGATTTTGTCAGTAACACCTTTAATGTAGGAAAGGAAAGCTTTGTGGGGAACGTTGTTTTCTGTTGGGTCTCTGGGAATGCAAGGGGGAGTTTAATGGCTGCGGATGGATCTGTCAATTTGATGGTCTGTGAATTCAATATTGAAGAAGGGCTGATTTGAGTTGGGCTAGTTCCTGTGGTTTGATATGGAGGTCTGTGAGGTTGATAGATCTGTGGATGAGGGAATTTACAACGGAATTGGTTTGTGCTGGTTGATGTTGAGAGTTTGCGTTGAGGTATCGGTTTCCATTGTGAACTTTATATATGGGTGGAGGTCGTTGAGGTGATCAAGGAAATTATGGAGAGTTTCGGAGCCGTGAGGCCATATGACGAAAACGTCATCTACGTATCTGAACCAGCAAGAGGGTTTGTGGTCGAACGTGTCAATGGCTTTAGTTTCGAAGTCTTCCATGAAAAGGTTTGCAAGGACTGGTGAGAGGGGAGAACCCATGGGGGCGCCTTTCACTTGTTTGTAAAAGGTATCTTGGAATAGGAAGGATGTACTGGACATACAGTGACTGATGAGGTTGAGGGTGCCTTTGGAAATTTGGTGTTTGGTTTCGAAAATGTTCAATGTATCTGATACAGGGATATTTGTGAATGAGGACACTACGTCGAAACTCACAAGGATGTCAGTCTGTTGAATATTGAGGTTTTTGAGGATTTTAATGAAGTGGAATGAATTTCGTACATATGACGGGGACTGTTCTGCAAGGGGTTGGAGAGTGTTCGCAAGGTGTTTGGTTTTGTGTTGGAGAACCGAAAGCACTGACAATGGGGCGAAGAGGAACATTGGGTTTGTGTATTTTTGGGAGACCATATATGCGGGGTGTGCGTGAGGATTTTTTCCGGGGATGAGAGCTTTCTTGGTTTCAGTAGGGATATTGGAGTTGTTGATAAGGGTCTTGGTTTTCTTCTCAAGATAGGTCGTTGGGTCCCTGTCGGTGGGTTGATATTCAGGTGAATCGAGTAGTTTACTCATTTAATCAACATAGTCAGACGTGTTGAGGATAACTGTGGCGTTCCCCCTGTCTGCTGGGTGGATGATCAGGTCTGGGTTGTTGTGGAGACTTTTCAGAGAATGTCTCTCTGCCGGTGTGATATTGGATTTAGGAAGTTTTGCCCTCCTGAGAGTGGTGGCGATGTCTTGTCGGGTTTCTTCAGCTATCATTTCAGGAAGGTGAGTGATAGCAGATTCGTTTTGGATGATGAGTGATTCGGTTGGAATTGAAGTGGGAGTGATAGAGGAATTGAAACCTTTGGATGAAATGTTGTGGGCATTTTTGTCCAGAGGGGTGTCGGAGAGATTGTGAACTAGGACTGGGGGGGTTGGGTGTTGATACATTCGGGGTGTTGGTTTCCAGGAGGACTGATAGTTTTTTCTTGTGGGGCTCGTTTTTTTGTGTGCTAATATGGTCTGCTTTCTCTTGAGAGATTCTAAGAAGTGTGTCCCAGATGAGTGGGTAAATTTTGGCGAATGATAGCGTTCCGTAGCATTGGTATAAGGACATGTTATTGGAATGAAGGTTGCGTCTGATGTCGTTGATGGTTTTTCGGATGAGGGCCTGACTGGCGCGACCAAGAATGTGTTTGGCTGAGAAAGACTTGTTGTGATGCTCAAGTTGGAATGATTTGGGAATGACTTCGTGGTCTCTGCAGGATTTGAGGAAAGTGAGATCGCAGAGAAGTTTGGATCTTCGGATGAGGAGTGAGGAATAGGTTTTGGTGTGTTTTAGTATTTCTTCCCCGTAGAGGCGTACTATGTGTTCGGATAGGTTTCCGCGGTCAGTTGTATGTTGTTGTTGAGTTCGGGTTGAACCGTGTCTGGAGTTTTGTTCTCGACGTTTCGGCTCCGATTTTGGACCCATTTTCAAGAGTGAATGTGAATTCACGCTGAAGTCTCAATCTGCCTACTCCTCAGGTGTTGTCACAGGGGGCAAGGGTTTGTGACTTGACGCCGGGGCCTCAATCTGCCTACTCCCCAGGTCTCGTCACGAGTTCTTTCTAAGGTCTCAATCTACTGAACATGTCATCAACACAAAACATACAATGAACTATGAGGAAGTTAAAGTTTTGTGTACTGAAAGCAATTTGCAGAAACGGTTGTTTAAAGAAATGTTCTTTATCAGAAGGAATACCAATAACATGAATAAAAAGACTGATCTCAACAACCTCAGCTGATTCCCCCAGTTTCCCCAAGTAACGGGTAGTAGTTGAGTTTGGGCGCAGTGCTGGGGCTCTCGAAAACTACTCACGTCACTTGGGAGTGAGTGGCAGCACTGTACTCAGGGTCAATTTTGTACTTCGGTTATGGGTTGGTCATGTTTTATGGTGTACCTTTTGGTAACCCTGCCTTTTCTCTGTCAAATTTCAAAAATTTAAAACTTCAAATGTCTTTCACATGTCAACTATCAAATTTCAAATATTTTCTCCCTTTTGGTAACCACCTCCGAGCACGTGCCGGTGAAATTTATTTTATTATTATTTATATATATATATATATATATATATATATTTGGGTGTTTTGCACCATCTTCCCCTTCTTGAAGCAGGATGGCTCCTGAGCCAATTGTGCGTGCATCTACCCTCAACTCGAATCCTCTTTCTGGATTGAAATAATTAAGGACCGATGCAGAAAGGAGTTTTTCTTTTAGAGTTTTGAATGCATCTTCTTGTGGTTGATTCCAAATGAATTCGGTATTTGGAGAAGAGCTTTATGAATTTCTGTAATAATTATACAAACCGATAAAGCTCTGCAAGTTTTTCATAGATTTTAGTACGGAGACATTTTTGATGGCGATCGATTATTTTTCATCGGGTGATGATTCTTTATCGCTCTCTACGTAGTCTAGCATTTCGACTTCAGATTTTACAAATACACATTTGCTTGTGGAAGGTGTGTGAGGTTAGCTTCTCTCAATCTCTGAAAAATTCTTCCTAATTTTTCCAGGTGCTTCTCCAGAGTTTCTGAGGGAGTGATGACGTCATCTTGATAGATCAGGACATCTTTCCATCACATTCCACCGAAGACTTCATCGGCTGAAAATTTTACCGATGCCGGAGCATTTCATAATCCGAAAGGAGGAAATTCAATTCATACTGGCTGTGTTCCTGAGCGACGGAGGCAGTGAATTGCTAGGAGTATTCCTTGATTTTCATCTGTCAATAAGCACTGAACATGTCCAGGGTCGTGAAGTGAAGTATTTCGCACCGTGGAGATAAGTCAGAATTCGTCAATTCGGGGAAGGGGAAACATTGACTTTCTTGTCACAGCATCGAGCTTTCTGTAATCGATACAAAATCGAGTACTTTCGTCCTTCCTTCTGTCCAGTACGACAGGACTAGCCCGAGGAAAATGACTCCGTCGAAACACATCATTTTCTAGCATTTCTGTGATTTGTTCGTCAATAATCTGTCTTGCTTTCTCTGAGACTCTGTATAGTTGGCTTTTTATAGGTTCATTCACCTCGATTTTGTGTTTAGCTAAATTAGTCAATCCCATTTTTCACGTGGACTTGGAGAAAACACCTTTGTATTCCTCCACTAGTCTGGTAATTTCGTTTTCGAATTGCTTGTTTTCTATGTGCCACAGGTCCATGTCTGTTAATTTTTATGTCGTTATAACTCTTAGTTAGAATCACCATTCCAAAATTATTTCCTTTCATGTATGGTTCTGAGCACCATAAGCCTTTCGATATGAAAATTTTTTCGTTATTCATAAACTCTGCATTTTCCTACCCTGTTATGTGTACCGGAAATCTGTATTGCTGCCGCACTTCCTATTTCCAGGCTCCCGCTTTCCAGCTGTTCTTTATTTTTGAATCTAGTCTCGGTTCCTTTGGCGATACACTTGCCCATTTTGCAGTCTTCTGATATGCAGTTGGTTAATGCATATTCATCAAGAACATTGAAAAGGTCGCTCTCGATCTCTTCGAATTGGAGTCGAGTATTTTATTTATTTTGTCAGTCCTCGCTAATAAGACAAAGATATGGTCCTCTTTATTTCGTCGGGTTGAGTCTCCTTGTTTACTTGAAATATTTTGATGCATAATCATTGGATTTTTTCCATGTTCGCAGTGCCAGTCGAGTTCCATTGAGTTTTCTTTATCATTTCTCACTTCTTCGTAGTAAGCTTTCATTTAGTCGATAATTGTGTTTCCCAATGTGATTGTATTGCGTGAAAGGTTGGCGGGTCTTGTTAAATTGAATGCTCTCATGCTGCCATTTGGAAACTTCATTTCGAAGTTCTCCAGATCGATTATGATTTTGTTTTTGATAAGGAATTTCATGTCCAACAATACCGGAACTGGTAAATGTGGCTCCACATGTGGTTTTCTACTCTCCAATGCTCACATTCAGCTTGGTTTCTCGTAGCATCCGGACACTGTGTCTGCCTCAACTGAGAGCGTCCAACTTGTATTCTGTGCGGGTATGAAGTGTTTTATTATGTTCCTTCTGATAATATTTTGTTGACTCCCTGTATCGAGCACTGTTTGTGTTTGAGTGTTGTTTATATTCATAGCCATCGTTAGTATGTTATTTCTATGCATCACCCCAAAATTTGAAAAAGGATGACACTGGACTTCAATCGTGTCGCCTATTGTCGTTTGGGTACCTATTTCTATTGAAGCTTGCGGCTGAGTGCCCAACACGCTAGCATAGCTGACATTTTGGTCTGCCATCATGTGTTCTTGTTTGTGGCAAATTTCCATTATTGGTAGTTATTCTGTCTTCTCTTGCTACAAATTCGCATTGGTTTACATTCAGCTCGCCATTATTAGGTTTGAGGCCTACGAATACTCTGGGTCTTGGATTATTTGGGTTCCTGGGTCTGGGAGCATGTTCGTTGCTTCCTCTGGCAAATGAGTAATTTTGGCCTCTGTTATGTAGGTTCGCATGCCTCTGATGATGGGTATAGAATTGGTTTGAGGATTGTTTGAAGGGCCTATTTCTTATCATAGATTTGGTTGAACTGTGACGTTGTGGGTTTGCGGCTCGCTTTCCTGGACGTTGAATTGTTGTCTACTTCGTCTGTGGACAGGTAGATGTTCCCCTAGATCCATTGCTGATCAACAAATTCTTTAGAGAAGTTTCTAGATTCTCGTTGTGTTTTGTTATTCTTCTGTTATCTTGGACTATGAGGCTGTAGCTTTGATAGTACTTTTTACTCATTCCATTTGAGAAAAAAATCTCGAAATTTTCCTAGCCGGATGCTGGGTCAAATTTTTCAAACAGTGTCTGTAGGTCGTAGTAGTAGGTTCTGATCGATTCAGCTGGAAGTTGTTTTCTCTCCCGTAAACATTTTTTGATAGATTGGTTACTTTTCGCACTGACGCGTGTACGTTTCGGTTGCATTGGCCGCATTGGCTGAGTACCTCTTGAACCAGACATTAACCGCTTCCTCTAGGAAGATTCCGAAGTGAGTCATTTTCATTGAATTATTCCATCTGTTAGCCTCTGCTGTCCTTCCATAGTTCCGGGTAAATAAAGAATGTTGGCGGACTTAGAAATTTAGGTTTTGCTGGATCTTCTGGTTTGTCAAACTTTCGTTGAGGTTATTTCTGCTTTGGTTGTTTCTTCCCTTGGAGTAACTTCTGCGACGCTTACAATGTTGTCTTCGTTTGGAATAACGAGGGTAAGATATCCTGTAATGCTGTGTTCTGGCTTGAATCAATCACTACATCTCTCAAACGAATAAAAATTGTTTATCTAAGTGGTCAAATTATTCATGTTGAATTATATCACCTCGTATATGTTAGATACTCACATTAGTTAGGTTACACAACGTTTTCCTTGTACTATTAAATTGACAAAGGATAGAGTCTAGTTAATGTAAAAAGCAGAAGAAGTCGTCGAATTCATTCACAAAAAGCAAAAGAAGAAGAAAAAGTAAAGAGTTCTTAACTGTTGTATTTATTTCATATTTTTTACTCTTCTGACTGCGATCCAGACTATCCATTGCCCTTTCAAAAAACTGTTTTTACGATGGCGGGAGCAGGCTAACAAAGTAGGGGAAGAAGAGAAGTATTATTCTCTAGGGAGATAACGTGACACATTACAATAAGAAGAGTGAGAGTATGAACGTCACTATGGTTGTCAAGCTTTGTTCTCGAGCACCTTAGGAAAAATCTTTCATTTATATCCTCTCATGTCTATATCACTTTTCTTCGAAACCTCATGAATACTCCAGTTCGTTGAAATCATTGAAAATAAGTCATACTCTGGGTTCAATATTATTTACCAATATATTCCTTTGAGAAATAATTGGAAAATCAATACCAAATGAATCCAAATGCAGTGTGGCATTCTTAAAGTAGTGAACTTGTGACGATCATCAACAATTTATGGTCGATATAATAAGTTTGGTGTGTTATTGTTGATAAATACTAATGCTCCTGGAACCTATTATATCCGGTATCATATAGTGAAGTTGCTATGTAATTCCTTTATAGCAGTCCACCAGGACTTCCTCCATTTTCTTTATCCATATTCGTTACTTCTTGGTGTTCAACTGGAACCTCCAACAGCTCCAACTCTATATTACCTTCATCGTCTAAAGCTAGGTTGTGTTTTCGGAGCAAAAGGTACACACAAATTTTATCTTTTCAAATTCAGTGATGAATATGATGGCCTTATTGGAATAGATTTACTCAAACAATTGAAAGCATCGATAAATTGTTCTAAAATTTTTCGCTTTCGTTAACAAGCTGACGAACGTCAACCCTCAGGAGTCGAAACTTGTGCGAGCAATGGATCAACGAGGCCTTACCTTTTAACGTGCGATTACCCAGCACCCTCATTCTTTAGAATACCGATAATTCATGAAACCGAAGAACTCACGAAATTCAAAAAAAATCTCACAGCTCGTAATTATACCTTGATCATTCCAGCACGAACTGAACAAGAGGTTAAATTACCGGTCACCTCTAAACAAGGAATAGGCTTTTTAGATTATATTAAATTTGAAAGACTAGTCGAATCTCCACGAGCTGTAGTGAACATCAATAATTATTCTGCTATAACGACTATCACAAATTCTAGTTGCAATCCAGTGCAAATCGAGTTTATTAAGCCTTTCGATGTCGAAATATTGCACATTCAGGAAGTGAATTTTGTAGAAAAAATCAAAACCGTGTATGAATCGATGAACATATAGATCGTTTTCAAAAATAGAACTTGAAAAATCTTCGTTTAGATCATTGCAATTCAGAAGAAAAGCAGGCTATTAGAAATCTGTGTTTTGAATATCGCGACATATTTTGTAGTGAAGAAATACCCCTTACTTTTACGAAAGACATTCAACACAAAATTAATTTGACTGACGAATCACCCATATTTATTAAAAAACATACCGTTTCCCCGAAATACATAAAGCCGAAGTCAATAACCAAATTGAAAAAATGTTAAACCAAGGTATTTGAGTATGGCCAACGGATTCCATCAAATTGAGATGCATCCGAACGACATACAAAAACGGCTTTCTCTACACAAAACGGGCACTGCGAATTCAAGAGGATGCCGTTCGGGCTGAAAACGGCTCCATCTAGCTTTCAAAGGGTGATGGATAATGTCCTAAGAGGTTTCCAAAATGCTTGCTTTGTTTATTTGGATAACATCGTTATTGGATTCGAAAAACCTAATACAAAAATGAAATATGTACGAATAAATAAATATGGTATAAAACGGTAAGTTCAATTACTGAAAGACAAATGGTATAATGAAAAATAGGAATGTGAAAAAGTATACCTATATAGGTCAAAACAGTATATGAAAAACAGACTCGAACAACATAAAAATGATTGTTCAGAGATAAATGGGAAAAATCCAATACAACTTTGTCGATCACCCACTATTTCGAATTGAAACATAAAAGTTGGATTTCAATTTAACGGAGATTATAGATAAGGAAAATGTTATGTATAAAATTCTATTCCTAGAGATTGCTCATATTGCCAGTGAATGTAAGTGTGATGATTTGAAGATGGATTATAACCCAAATAAAATCAAAAGATACATCTTGACAACGCATAGACCCAATAATATCAGGTGAAAGTGAAATAACGATACCATAAAAAAACAATCTGTTATCTCCTAACGCCCACATCGGTTTGGCGAGAGATGAAATATCTAAAAATTCACTGACATTCGAGGACTGAAAATGTCTAGTCAATTGATTTCAATTTGTGTCTCTTATTCGTTATACCCTACATCTTACAGTGATTATATTCATCGTTTCATTTCATATTCTTTCATGTGTGAATATTTTGGTAATTTCCATTTTTTTTTGCTGTCATCAATGCTTTATGAAACATTGGGTTACTACTCTCATTGGGTGTATATATTAGATTTACGACTTGCGAGTTACGATTTCCGCGCTCCGATTGCTGCATAAATCCACCATCATTTATATGGCTCTAATAAGCAAGAAATATTGGTAGGTGGGTATATCTATCTTTATTCTGTTTTTTTTTTACCACACCTCATTCCATGATTCGTTTCGAAATAATTGTTCGCTGAAAATGTAAATTTATTGACATTTCTATTATATCTTTCCAAAGAGCCAACCACGGAATTGTAGTAATCAGAATCAGTACCTAAATGATAGTTTTGAAATTCTTCCGGACGATTGAATTGGCAATCCACTGACACGATATGTTACCAGCCTCCGTCAAGGTCCCAACGCGAATTCTCACGAATCTCATCGGACTCGCTCACGAACGCTGACGTCCAGCCCTCATTTCTCACGAAATTTTCCCCCACACGGCCGTACCCTCGTGAAACTAAATCTTAATAATTTTCGGTACTAGACTGTGGCAACCTGAAATAGCTCTGTGCGTTCTTCGATATCACAGCCCGCTAATCGAAAAGCGAGGACTAGGTGTCCACGTGCTGTTCACGCTACACGCATGGTTTACGCGCACTCTGTCTTAATGTGAATACACTTCAGTGAGGTCTCAGGTTTATTTTGGTTTCAACTGAGGGGAGTTCTAATAAGTAGTCGCACAATCATGTTTCAGAGAATACAACTCGCCTAAATGTTTCCAGCTCACAACTGTGCAACCACAACAAATCTTATGTTTCCCTTCACTCGATAAATATCGATAATTTTTATCCAATCCGGAATTAGTGGGTATGCCCCCACCACCACAGTTCATTCGCATTTTTGGACTTCACCTTTATATAAGTCTTGGATTGTGATACGTAGTAGCGAGGCGGTTTTCTAACTCAACAGTTTTCGAATCTGAAATCAGTGTTTTTACTATCATAACTAGGTAGGATATCACAGTTTTTACTCCACCCCGTGTTTCTTGGTCTTCTTTCTTTTCATTTTCCTTCGGAGTCAATTCTCTTTTTTTCTTTATTCTCATCCTTGACATTGGTTGAGTTATCTCGAAATTTCCTTGTGGGATTATTCATTGGATATGTCATATTATGTACCTTTTTCAACCCACTTTTTCTTCGGTTCTCAATATTTCTCATCCAGTTATATTATTTGAGTTTCTTATACCACAAGCTCGTTCGATTTCAATGTGGGTTGTGAAGTTATACCTTTCCTGTTGCATTTGATTTTCAGAATTTTTTTTAGTTTCTTTTTGTTGTTGTTTGTGGTGCCAAAATGAAAAAAGATTGCTTTTTCAATGAAACCATAACAAGTAAATTTAAGTTAGTTGAGAAAGTTATGTTGGATAATAATGTAACAAAGTCCGATTTGAAAGTTTCCGTAAGATTAAACAAATCTATTTTCAATTCAATGTGTTCGTATTTAGGAGTGAAAAATACTCGTAAAAACCGACTCCGTTTGTATACATGTAGATGAATGGATTGATTAATCAAATTTCAACTCCTAATTATCCGAATGATAATAGTTTTTTTTTGTTTGACAATTCTTTTTTATCGGAAATACCAAAAACAAATCAACCAAGCTTTGATCAGTTGTCTGAACATGGTTTTTCATTAAATGCAGATTTGTGCTAGGATGAAATAACGGGCAGTTCTTCAGAGATCGATAATATCGAGCCAATAATATCTAATAAAAATATTAAATTCACACTGAAAAAATGCACTCTTTCCATAGTGCAGAATATACAGATACTTTATCTGGTGAGTCATCAATATGCCCGGAAGCCGATCAGAACGGTAATATTATAAAACTGAGAGAAGTTACTCCCGAAGAAATGATTCCCAAAATATTAATTTCTTCAAGTAGTGATGATGATGGTGTTTCACCCATAAAAAGCAGATATATTAGAGCCATGAATTTTCAGAGCTGTTTTAATTATTTTAAATTTCTCGGAGGAGTTTTCAATATAGGAAAACTTAATAAACATATAGTCTCTTAATATAGTTTCACAGAAAAATTTCAATTATATTTTGAAAAATGTTCCATAGTGATCAGAAATAAACTTTTTAATAAATCTTCTTGCCTGGTGTACACGAGGTGTATTCATGAACGCTGTAAATTATTTTACAGCGTTTTATAATTTTGAAAAAGCTTTCGTATATTCAACAGGCAAAAACATCAAACACACCTCAAACAAAACCGAGCAACTTCAAGGAGTGAGTAGATTACTAGCTCGAAAGGAGCTGTCCAAACAGAAACAACTAAAATTTCGAATGTCAAATATTTTCAAAGCCAATGAAGAGCTATTATCCGTTGGAAATCTTCAGGAAGTTGAATCTGACCTAGGGTGTAGGATTTGTTCAGTGAAGAACAACTGAATGTGATTTGTTCTGAAAAACTTCTGGGTGAACGAGTTTTCTACTTTGATGCCACAGAAAATTCACCGAGAGCGCCAAAAGGGGAGAAAAAGAAGTGCTTTTATTACTGTGGAGTTTTAAGGTTCGAATTCATCAAACAATTTGCCCTGTGCTGGAATGTATCCTCTGTCAACATGATGGTAGTTCCATTGGATAAGGGTTTGTGAACTTTCGAAAAAAAATTGTGAAAAACGGTGTGACATGGCCCCCATTTGAAGTCATTGTAATTGACTTTAAATTTGCAATGATCAATGCCGTGATGCGATCTGGCAATATGGTGAGTTTGGACACCTACTTTACCAAGATATTTGAATGTATCATAACTGGGATCATTGTTGACAAATCAATTGGTAGACTTCGTATATGTTACTGTCATTTCATTTATTTATTTTTTTATTTATTTAGGCATAATACATCCAACAGGTATGAAGCCCAATTACAGGAGTATCTAACAATAACAATTAATTATACTAATGATATTAACTAGGTGGGTATTGCTATATAAACAATATTATGATATATGAGAATATGAACAGTGTAATAAAAGATACTACATATATACGCGTTTATTCACATATATAAATATACACACATACACGAACATTAGTTAGGTAGCAAGGCATATAACTGTTTTTTGAATTCACGCATGTTCTAAAAGAATATGTCTACAGAGGGTATACTATTAACACTTCTGCACATTGAAGAGATAGGGCTATGGAAGTGATGTTGTGAATTTGGCACCTCCAAACGGAAAACAAGGTTTGACCTTGATGTAGTACGTGTTATGTTGAACTTCAGGAGGGACAACAGTGATGATGAGTCAATTTGATTGTTTATTAATTCATAGGCGAATATGATATCTGCTATTTCCCTCCGTTTTCTTAGACTCACTACTTCAAATTCCATCAGAAGGGAGTTATAGTCATGATGATGTTCTGGGTAAACTTTGTGTTTCATGGAGCATAAGAATTTTAGGAACTTTCTCTGTACAATTTCTATTGCCGATATATATTTGACAGAACTTGGATTCCATACTGTACTGCAGTATTCCAGTTTGCTTTGCACTAAGCAAAAATAAAGTGACTTGATAGCTTTCAAATTGGTGAATTCTTTACTATTTTGTGTAAGAAATTCCAACGTTCTAGTGGCATTGTGTACTATTTTATCTGTATGTTGTGTGAATGTTAATTTGCTGTCAAACCAGATTCCCAAATCCTTACATAGGTTCACTTTTTGTAATGATCTGCCTCGATAGTATAATCATAGGTGATCTGGGAAATTTTCCTTGAAAATGTCATAACTTTACACTTCTCGATATTGAGAGGTAAGTTGTTGATAGCACACCAATCTGATATGAGGTCCAGATCATTCTGTAAAGCAACGCAATCGGAAGAGTCTATGATTTCTCTATACAGTTTCATATCATCAGCAAAAAGAAGTGACTCCGAATCTACAGTAGTGCTTATATCGTTGATAAATAACAGAAAAAGGAGCAGCCCCAGGTTTGAACCTTGGGGGACACCTGATAGTTCAGCAAAACTATATGATTTCACACCCTCATACTCAACATATAGCTGTCTGTCACTCAAATATGATTTCAGTAATAGTTGAATATCCGCAGATATGCCGAATTCGTTCAATTTTTCTAAGAGGCGTACATGCGAAACTTAATCAAAAGCTTTACTGAAGTCTGTATACAGCACATCTATTTGATTACGTTTGTCTAAAGAATTAGATATATATTGTGTAAAAGTGCAAAGATCTGAGGAAGTGCTTTTACACCTCATGAAACCATGCTGTTGTTTCGATAAAGATCGACTGACATGTGAATAGATCATATCGAAAAGAATAATCTCGATTAGTTTAGAAAATACTGATATGATGGCAATGGGTCTGTAGTTTTTATGTTATTGATTTTTCTGGATTTGAACACGGGACATATACGAGATAGTTTCCAAATTCTGGGAAATTCATTCGTTTTCAGGATGAGATTGAAAATAGTGTGTATAGGATCGCAGAGAATAGTTATATATTTTTTCACGAGATCAACAGGTATATTATATTGTCTGGGCCACATGTGAATTTGTTTTTTAGTTTTTTTGCCGCCTCGATAATTTGATATTGAGATATATTTTAAATGGATAGATAGTGACCACACCCGTAATTCATTTCAGTTATATCGCCTGAGTTGACATTATTTCCATCAGGTACGTACCCCCTGCTGAATTGTGCGAAAGCATCAACAATGGATTGTGGTGTATCTAGTTTTACATCATCTATCTGCATTAGCCCAGGAATGAGAGATTTTTTCTTTTTCGAATTTAAATATGACCAGAACACGCGGGGGTTTGTGACAAGATTATTTTCGGAATTTTTCATAAAATTAAAGTGGGCAGTAGTAATTTCATTTTTAACAATTCGACGCATGGTTCTGTATCGTTCAAGGTAATAGAGAAATTTTCGTTTTTTGTACATATGATGATAATGGTCCTTTTTTCTAATATTGTTTATTAGGTTTCTGATATACCAAGAAGGGTATTTATGAGACACTTTCTGCTTGATAGGTGTACATTGAATGAGAATTTCTTGAATTTCAGTAACGAACTTCTCACAAATGTCATCAACATCAAAAAGTATTTCTAAGAAGTTTCAGTTAGTCGTGTTGATCAAAGTAGTGAATTTAATATGGACAATTTTTCGAAAATTGAGTCGTTTGGAACGAGAAGGAAAAAAATTCACAATCAAACTTGGGTGGTGAATGTCATTCGATACTAATGGGTCGGACTCGGGCATAACTTCACACTCTGTGTTCTCCGAAGCTAGCATAAAATCAAGAATTCTACCGTTTCCATTTCTGATTGAGTTATTTTGATAAAGATTACAGAATCCAATAAAAGTATTGTATCTCATGACTAAGTTAGATGCCTCGTAAGTTTCATAATAAGTTTGTGATTCTGCTATATTAAAATCGCCTAATGTTATGGAATTGTTTATATAATCAATATTTTCTAAATAGTCAAATATCACATATACATATACTATAATTACATGAATTGGCATATGAACAGAAGTGAATATTTGAGCGCTTAAAATGTCTACAGATTGAATGGGAGATTCAATATCACACAGTTCTGAATTATAATAATCATTATTGATGATCGATTATTCATGAAAATGATGAGTATTGACTTTCATAAATTCTTGGAGAGTAATAACGTTAGTGATGGAGATACAAAGTGCAGAAAAAATAAATGGTCCAAAACACTTTTGAATAGCATATTAGTTGCTCCTTTCAATATAAACAATTATTCTTCAATGAATAAGTCGTTTGAAGATATTGGTGTAGAATTGAACTCTCAATACAAATCTCATTGACGGCATCAAGTATAAAATAATCTAGTCGATTTGTGTATTAATAATCAAGATGAATCGTTTTCCGAAACAGTCACAGAGATAGATTCGATTCCAGACTGCGACCAAGATACCATCTATGAAAACAGCCCTTTCTATCCAGAATTTTCTAAAATATATGAAGATATTTCACAATGAGTGCAACATCAGAATGAGGGATAAAAGAATGATTTTTGTGCTACCGAGTTTTCACGAATAATTTTGAAAAAATATGTTCTCTACTTGCCATTGTGGTCTGTTCTACTCGCTGATGGACAAATATTTAGCAATGCCCCAGTGGAGAGCTGGAACAATATTTCCGAAACTAATATCATGGAAGGTGAAAAAAATGTTAAAATAAGCCGGATAAGAAAATCGAGGAGATATATCTTGAGCGTGTGTGAAGAAATGAAATCCTTTATTTCTGAAACATCTCTCGATATAAGAAAAAACGAAGATTCGAAAGGACTACTGATGCAAGAGAAATGGAATCAAAAACAAAAAACGACCCAAAGGAGTTCTGTATTCCACAAAATGATAGCTTTGAAAGAATCCAAGCATACTATATCTGCTGTTTCTGAAATGGATGGAGAAGTGAAGGATTATGAGGATGGAGTCACGACAAAATATGCAAGTGAGAAGGGTTTGACAACTTTCTTGGAAGATGACATCGAAGATTCTGAGAATCCATTTCTGGGAATATTCCATATGTATCTGATAATCGATCCAAAGAACCAATCGTTGACCCTCCACAATGGACCACTAGATGTAATGAAATTATGAATTTCCTTTGTAGGTTTGTGGAAGGATTATAGTACCGAAACAAGAAAGAACAATTGTGGATTGAATAATGGGCTATTTGTGTTGTATTCAATCGAGAGTGATTTGTCTATCAGAATCATCGACAAAGTTGATTACTCGTCAACTTGATCTCAGGATTTACTCATATTTCCCGATGATATGCGAAAGACATGTCTGTACCGCTATAATAAACATGAAACGATGGATATGACATAGATCATGTGTGAATGTTGCGGCCGATGGGTGCATTTACCTTGTGTGAAAGAGCCAGGATTACATGAAATTGCCGTGAGAAAAATTTATGTAAAAGTTTTACGTGCGAAAAACAAACCACTATTAAAAAACAAAAACAGTCCAAAACTCCCTATGGTGACTTCAATTTTGTGATTGCACAATGTCATACTAATTATAATCATTGTGAAATAAAGGAATTGGATTAATCGAAATATTTGACATTATCTTGCAAAGGAAAATGAGTAGATATGTAGTTGACCAATTTCGTCATAGATTCATGTATAGGATGTTTTTCAAATGTGAACCCTCAATCAAATCACCATTCTACGCCACTCAGTTGCAACACCAGCTCAATTATATTCAGAACATTCCATGAAAATATTGAACAAGCAGAAGTGTACACGAACGAAGAACTGGATAAGGTTCCTTCGCTAGAAAAAATCATGATTATGCCAACCAACATTGAAGGTAATCATTGGGTGTTATGTGTAGCGAATATGTATGAGAAAACATATTCTTCCATAAATCTACGAGGATCAAGTGGAACAAATGAAAAAACATATTATGCAAAGCTTCTAATAACATTTTCGAGATGGTTTCAGAGAGGTAGAGTTACTCCAATGTTGGTTGATGACTGGAATTTTTTGGAGCCACCTGCACATACAATCCAACGAGACGCTTTCAATTGTGTTTTTATTTTCATGTTCGCAGAACAGATAATTAAAGGACACAAATTCGAGATGGGAACTGACCCGAATGAGTTTCGTCAATATCTGAAGAGAGTATTGATACAGAATGCGACCAAGGTACAGAAACCGCCACAAAATTAGGCCATTGAACATTATTCGACGGATTCCATTAATTCAGTGCAAATATAGTTCTAGTCTCAAGGCTCAGTGCTATTTCGACCCGAAATTACTGTGATTAATATTCAGTGATTATTGAGAGTTGATGATAATGCAGATAGCATAGGTACTGCTCATTCCGAGAGATCATATAACGAGGCACTGATTATTATATTCATTTATATTTTGTTTCAATTTATAATTCTGAATATTTTTGTATATATTTTATGATATTACACTAAATAACTTCAATGTAGGAATAAAATTACTTTTAATATGAGTTATTTTTCTGTGATGAGTTTGTGATGTTATGAAATATCATTTTTATACTGATAGTTGTTTATACTTATGAGTATTATTATGTGACAAATGATAAAGCCCTACTTTGGTATTACCTATCGACCAGTCCAACACGATGACATCTGTTTTTATGCCAGATCTACTGTGACACCATCCTGCTCGACCAGTGGTAAAAATAATTATAATCATCACATGAAGGTGGTGAGAAATAATAAGTGGGATTGTATGGATCTCATCGTCAAATGATGAAAAAAAAGTGACGAAATAAATAAATAAATCGAGACAGATCAACATTCAGCTATGAAAAATAATAGTAGCATCCAATTTCCCACACATCTCAAGACGTTAAAACGAAAGTGAAAATAAAGAATATATTCTGTCATTTAACTACACTCCAGTTACTACTCTTCTGATATTTGACCTGCAGTGCAAGGAAAAATAAATTATGAAAAAATCATTTTTGAAGGTGAACGATACATTCCTAACCTTCCTTATATGGTTTTATAACCACGACGAAGTAATACTTTTATTATCAAAAATATTCACTTCACCTTCTTATCAGACTCCTCTTTATGCAGTAGTGCTTACGAGGAAATAATATTGAGCATAATTGACCCACCAGTCTTGTGATATTGATGAGTTTATCAATCCAATCATGTAAGGCTCATGACAGACCCAGCCCGAAACCGATTGAAAATGTTGGGTGCATTTGAAAATAATGACACCTATTGCTCATTCTCAGAATCCTGTCTACCTATCAGTGCCAACGCCTTTCGGAGAACCCTGCCTGCTGGCTAATCGAGGAAATCAGATCGAAACATACACAAGTTTATCCAGCCTTTATTACTTAAAGATCTTAGGTGTTAGTAAAATGAATGTCAGTGAGATTGATTTCTTGCAGTGAGGACCAATAAGAAGTAATCAATTTCTCGACCAATCCAGATATCCAAACACAAATATACATATTGACCTTCATCTGATCTGAAACTATTCAGAATTATTGGGCGCCGAACAGAAGACCAGCATCTATTGGTTCTGTTGAATTGAGGATACCCTTCCAACTATTGAAGACTAATTTTTTCCGACCTTCAATAAATAACCCAGTCTTCCGACCAATTGCCACTACATATTGATTATGATATCATTGCATCTGATGGAGTTTATACCTAGAAGATTGATAGTGCCTTTCAAGCTCTGGATGGAACCACATGAAAATTAATATTTGGATGGAGGAGTGGAGCTTCGATTCAACTCAGCAGATTCAGTCAGACCCTATGAAACAGTGAAGATTTGGGAGCAAATTAGAATATATTTTCACCCATTGAAATGTGTATTTTATTTTATGAGATATTCTGTGACGTTGTAATATTCCATTGTTTCACTTACCAATGTTGAATATTGTGTGTTATTAGAAGTAATATTCACTACGAATTCTGTTTTCAAAACTATTTGATTTGTATTTTTGTTCGTTATTCATTTCATACTTCGTCATTTGGAATGATTCATGTATTTTCCACAGTGAGTAAATGAAAACATATTTGCAAAAAAAAATATAAAAACAATAACTTCAGTAAGGAGTAGAAGACTGACCGTGTACAAAGAAAAATTTTCCTCATTCTCTCATAGCTATAATTTGTATAATTCTGTTCAGATTATAAACTGTTTCCTTAAATGAGCTGAAGATAATACAGGGTGTATCCATTTCATCTCTAAACGTAGTAACGGAACTGAAATTGTTTAATGAATATACAGTTTCTATTAAATTTTGGCAATAGCTGGGCTCCACCTGCTCGGTGAAATTTTTCCAAAGGTACGATACAGATTGATGTCATGGAAGTTGCGTGTTGAACTGCGATAGAAGATTATGTTCAACTTCCAGTAATGAGTAATTTCAAGAATAAGGTAGCTCAATTAATTTGTAGGTGGCACCCTCTCTAGTTTCCGATTTATGGGCGAATATCTGATTGAAGTGACACTATTTCGAATTGAAACATTAAAGTTGGATTTCAATCAAACAGAGATTATAGAGAAGGAAAATGTTATGTATAAAACATTATTACTAGAGATTACCCATATTGCCAGTGAATATGAGTGTGTTAATGAAAGAATGAAGGCTTTCACAGCCGGTGTTAATACATTTTGATTTCCGAGGCTTTCAGTTATTTTTGCGGCAGTCATCTTCAGCGGCGTGGTCTCAGTTGAACTCCTCTATATGAGTTTACTACGACTGATTGCAAATCTGGAATTGACTCGTTTTTATCTTTTGGTCCGACAGCGTTCTGTTGGCAGTCCGATTCCCTGGTTCTATCTGGCTTTGTCTTAGCTGTTCTAAGAACAGCTAAACTTTGGGTTACTACTCTCATTGGGTGTATATTTTGTTAGGAACTGACATTCACGACTTGCGAGTTACGATTACCGAGCTACGATTGCTGCATAAATCCACCATCATTCATATGGCTCAAATAGGAAAGAAATATGGGTGGGTGGGTATACCTGTCTTCATACTGTTTTTATTTTTATCACACTTCATTTCATGATTCATTTTGAAATAATTGTTCGCTGAAAATGTGTATTTTTTGTCATTTTTATTATATCCTTCCAAAGAGCCAACCAAATAATTGTTGTAGCAATCAGAATCAGTACCTAAATAATAGTTTTGAAATTTTTCCGAACAACTAAATTGGCAATCCACTGGCACGATATGTTACCAGCCTTCGTCAAGGTCCCAACGCGAAGTACATCGGGATCGATCAAGAAGGCTGACGTCGTTCAACCCTCATTTCTCTCGAAATTCACTTCCCCCCACATGGCTGTAACCCTGAGAAGCTCGAAAGATTGTGAAACTAAATCTTAATGATTTTCGGTACTAGGCTGTGACTGCCTAAGCCTTTAGTGCCCGACGGTACTTCTCCGTACCAACAATTTCTGCACTTCGTAAGACTGCATGCGAAGCAAATAGAGGCTCTGTGATCTGAAGATATATTGGAGTACCGTCTTATAAACCAGTAGGGGTAGAAAAAACATTTACCACGCACTGGAATTATAGTGTACTTGACGACGTT